>JAANDG010000072.1:0-371329 GCA_036852015.1 Pelodera strongyloides | reverse complement strand
CCATGAGGACACCGAGCTGAAGAAAGTTGTTTAACAAAATCCCCATCAGCCAATAAAATAGGAAGATAAATTGTTCATAATAGGCTTCTTAATCGGTAATAGATAACAGGTTAGATAATAAAATAAAAACATAATAATGAAGAAATTGGTTTGGCATATACCTGATATTTTGTCCTCGCAACAGGCACCCCAATTTGCTCCAGGTACAGTTGTATAACAAGAATGTCCTTTGGGACATACGGAAGGAGTGCGGAGCGGATCACATTTGAGTGACTTCTTCGTCACTGGATGCTCGTAGGCTCTTTGTCCGATGGGACAGACACCTGAACCCAGAGTTAGATTACTTTATTCGTTGTTAGTGGCCTTATATTGTCAAAACTTGCGCGATACTTTGTTGTCGTAATAAATGTTAATGTTATGTTATGTTACATATAGAGTGAATCTAGCCTATATAATATGCTGCAATGTCACTCTTGTTTGGTAATCTGGGCATACATACTATCTACTCCTTGATCTTTGCTGGGTGAAAATGTTAGACTACGTGATGTGTGCTTGTAATCCGTTTTAATAGAATGTACATTCACCTTTCGATGGCGAGCAGCAATATCCAAACTGGCCAGAATTCACACAGAAGAAGTCGGGCGCACAAGGATCCGACACCTTTAACAGAAATGTGAGGTCGCCAAATCATGAAAAATATTTCAAAACATTATGTTCACCCTATTACGCAGGCTACCTTCATAACTCACCTGTGATTGCTTGCAACGTTTGGGCCCAAGTGAGATCTCGTCGGTGAATACAACATGCCCAATAGGACACTTTTCTAAAGTCAATATTGTTTATTCCGTGCGTTGTTTCACAAATGTTACGAATAGTGATGAAGTAACAAAAACTACCTTGTGCGATGTGTCCACAACAAACATGTCGCCGGTATATTTGATCGAATGAACATCGAGGGGGGGGGGGGGGGGGGGGGGGGGGGGGGGTTTTTGGGGGGGGGGGGGGGGGGGGGGGAAATTCACTGGGGCATTCTTGATTTCCACAAGTCACCGGTCTTCCAGTGAAGGTATCGGTCAGGACTGACTCTCCAGCCTCACATGCTGAAAGTGGTCCAATGGTAAGCAATAAATACGTAACCGATACCGATGATTTGCAACATAAAGACCCGAATACAAGAAAACCCATGTACAAAAAGCCATATTGGATGGGGAAAAAACCTGTGTACGGTCGATGGGTTAAAAAACGGCTACCTGTGCTTTGGCAAAATCTCTCGCACTCTTCTAAAGTGAGAAAATTGTTTTCGTTTCCGCCATTGCAGTCGAGATGCTGGAAGGTTTTGCAACGGAGGTGCACTGCATCAAAATAGTACCTGAGTGCAAATTTTATGAAATTCTACATTCTCGAATCTTAACTGAAGGAGTTTCAAACGTAATACACAGGATAAAAAATATTTCTACCTTACGGAAGACGATTTAGCACACATTCCATATCCCGGACTAGGTGGTTGAGAGCAAAGTGCCACCTTTGTCGAGCAACAATAATTAATGGGCGTAGTGAAGTGGTGCTCTCCTGTATGCATACATCTAAACGGACAATTTATTAACGTCTTTGAATAGTTCCGATCTAAAGCCACTTTTCATTGTCTTAAGAAAGAAATCCGTCATCTTATTCTGATAACGAGTACAAACTCACTTTCGGCTTTTTGTGCAATCGAGATCTGATGAACACCACAAAATATTGCCCAACTTGTCCCGTTCTGGAGTAGATCCATCCAAACACCTATCTGAGAAACAACAAGTGGAAACATAATATAGTAACCATAGCGCCTAACAGAACTGCATCATTTCAGGAAAAAAAAACCAATGAGAAAACTTTAAGAACTTGCCTTTTTCGACTCCGTAGCGTGCTGCATCACACACAGGAATTATAGAGACAATTGTAGCAAATATAATGAAAATCATTTTTGCGAACTATGACATGAAAAATATCTTGAATCTCGCCTACTATTTATAATAAATGCGATCTCGAATAATGAACTAGTTTCTGAAAAACCTGTGTATTAAATTATGACAGCAATCAAACGAATTATGATAAACCAATTTGAAATATGGATGACAAATTAGTTAAGAACATTTAAATTTCTTGATGAAATGTTTCTTTAGCAGGAAGTAGACGGCTGATTATTGAGAGTGTGACTTTTGTTGGGGGATAGTGACTTGATAGTGAGAATGAGCGGTTAATTTGCACAGCTCTCAGCCACAGCCCGAGGGAGTATGCGAGTACCCGCAACTCGGAACTTATAGCAAGGTTAGCACGATTTAACTCGTACAGTGAGCTGCGTTCTTCAGGGAGTCAGAATCTAAGAATCATCTAGGATATAACAACGATTGTATGCAGGTTGGCTTCATAGCAGCTGTGGTCCAACATGCATACAAATACTACATAAATATGCTCCTCTTGCGGTATCTATTTGTTCAGATATATTGTGTCGATGCATATCACTATACAATCGGGTATGATAAGTTGTCATAAAACAGAACTGTGAATCTGAGAATTGTTTGATGAAATGAATTATGAGCAGGAAATAGGTTGCTTAAGTTGAACTTGTGTCCGCTTAGATATCGGAAGAAAGGATTATGCTATGTCCACTTCTTATTCTCAAGAGTTCCATGTGTATTGTTGCATTTTCTGTGAATAGTGTCCAATACCATCGGGTTTCTTGAATGATCTGTCCACAATGAGATGTGTGCACACTAATCGTTGTTTGTTATTTACTGAACACTGGTGCGAGCATAAAATTTGCATATTCCGCGGTAACCTCAAGGATAAGGGAAATGTAAACAAAGTGGTTTCGGGAGGTCTTCCTGGCCAATCACAGAATATTTCATGATTCCTGGATCACATTAGAATATAATATGGTCATTTATACATATATATATAATATATATATATATATATATATATATATATATATATATATATTATATCATGAAATAAGAATTAGCACAGTTTCTGATTGACCAATTTATTTCATTTCCAAAAAATGTTAGAAATATACAAGGTAAGTGGTGAATTACAAAAATCTAAGTAGTTGTAAGCAATAGAGTCAGTACTATGACAAGGTAAAAAATCCATTAATATACAATAAAATGCAACCAGAGAATATGGAAATGAAAAAGCCCTTACGAATACTTTTTCAATATATAAAAAAATATTTGAAACAGAAATCAAAGATTATTACATTTTTTCATGGTGTCTCACCTCATCCTCTCGTGCAATAAAAAAATGTCTACAGAACTTCGCTACCCTAAGGTGTGTTATAAATGCTCGTTGAGGATTCATCATATCAGGATATTGAACAACCATTTCGACTGTCAGAAACTCTCACACTTCAATCAGGGTTGATGTCTGTTTTAGTAGGAGATTGCAAATTGCTACCCAACACATATAAATTTTTTTGTACAACAAGCCCATATTGGGGAAATAAGCATAATCTAGAAGTAACATCAGCAAATACATGATTAATAGCAGTACTAGACAGCAAACCGCACTCATCACCTACAGTTTCATAGGAATGGTATTATACGTATATTTATTGCCTCTTTTGACATCGTTTCATTATACAAGTCGCACACATCAAAATGCAACAGTAGTTGCATCGTGTAGAACCGAATTTTCCTCCAGCGAGTTGAACGTTGTTACTGGAGACATTATTTCCAACACTGTGTCCGACACTACCGCAGGATCGGTCAGGAAAGAAGCACGCTCGACAATCTGCTAAAACTCATTTAGAATTATAAGTCAACAAACACCAACGATTTCTTGGTATTTGTGGTGATTAATGCGAGCTAGTAGCTTAGAAGTTGCACGAAACAAGTAAAGATAAGGTCAAGCATTTGCTTGCGTATTGCAACATACCTGTTTATTCGACTGCCTATTCGGCATTGTTCGGAATGAATTGTGTCTCACAGAATTGACACTGTGTCGCGCTTCTCCGTTCCGACAAGGAAGACTCTTCTTCGACGTACACGGAACGGATGTGTGACGACCTTTCTTCCTTGGATGATCCAGCTTTATCGACTCCCTTAAAGTGCAAACGTCACATCGTACAATTAGAAGCATAATCACAAAAATATGCACAAAAAAATCAAAGCAAATCAAAACTTACGCCTCAAGCGGGTTGATTCGCAGTGCCCGACTGCCGTTCCGCTTGCATTCGATGGTTTCGACATCTACTAGAATCAGCGAGTAGCGCTTCCCGCCATGGAAGGTCGCTTGAGCCTGTAATAGGAAGAACACAATGCAGCCTCTGCCAATATGTTAAAAACAGCAGTCATTCTCGGAAGAAAAACCATGCTTTGCAAAATCCGTTATTGATACCAAGTCGAATTGCAATGCAGGTATTTACTTATGATGATTTGTTTTTAGAATGAAAATATTAATTATGAATACCTGGGCGACAAATAATAGTCGAGAAGTGAACAATTGTCGAACAGTGAGTCTGAATTGCTCAGACATTGAACAGTAAATGGCGAACTGGACAGGAGACGTGAGAACGATAAGTAGGTGCCTATAATAATAATAATTACATCACAAAGATGCGCACAGAAACATATAACTAATAAACATATATAAACACAGAAAAATATATAGTATAATATTATATTAATCTAGGCTGAACCTATTATATTAAGCTACGCTGAACGTGATCCCGACATTATAGATCTTTTTGTTTCCGTAGCATAACCTGAGCGAGTCGGGTGATTTTAATTTTACGATATGCATACCACTTGGATCCACTATATACAGTAGTGCTGACCTAATGATGTTGGTCTTGTTAAGAAGCTCAGCATAATAATCGGTATTGTTCACAAGACGTTGCCCGATTAAGAAGTTCATCCCGAACAGAATTGCGGCAGGTATCTAAAGAAATCACAGAGTCTCACAATCAGTCCCATACTATTTTGGAGTCCAACAGTGCCTGACTCAAAGAACACATATGTCGAAGTTGCATTTTTGCACATAAAAATGACCGACTGGTGGAATTTTCTCACTCACCTCAAGAATTAGAAAAACAGAGCATATGACTGCGAGCATTCTGTTCGTTGCGTAGAGACTTCTGCCACCAATATTGGAAGAACATCTGAAACACAACATAGGATAGAGCAGATAGTATACGCCTTAGAGAAGCAATATGCGAAATTTAAGATAATTATTACGATCCTCATCAAATTACAACAAAATGTGCAAAGCATTGTTGCTATATTTATTGTTAGTGTTTCCCTTAAAAACTCTTCGGAATTCTTAAATGTGATGTTTCGTTGTGTTTTCTATCAACAAAGGGATGGCAGCCGCCAAAAACAATGCATTATTGCCGAGTCAAATGAGTGAAATGGAATTGACATTCCGCAAAGCAGACGGCAATTCATTAATTGTATTGAACTGGGTCTTTGTGACGGAAATAGGCATGGGAACTCCATAAGAGAAGTCCTTTTCAGGCACCAAGATTTGCGAATAATAACAATCTCATCACAGCAGTATGCAAAAAAAAAATGAATGCATTGAAACGACACTGTACTCAAACTGAATATATTTTTATGACTAGAATATAAACGTGTTTGTACTTATGATAATATGTGGTCGGTGACCACACTTGCCTATGAACAAAAACAATTCAAGCTCTAAAACTCATTTAGAGAGGATGTAATGGAGTATTGTTGATTGTGATTAATGGTCGGGTAATGTTCGGGGGTTTGACTTGGATGTTGTTGTTAACTTTTGTTTCCTACAGCGGTTATCCCATGTGCCCATGAACTGAACGCGATTACGCGATTCTAAAAAATGGTAGCAGCGCAAGACGCAACACGCAACGAAGAGTACGGTAGGAGCGTATATAAGGTGAACTCCGGGGTTCTAAAGTCATTGACGGTCCTTGGAGACCGGTGTGCGGCTGTCTTTTTTGAGATATGTTTGATTGAAGTTTTGTTGTTTGTGGTGGTATTGCACGCGAAATTCATTTGTTTTAAGAAATTATGGTTATCAAAATTTGTAGCACGTTGTTATGTTCGTTGACAGTTTTCTATGATTATTCTTGTCTATATTTGTAATAGCTCTTTTCAATAAGGACATTTTCGGTACCGAAAGGGCAACCTTTTTTTGTGTTACTCTGGCCCCGACATTTACACACTTTTAGTTATGGTATGGAAAAGTGAATTTAAGCGCTTAGTATCAGGTATTTATTAGCAAACCAAATCGTCATGTTTATATTTACCCCTTTATCGTATGTATGCATATCCGCTATTCGCCGATACGTTTGGTCTTTACTTATTATAGTTATTAAAGTCGAAGACGGCTGATGTGCAGCAATTATCCGAAGGTTTCCCGTTGCGGGAAAAGTGGAACTGTGGAACTTCCAGATCCGCGGCAACATTGTTCGAGGCATTTAGTGGATAGAGGAAAGCAACAAAGAATACACACGGTGAGCGGTACTATTGACTCGTTGAAGTGTTGGGCATTTTGTTGGCAGACGTCTGCTTGCATTTTTGTTGCGTGCTATGGTGAATCAAGTGATTTCGTGGTTTGGGCCGCGTAAGGTTGCTGTATGCATTCTGTTTCCTATGAGGGATTTTAAGAGTAGCATTAGCGCTCGTAGAATTAAATGTATTGAGTGTAAATATCCAGTTAACAGCTCGTCTCGTGTTAATATACCCCTTTTCTCTCAACCAAACGTTTACGACATTTGCCTAATATTTACTTCTCGCCTCTGTTTGTTATGATCAAATTTCCATCTACATTCTAGATATTAAATTTGTAAGGCTCGTTAGCACCGATATTTCGATTGCTCTAGTCGTGGCTAAGCGTATGTATTTATTTTGTTTATGGAACGCGGTTCCAAGTCCGTATCTGAGGAGATACATGAAAAGCCCGCGGAGGCTAAGATTCTGCGAGAATCTTGATACAGAATGTGGTATGGCACGGGGTTGCTATTTTTGGGAACGTGGTTCCAAGAACGCGTCTGTGAGAGGAGTTGATGTGTAAAAAGCCAGCGGGTGGTAATGAAAACATTTCTGTGGGGATAAAAGGTTGTCGTTGTCGACAGTTAGACTGGTTTAGTTGGCAAGTGTGAGTACACCGTTTATGGTATGTTCACACCTCAAGGTTCCTATATATTGAACCATTGTTTACGAATCATTGCCCGTGTAAAAAGTGAGAATTCTGTTAAGTGCGACTTTCCGGGGTTTATATTTGCACCATGGTATAATTTACGTGCGTTAATGGAGTTGTTTTGTTTAGCTTAGTGTTGACCGCTGTCATAAAACAGCATGTTTCGCCCAAATATATAAATTTGGAATTGCTTCCGGAGGTGGTTCAAAACCGCACCAGCATGTACCCCTGATTTGCACTAAGTTTGTGGTGCAGTTCAGTAGTTCTTGATTGAACTGGGTTTATTACTAGTGGGTGTTACTGAGTGTAACTATTGATCTAGACATTACGTTTATGAAACGGCGGATATCATTTTCCTAATTTAATGCCACAGGCCAACCGCCAACGTTTGCAAGACATGAGTTTAAGGTTTTAATAACGCAGTAGCGTTGCCTCCAGGTTATTTTTTACAAAGTCTTTCTTGTGACCATGCTTCATGCGGACGAAATAGCCACTGGAGCTAAGTTGCGCGTTTTCTGAGAATGGCCAATATGTGTAAATTGTGCGGAAATTAGAAAATAATGATCCGCGGGAACTCGGGAAAAGATCTTTACCGAGAACACTATGTACGTATGCAGTAAAAGTGTAGTGAGCTCGTGGCTCGTGTTTGAGAGGATTTATTGCTGGATAGCTACGAATACGCGTTTAATAAAAACGAGGTTATCATGTTTTCTTAGATGCCGGAGACCGTGAGAATCCAGGTGGAGGGGAAACGTGGCTAGTCCTCTCGCTGCGAATAGAGAGACATCAATAAGCCAAGGAGAATGTGCGCGACCGTAAGGATGGAATATTGTCAACAAGTGCGACTTATTAAGGTGAGAATAAAAATTTATGTGAAGAGCGTGAGCCTGGAAGGTCCTAATAAGAGCCTCGGTAGCTCGGTTTACTAAATTTCGTTCAATACACGCATAATTGTTGCTTATCGATTTTCCTAGGGCACCGTTTATCGCTCTCGCTACCTAGCTTAAAAGAAAGGATGCATGGAGATCTTTGTATTGTGGATGGCCGGGATCGGCGAACTATACCCTCTCAGTAGAGCTCAGAGCTTTACACTGGCATTTGGGCGGAGTTCACGTCATATTCCCATCAACCGTTAATTCGCTAAGCATCTGAGTTTGCGCGGTTGCGAAATATGTCAGAAATGTAGCATAGAGAGGATCTATGGTACTACCTCTTGATGCACTGATTTTTCGGGCTTGGGAGCCTATCGACCCACCAGTCGAGACATTTTGCTCGTACGCATTACAAACAAAGACCTAAGATGAATGTGTTGAGTATTGGCGTATAAAAAGTGTCGCACAGTTAGTTTAGTCGATAGTGAATGGTGTATACGAACTTCTCATTTGGTATGAAAATGTGTGGTTTAGGCAGTTGAGTCGCTCGACGCAGCTTCCGGTTAGCATGCGGGACCTGAAGTGCTCATGGTGACCGTCCTGGCTTAAGACTGGATGGATTGCATAAACATAAAGGGTGAGTCGTTACGAGTTTGGCGCAGGACCGCAGTACGGTTGGGGTTATGTCTGGGATTGTTGCCCAGCAATAGTATTATATCATACAGTACCTTCATACATATACATACCTTTTGCATATAGGAAGCAGTTACCCATGTGGGCTGCGCTCTATAGTGTGAATGATTATCGGGTGGTTTGGGGTAATCTGTGCGGCCTAACAGCCTGACAATTAACGCGCGGAAGTATTTTTATTATTCCAATTGGGAGCTCAACGCACGACTCATTTTCGAATGCGAGCGCAACCCGCAACGCAACCCCCGGGGCTTAATTGCTTGACCAAATTTACCTAACAAACCTTTGCATGTTTATTGGAAGAAATAAACATTATGCTTTATCGTGTTTTATGATGATATGAGGATGTTTGTGTATGATATGATGTTTATGGGTTTATGCTGTGGGAATGTGTGATGTACGGTGATAGCGAAAAGTTGTGTTGTTAACCGGTGGAGGAAACATTAGTTATGTGCAGGCGAGGGTAAGCCTAGGAGGCACGACTAGGCTGGACCAAGACCACATAACTTTTGTTTCCTGCAGCGGTTATCCCATGTGCCCATGAACTGAACGCGATTACGCGATTCTAAAAAATGGTAGCAGCGCAAGACGCAACACGCAACGAAGAGTACGGTAGGAGCGTATATAAGGTGAACTCCGGGGTTCTAAAGTCATTGACGGTCCTTGGAGCCCACCCACCCACCCTGATATGAGTGCAGAGGCAAAAGGCAAAGAAGTTTCCCAAGACGGGTTTGTGTAGCCTAGCCTCTAGCAGTACCTAGTAACGAAGTTCCGATGTCCTTTTCTTGACATTCTACCCATTAGTTAGTCTTGTTCTGTCTATTGCAAGGTGCTAAAATACTGAATACTCAAGGCGTTGAACTACGTTTCAGATAAGCTATTTATCTTTAACAATAAGAGGGTAAATCTGTCCACATCGTGCCTCACTTTGCCTCCATGTTTTCATAGTATTGGCGTGCCCATGTGGCTACATCCGTGTGATGGGTGATCGACATCAAACTAACTTGCAACATAGTAAAGGGTGCAGGTTGGTAGTTTAAAGGGTCACTCATTAAATAACTCTTTTACAGCCAAGTCTACACAAATGGATGACACATACTCCCAGTCAACCTTCCACAACTTAAGCAACTGTGTTCCGGTCAGACACAGTACAGTCTCCACGCACACCGGAATCTAAGCCACCGAGGAAAACAGACCACCAAATTTACCTAACAAACCTTTGCATGTTTATTGGAAGAAATAAACATTATGCTTTATCGTGTTTTATGATGATATGAGGATGTTTGTGTATGATATGAGGTTTATGGGTTTATGCTGTGGGAATGTGTGATGTACGGTGATAGCGAAAAGTTGTGTTGTTAACCGGTGGAGGAAACATTAGTTATGTGCAGGCGAGGGTAAGCCTAGGAGGCACGACTAGGCTGGACCGAGACCACATAACAGCATTACTCCATAATTTATGGAATTAAACCGCTACCAGACCCTTTAATTACCAGTGTCTCCGCCCCACATCTTTTTTTTTTTGAAAAATAACGCTAATTAAAAAGTTACTTTGGTGTCGTACTGCCCTTTCTGTCATGGTTCGGTTCTGATGGAATCGCCCATGATCGCTTTCTCAGCTCTGCCTGTTTGATCGTGTTTCCCAACTTGTAGGTGAATATCTAAAGCAAACTCCATCCTTGTAGGACTACGTCTTTTATTGAATTATAAAACCTGTGTAAAGAAAATGGAGAACCGCTATATTTTTCAAATATGTTCCTGAGTGAGTAATTAACTTGAACCTGAATTGCTTTGCCAAAGCGAGGTCATTGCTTTATATGCTTTAATATTTTATGGCAAGCTTAAAACATTAGCAGTGTCTCACCAGGAGCATCATACACGGTATTCCGTGAAGAATCACTCTTGTCCAGTAATATGTCGTGTAGAACGTATTCCTTCCAATCAATTCCACCCATTTCGGATAGTAATAAGCACAAATGTTCCTTCCTTGTAGTATGTAGTGTGCTCGTCGCTTTCCAATAAGATCCGGCATCACTGACACAATCGAGAACTAAAAGGAATGGTGGCTGTTGTGCTTCAAATGGTTGGCTCTTTCGATAGGTCTACATAGTCTCAAAGTGGGGCAATACGCTTTCTCATATGCAAAATAACTTACTAGAAATATAAACACAATGACAATTTTTGTGGTCTTCGGTGTGCAGTAGAGGTGTACGGAGTTGGGCACACAGACATAGACGTATCTCTGTACCGCCAGAAAGACTGTCAACCAGATTGCGGTTGTGTGAAACACTGATGGCACGATATCAGCCAGGTACTTTTGTGCGAAACACCACCAATCGTCCATACCGTACTCTGAAAGGGGGATGATTGCGTATTTTTTTTGAATGTCTAAACAGTGAAGGGAGAAAAAGCGACATGCACTTACTTTGATCGACAACGTAGCCTCCGAGTGTATAGTAATACAGAAACCATGGAACAGAAGTCCAGCCTAAAAGCGTGGCACGAGTTGAAGTTTGGCTTTTTAACTGGGAATTAAACAGCTGTAACAATCTAATGTCCAATTGAACCCTTATTATTCCTTTAAATATTAATTCATTTTACACCTACAAAATACAAAATATATATCGTTCTACTAGTCTTTGTTTATTGGTCTTTGCAACACTATGATAGTACAACGAAATGCATCGCGAGAAAAAAATATTGCTGTTCTACGTGTGACAGCAAAATTATGGAGGTTAGGGGAATCGAACCCCTGACTTCTCGCATGCAAAGCGAGCGCTCTACCCCTGAGCTAAACCCCCGATGTTTGCTTTGATATTATGTCTATTGTTTCCTTTTTTTCATATCACAATATACCAACGAAGAAAAATAGGAGATGCTAACAAGCTTCAAGGACGGGCATATTGCTTTTTCACAGAAATGCCAACCCGTGGAAGTTAGGGCAAGTATCAATCGCGCAAAATACGATAACGCTGTACCTGATCTAAACCCCGGTTAATTACACTATCAACCAAGCAAAAAATTTTTTTTGACTTTCTCAAAAAAGCAAAATTGTGGAGGTTAGGGGAATCGAACCCCTGACTTCTCGCATGCAAAGCGAGCGCTCTACCCCTGAGCTAAACCCCCGATGTTTGCTTTCATATTATGTCTATTGTTTCCTATTTTTTTATATTACAATATGCCAACGAAGAAAAATAGAAGATGGTAACAAGCTTCAAGGACGGGCATATTGCTTTTTCACAGAAAATCCAGTACGTGGAAGTTAGGGCATGCATCAATCGCGCAAAAAACGATAACGCTCTACCTGATCTAAACCCCGGTTAGTTACAATATGAACAAGCAAAAAAAATTGTTGACTTTCTCGCAAAAGCAAAATTGGGGAGGTTAGAGGAATCGAACCCCTGTCTTCTCGCATGCAAAGGCGAGCGTTCTACCCCTGATGGTGAGAGCTAAACCCCCTGATGTCACATTATTATTCTTAATGCTTGTTTGCATAAAAGTTTTTAATATAATCATAAATTTGCATTTCGATTTTTAAAAAGTGTTATAATAATATATTAGACCAGTCATCAAGTCGGTGAGCGCCATTGCTAGAAGGACACTGTTGGTTGGTGTTCGGAGATGTTTCTGCGACAAAACAATCACAATAAATGAATTAGTGACCGTGGTTATCACTACCAGCATCGGCATCACATATCCATAAAGGGGAACAGCCCAATCCTGAAATATGCGGTAGTTCAACATTGATGAGCTACATATGGACATGTTAATAAACCATTATTGCTTTGCAGAACACATACATTTTAAGTGTCTAGGCTCTAATTGTGTCGACCACCTGTCTATGTTGAGCTTAAAGTAGAGCAGGCTTGAATTCACATTCTCAGCATGCACTTTCACGCCGCTTTGGGTAGGATGAAAACACAACGTATTGAATGGCAAAATTTGACTCACAAGCGGGGCCGTATAATCAAGAATCAGAGGGTATTTATCGACACCAGGATCGAGGCCGCTTGAGTTAAGAATGTGAACCAATTCCATGAATATCTGAATGCATTCGAATAGGAAAAGTGTTTCTACAAAAGGGGCCTTTGCTCACATTTAAAGCAAAAAGCAAAAAGTAAAGTAGTGTTTGAACTCACCAAGTCCCGAGGACTCATCGTAAGAGTAGCTGTTTCGACAATGTCTGTCATCTATCTGAAAAGTCTTTTAGCCAAACATTAATAACAATAAATTAAAGAAGTGCATCGGATGCTCCTAACAAATGAAGGAATTTATTATTTTAAAGAAGAGCTTTAAAGTCGGGAAAGTGGGAATGCGTTGGTTAAAGCATCGGGGAGCATGTGGTAAATCATGACTTAATAGCCGAAAGAAGGACATATATTTTCCTTCTTTTGATATAATTAATTGTTTTATATTTACTTTGGCACACTGCAGCAAGATAACTTTCGTTCCGCCATTTCTTCGAGTTAATGAAGGAAGCAAGGAAGTCAAAATAATGTGTGAATAGCAAACAATGGCATCGGTAAAAGCGAAAACAGAATTGTTGTTAAATTGTGATGCACATTGCTATTCGTTTCAAAATAAGGAATGTCAGTTTGGCATTGTTGTGTCAGATGAGAAATGACACGAATAACTTTTGGATATAATAAACTATTTGATTTAGTGTTGGGGTGGCCGTCGCCTATTGCTGGAGGGCCCGATGAAAATCAGAATCCCCCTGCCAGAATGTCCTCCTCCAATTTATATACCTGTCATTATTTTTTTTGTGAGTTATTTCCAGTGCATCATCACAGGCTATCATCCGTGGTCATACCGGAATTTGTTAAATATGCATGATGAAAAGAGTGTTCATAACGATAAGGAAATAATTCAGTTCCAATTGCGTTAACGGGAATGGACGATACTTCAAAAACAAAAAAAAAACTATACAGATTTAAGACATCCAGTGTTTGACTTTTGCAGCGACGTGCCGAACCTAGTTTGTATCATTAGACGTACACAAATAATCCAGAAAGCACAACTGCTACAAAACACATCTCATCATGAAACCCCGAGAAAATATGTTTAGTTAGGCAAATTAGTTAACGGTTGTGTCGTGCGCAATTTTTTTCGTGAGATAGCATGTGAATTCAGTTAGGATGGGCCAATTAGACGTGATACTCGGATGCTCCCTTTTGATCGGCAAAAAAAAAAGCAGCAAAAAAATACTGACAAAGTATGTCTATTAAGGACATGCAATGCTCAGGGCAGGGCCTCAAACGCGGGGGTTTGTCGTCAAAGAGGGTTAAATGTGCATTTCGTTTTCGCACATACAAGTTCAAGCATGCGTTTGTGTACCATTAATGGTACCATTAAAACAATGTATTTGGATGACCAGGAACAAGTCGATCAAAGACATCCGTTGAAATAAAATGAGAGCGCAAAAAGCGAGCATTCCTCAATTCACATTATTAATTATTTGTCTCCTCAAGCGATCAGCGAATCAAAAAGGCAAAAAGGTCATAGCCTATTCTGAGGATAGACTAACCACACAAAAGAATTGACGCGCTTTTGAAGAAATTGAAAATTATGAAGAAGGAAGTTACTTTTTCTTAACCAATTTTTAAGTCTTCTGAGGATCATCTTTGAGCCCATCACACTGCGGCTCATGGTCAGAATAACCAGGTGGGCTGTGAAAATGGAATGTTTGATTGTAAGTCTGGGGTCCATCCCATTCTATTCCCAGTTTGGTTTATCAGGTAGAAAACGTTAGTGAATTTCCGGCACATACGTGTCGATTTACCGCCCCATTGTTCACAGTGATATGTACTATTTTATTCCGATTATCAAATTCACAGGATCGAAATATAAAGAAAATTTATGAACCGACGAAAATTTTCAAATGCTTTTATGTGGTGTTCTGTAAATAACAACCTTAACCAATTTCATATTCAACATTTATCGTTCATCCATAGTCGTTATGTATGGGCAATAAGATTAGACCATTTGAAAATACTGGATATAAACCTAAAATTATATAACCATAAAAGATAGTCATTCATTACAATACCACATTGTTATTACGTATGTTCTATAAAATTTCACCTAAGAAAAAGACAAAACAACTATGTTCCGTGCAATTCTCCAGTTATCAAAGTGGAGGAACATGATTGTATCGTCAAAATGCTGCGCTTTAAAAAAACCTTTTAATATGTATTGATTGACTGATTGAAAATCACCGTACACGTATTATTTAATTATGAGTTTTGGAAGTTATGATCAGTCGCATAAAAACAAGAATAAGCTCTGGCACAAACAAAAACAGGTTCTCCTGAGACAAGTTATTGCGTCAGGGATCTTCTGTTTGCACGTGAATTGAATGCCTTGTTTAACACTTCTTTCTTTTCCGACCAAATTGGCCAAATCACCGACTCACCACATTTCCATTAAACACACAGAAGCTATTAGAAATCTGAGCAAAAAGAGAGGTTATGATGTGCAAGGTCCTGACGCATAATAGAACGTAAGTCAGTTCCTCATTGGTTTGGAAACACGGGAAACAAATAAATAAACTCTGAAGTAAACTTGAGTAACCGGGATTACATTCAAGGGTCAGTGGAATAATAAGACATTCCAACTGTGTTATTCAGCACTGGTGGCTCACTGGACGCTTGGTTGTTCATCATGTTTGTACATGGGACAAAACTATAAGTTACCTATGGCCAAAAAAAGACTTATCCCTAAAGAGCACACTGTCAATGCATTGTCGTCACGGTGACGTTTTTGTATGATGACTCGCTTTGTTAATTGGCGATATAAGGAAATGACACCGTTTTTAGCGTCAAAAAGATTATGAATTTCGATATTTTTGGCAGAAGCCGGGTGGTCCACTGGTCATATGAGATCATATACATGTATGTATTTGCGCGCACAAATTTGAGAACATTCAGTAATGAGCTAACTGAGATATGCGCTGAAAAGGCAGAAATAATTCCATAGAAGGGGATATAGGGATAACCAGAAACTGAAAGCAAGAGCACTGATTCTTGTCTGATGTCAAATTCTGATACTCAAAGTGAAAGTGGACAAAACATTCAAGAAAAGACAATCTTGTTTGTTTGTCAATGAATGTTTTTTTTTTCCTTCGCATCTAAAAAAACAGTAGATCCTAAATAATAAAGGAGTTCTTGTGCAGCAAAATTGTCTAACAGATTATTCCACGTAGATTTTCTAAATAAGATACATTACTCAAATTGGGAGAACTTTCAATTAAATTAGTAGTTTTTTAATGTTTTGTATCCCCCCCCCCCCCCCCCCCCCCCCCCCCCCAACATCACTGTTATTTTGTATGGCAACAGTCAGCCTCACTCAGTTCTGTGAGGATGTGACAGTTTGATCGAAAAGACACAGTGCGGGATCTACCTTTGTTTGTTCCCATTTTCTAATCCAAACACTCTAATCACCCTTCACTATAATCTATCCCTGAAATTCTGGAATGCAGCAACGTAGAAGTCACTATGGTTAGTTATTTTCCGATATAATGACTAATGATAAAGGGCTTACAGACGAGGTATATTAGCAGTAACTCAATCCACCAAACAAGGAGGGTACGTGGACCGTAGAGCTTGATTTGACAAAGAGAGACCAGAGGTTTCTGCAATTTGCAACATTTAAACACAGAATAAGGTTATTATTATTATTTTCCAGAACCTCCTCGGACTGCCCTTATCCGAAAGAGGATGCTACAAGGCGGCTTAGTAAGGGCGACCAGCACAGACAAGCACTATTTAAGGTACTTATAAATCAGTTATTCTTTTATGATTTAATCAGCACAATACGTGTTTTACTTTGATATTTGAGAAATTCGACAAAACACGATACTCAATTTTAAGAGCATCGTCCTTGTTTCGTCAGTGGTTAAACTCACTATATGGCCTATAAATATTTTCTTTCAGCTCCACATTCACACTACTCACGCAATCATCAGGAAGGGAAGTACCAGGCGAGGTATTGTTGTGTATACACCTTTTTAAACAGAAATGTCACGCAATTGTTCTAAGAAACTTAGTAAAGACGCTGTATTGGCAAAAACTTGCAGGTCGTTTTCCGGACGAAAAAGACAGTGGCGCAGAGACGATGCGGCTCGGAAATGCTCATAACTGCAGTAAGTTTCTAGACATAATAACGTTGTGCGCACGGCAAAGCACCTCTACAGTAATGTGCTTCTTGCGCTAGAGTAAACTAGAGCAACTTTAAAAAAATCTAAAAACAAGAATTTCAGCGAGTTTATGTTCAATGTTAACGAGTTACAATCCCGGTATAGTAATCTGCAGTCCCAAGTGAACTCACAATATCATTCCGGTGATCTGCCAATTTTTGTTTTGTTTTGTTTTCTTTATTGCCTTCGAACAGTAACATCTAGCAACAACATAACATACAGAAAACGGCAACTAGAACAACTACTGAAGGCGCACTTCATATTTAGAGCTTGATTATCATTCGTAATATAACCACACTGCTACGGGTTTAGTGGATCCTAAGGTCGGTTCAAAGTCTAACAAATAAAAATCGTGGCGCACAATCCCTGTTCTTGTTGATTTTTCATTTGACAGCTCGCTGCAACAAAAAAATCGTCTGGGCAAGTTGATTCTGCAGGAAACTGCATAGGAAACGGACTTTCGGCAAAGTGTCGCCGTATCATTTCCGAATGCATTATATTAAACAAAATAATGCGACTAGAACTATATTGCTTCTTTATTTCGATAGTTTTTCCCCACAATGACCCACATACATGTATGTAGAAAGAGTTGATCTTCTTGATAACAAGCAGCTATTGAAAGACTACAATTAAATAATAAAATTGTATCCGGCCTAGGGTACCTATTCCCGCAGGTAATGCGATGATTCCTTCCCATCGGGGCATACCCCCCCCCCCATGTCTTCCGGGGGAGATCCCCTTGCATAGTGTAAAGGCGACCTGAATGGTTTCACTTTCGGTCAGCCGGGAGGTGCTTGGACTAAACTACTGACCCTTTGCTTCAAAATGGCCCGTTCGTTGTGGACAGGCGTTTCAATCAATCCCCAGCCACTCATATCACTGCTTGTTTTCCATCACAAACAATTTGCATATGTCTCTCATTATTTGACATTTCGATCGATAACAAATCAATCATTTTTTCCAGACATTGAACAACAGTTACAAACTTGTCTCGCCTATCCACGAACCATACTTTACTACATACATCTTCCCTGCATTTTATCCTTAAGCTTTTGTTCCACAAGCATGCTTCTATTATTTATTTATATTTGTTCTTAATTGGAAAATTCGCGAAAACGTGTAGCATTTTGGCAACATTTTCACTTAATTCAAAGAAACAGTGACATTTGCTAATAGCCGTTCCGAACATTCCAGATGTTAAAGAGCACAGTTTATTACTCATTCCTGTGTAGTGCTTCTAGGCAGCGACCCTGCTTAGATTGTTTGCGAAAGTTCAAAGTGTTCCACATTTTGATAGTATGCATTGAAAAAGTGATCTGTTCCTCTAACCAGTTACATGTCCGTTTGCTTAGTCGAGCGAACACTCAAATTTGGCGGTTTTCTAAACCAACTATCCATTACATCAAACCTTACACGATACTCTGGGATTCATGGAACATATTGCTTCGCTGCATCTTGATATTATGTTAGAATTACTCATGAATGTAAGTTCGTTTTCGCATTTGACTTTTGAAGAGTGATATTTTTTGTCTGTTAAGCTTTATTTCTGATCGGACCCGCATAAATCAGAAAAGCAGACATTTCCCTATCTTTGATCAGTTGGCCATCCCTACGTGGGACATTGCAGACTATCATAAATCGTGTGTGTGTGTCCACTAGAAAAACTCGAACGAAGCGTTTACCTAGCACAAATGAACAGTGACTAATCTAGCGCCTATTAATAGTTTTTATGTATACGCTGCAAGCATCTTTCCTTGTTCAGTCGAATTATACAGTTATCTTCATATACTTTTTCTGACGAATTTTCTACCCGTGTTATCCACCACTACATTATCTAGTACAACCATACGAACACATACAGTTCATTTTATTAAAACGAAACAAGAACGAGTAGCACTTGCACTTTTAGTGTTCAATTTTACACTTTGGTGATTTCTACAGCTCCATTCCCCCTCTCTACATTTATGAATTTTGTTTGTTCAGTTCCAGTAACCATTTATTCTAAAACATATTCGAAACAATTCATTGTATCACATCATCATCTCTGTTTGCATTTCTTCAGGAAAACTCATCTTATTTCACCTTTTCCATTCACATTATAGAACTTTTACAACACTTTTCTTCTCTTTTCAGCTTCACTTCTTCACTATTTATTTTAACATTTCACCTTTTCTATATTAATGCTAATTACGGGTATCTAGTGGAATCGTTCAATATGCTAGAAGTATTCAAAACCAAACATCATAAGGGTGAGGAGGTATGAAGATTTTCGGTTTTCCTTTTGTGATTTTCTACAAAGGTTAAATGTTTACAAATCAATTTGCTGGAAATTGTTTCATTCCGACGCCCACCTATTGTTCTTGTGACGCATTAGCTTTTCCAAACCGGTGGGCTCGGGTGACCAGAGTTTGGTTGTAAAACCACTGAAAAGACACGCTTCTCCTAAATGTCATATCGTTCATTATCTACTGATGTTTTCATATCCAGGGCAATCTGCATCAAGGAGAAATTGCATAATAGCACAAACAGTAATGACATGATCAATACAATTGGGCATTTTTACAATAAGCCCACGTATTTTCAGAGCAACGAATCGATCCACTCAAACGCGTTCCTGGCCAAAAAGAAGCACTTTAGAGATACAGAAGAATGGAAGAAGAAAAAGCGGAGAATTATCAGCAAACTGAGGATTATGAGCAAGTTCAACCTGGCACTAGTGCTCTCTCGATTACCGGTGGGTGCAACGGTTCTGATAATATCAAGAGTTTCATCAGTGTTTGGGATTTAAAGTGAACTGTTGGGAAGTTGTTGGTGAGTACGACAATTGTGGATCGCTCGCCCAGTACAACTATTCGATTGTTTCTGGGAGCACCGAAGCCCATAGTATGAAGGAACAACATCTGGGATTTCATATCGTTTTGCAAGAAAATATGGTGATTAATAGCGCGAACATTCGGCCGAGCAATGATCATAAAGTAGAAGGCTCTTCTCGAAGTTCTCCGATGTAAGTGCGAAATGACAAAAAAGAGCACCGAACATATATCTCCCGCTCCCCTGAAAGAGAGTATACCCGGGAACTGAATGTAGTTGCCCTATCCGTTGCTCGCTCCTATGTTACACGATGCTGAGATCATTCACGTACCAAAACATCGAATTCAATTAGTAAGTTGTGCTTCTTTATTTACGTCACCCTTGCTCTTTGACATTTCTGCGCGATACTTTCCTAACAGAGAAGTCAGCGATAACCAACGGCTCTGTTTGTTTCAGTCTGCTCTTCCGTTTATTAACCTTTCGCAATCACTATTAGATATGTACGGGTTATATCACAATCACAACAACACATATTCCGCAACGACATCATTTTATGATGTTCGTTCGTCCTGGTGCTGTCCGGATGCCATGAAAGCCTCTACAAAACACTTACATGAACCCAGTATTTCTTTTTTAAAGATCTATTTGCAACTGTTCGGTTCTTTATGTTGTTAATTCCCATATCACCAGTGGCTGTCAACATATGTGAGTGTGTGTGTGTGCCTGACGATTGGATCACTATTGATCCGCTGAGTTTATCCCCAGGCAATGCAGCTGACTCCCCAAACCCACCACACGCTTGAGCACGAATATTGAGCCACACAACACATTTCCCCAAGATCAATTTCCTATCACATTCACTAGATTTAAGCTAAGAGCAAACACAGTCGATCAAACTCAAATTAGTTGAAAATTCGCCCTCTAGTTTGGTAATGCCAATAAAATTACGTCATTGCTCGTTATCATCTGTGCTAGAATATATATTTCCTTTACTAACAAATACTTGAAGGCAAATACATTTTGTACATTTTGTACCTTTAAAAGTATATTAGTCAATTATATTGATAATATTTACTTATGGTAGCCATTTGTGTCGTAGTACAATAACAGTACATATAATTGAAATGAATACAAATTTGTATTTAATGACAAACGTTTGCGGTATACACTCAATGTTTTCTTAGTAAATCTTGTTAATATTTATGTAGTGTCTGTAATGGTTTGCCACTTCCTCTCGTGTCATTGTTTCTAAATCCATAATCGTTCAACACCAAGCAATTATACTGAAAATGAACCATACAGCCGCGATGACGGCCATTTTCGATATGACGCGGCGGGTCACAATGCACGACACTGTGGACGCGGACAACTTCCGAAATCAGATTGAATCCGGATCCGGAGGAGAAGACGGACATGACGATTTCGATCAACACTTTGGAATTACCACCGACGGACAACACAGACAGACTGGCGCTCAACAAGCTGGCTGTGTAAATCACTACAGAATATACAAAAAAAAAGATTTTTCTAAACACATGTGAATATTGGAAAAATATGTGACTTCACAATAAAGTGGGACATTCACTTTTAAAAATACCATGATTGCTGTTTCATTTCAGACAGTGGAAAAACTGCCCGACAAGGTGTCACTACACGTATTTTCGTATCTACCGCCAGTGCAAGTGAGTTTACAATGAAATCAACAAAAGCTTTTTTAATGACGTGTGTTGCGTATGGTTTTCTCCAAGATGAGATTGGCAAATGTTCCAGATACTACAAGCAGCACAAGTTTGTCGGAAATGGCGACAAGTCTCACAAAGCCCACTTCTGTGGAAATTTCTATCATTTCGACCGAATTACGGAGGCATGCAGGTATGAATGCACACGTCGCCTTGTTTGTCTTAAAAATACCCCGTATTTCATATAACTTCAGATAATATTTAGGTTGCTCCTCACTCTGTCGACAATCAGTTTCTACACCTAATTGGCACCAGGTTTTCTGAAATGAAGATTTGTGAACTGGCAACCGATCTCATCACACCACTTGTTTTACATGAAATGGCCAACAAATGCTCCAAGCTGCAATATCTAACACTTGGTAAGCAGATGAAGGAGGCCCAAAACGTCGAAGTGGCGCGCACGAATGAATGTTCCATTATTCCAATTTTACGGCACAATCAGTTGTAGCATCAATTATCGTAATAAAAACGTAAGAAGAGTTATGGTCATAACCCATTAATAATCTGTTTAGATTTCTCCACTGCTATGCAGCTTCATGACTTCACTGATCTACAATGCTTTCCGTCCAGACTCCGAAGTCTTACACTCTGCCTCTCCGAGAATATCTTCCTTGAAGGTTTTCTCAGAAAGGTCTACACATTTATATCATCTGTGGAAATTCTTCACATTGTTGGTCAGTTTTTCAGAATTTTGCCGCCTCGTTGTACAGTAATGGTTGTTGGTAAAAATAGTCACTTACTTCAAGCGATTTGTTTCAGGAACTTACGAAAAAGTCGAAGACGAAGAGGAAGAAGTGTACGAAACGGTCAACGTATTCAAACTGAAACAATACCTTCCGAATCTCCGGGTGGTCAACTTGTGGGGAGTGAGTCCTTAAATGTACCATTGTTCTTATTTGCTGAACCTGCCAAATATTTTTCCAGAGTCTCTCTCTCTTCATCTAATAAGTACTTTGTATTAAGGATACATTTCAATAAATAGTTTACTGTATTTCCAATGCATCCACTTATTCAGGTTCCCTTCATCACTGATGAGCATGTTGATGCTCTCTCCTCCAATTGTGCACATCTCGAGTGTCTCTGTGTGAACTACTGTCAAAAGGTGCGTTGCCGAGCAAGGTTTACTTTCTATGTTGTCATGAACTTGACACCTAGACCATTGTACAAATCCGCTTCAGGTGACTGGTTCCTGTCTGAAGCTCGTGCTACAGCGATGCCGGAAACTGAAGACACTATTCCTCGCACATGCAAGTAAGCACATACATCGAAACAACTTTTAAGTGAGATACGTTGAAAGAAGCTTTGGGCGTAAAAAACAGTATTGCTTATGTACAATATGAAAGGAATTAATATATTAAAAACAACAGTTCAAATGATCTGTAAATGAGTTACAATCGACTTCATTTAGAACTTGACAACGCTACAATGCAGGCCATTGATTGGGAAAAGACGCGAATCGAAGAATTGGACATCCGAGGAACAGAAGTATCGACGGACACCCTGATTAACATACTGACGAGGCTCCCCAATTTACGGTGGCTTGATGCTAGCTGGCTTGAGAATATGACAGATCAGGTATGATTGCTATTGGAATAGACACCGACAACCAAAGGATAATCGTTTACGACTTTGTTAGTGTTATGAAGTTTTCTAGGTACTTGAAGCATGGATGAACTCTGGGTCATTGAACAATCTTCAATATCTTAATCTGGACACCTGCGATTCACTGAATGAGTTGGCACTGACAGGTGGGCTTCCGAATCTGATCACTTATGTTTATTATTAATTACTTCTCTCCTTCCATCTGTCGTTCCATTCCATTATTTGTTTGGTGTAAAATACATATACATATTCTTTATCCAGTAAAGAACACATACGAAACAGTTTGCGAAAATGCAGTGTAGCCATCTCGAGCTTGAATCAATCTGGTAAAAACCTTATTGATCATATTTTTTTATTTTCGTTAATTTATGATTTGAGAATTCACGATGCGATGTGGCCACCAACTTCGTGGCCTCTGTCTGGGTGGTCATCACAAACTGCTCGAATATTTCTGGATGAACATGATCCCTCAGCTCAGAAACATCAAGTTAGTGAAATGATTTAGAAACTTTGTTCACCCTTACCCGTATTCAAGGGAGACTTCAGGTGTAATCAAAAATGAAGACTCTATCTTAGGCCGCTGTTAAAATATTCTCTTTTCAGTGTTCTGATCATGGGCATTGCTGAAGACTGCTGTCCTAAGGTGGTGGCTAAGATTCACGTGGATCAATTCATTGGTAAACATTTCCTTTTTCTTCGTCTTAAATATGCAATTCTGTGAAATAATTGTTGTTATTTACTGTGAAAAAGTTTCACCCTTCACTCAGTTATTTCTGCAGCAACTTCCAAACTTCATTTTGCTAGAAATGTGATAGTACTAAACAATGTTTAAGCAAACAACCGTCTGTTTCTGAAGTTTGAATCCTGTGGCTATTGAATGTCAAGCTGCAAACAGAGTAAAAAAAAACAGGGTTCAATCTTCTAAATTTCCAGATTGCATCGCTCAAAACTGTCCCCGTTTGACTCGATTGGAAATCCGATGGGACGATGACACTCTAAGGTTCTCTGACAAATCGAGGTATGCACGATTTTAATTCGAAAAAATTGCCTTTGCCGTTTTTCTATTGCAATGTCAACACTACATACCAGTCAACGTTATCAAGGCAATAAATAGATCAGCAACACAAACCACATTTTCCCTTTTCCAGCAAATTTATCGACGTGATGCGTATGAAATGCCTGAAACTCCACTCAATGGTACTATCCGATGGTCAATACTATGAGCTTGTGAGGAGCAACTTTGAGCGAGCCGATCGCATGTCTGTTGTGAGGTGCAGTAGTTAATGTTATGTTATGTGTTATAAACGTTATGTTATGTTATGTGCTAACTTGCACAGGTACGTCTTATAAATAAAAGCCAAAATAGAACACAAAACGTATATTCGCACGATACAAACCAAAAAACACATTTCAGTACTACCCGATACGTGGAAATATGTCTAAAATGGTTGTGTAGTTTTCTAGTGGTGGACAGTACAGTATCTAGTGATATATCGAAAACGGCGGGTTGATCTACTTACGTAACAATAAATATTGTTTTTTTTTAGAACAACGGAAATGTGCCGAACTGGTCTTCTGCACTGTTCAAGGTTCTACAATCAATTACTGTTCAACTAACAATAAGGAGCTTCCCATCCCCCATGATTCCCTTTCCTCGATGGCTGTTTATGATATTAGTGTAAATAAATATTTGTAAAAATGATCGTGTGCTTTTTTGAGCATTACACTTTTACGAATTATGAACAGGGTGTAATTGGATACTGACTCATTCAGTGCAACAAAATCTCTGCACTTTTCAATGAATGCTAGACAATGATTTCGAAAAATTTTTATACATTATCCCTCATAATTGTTTTAGGCAGAGAGTTTAAGTGTTTTTGTTCGTGGAGAAAGACTAATGCGTACCGTAAAGATATTTGCAATTTATAATTTGCTGAATATTGCAATGTTTGAGATGATGATTTTTTTTTATTCAACAGTAGTAATGAATTCATAAAAACGCCATTTTAAACTATGATGCCAATCTATAAATCCCTTTCCAAGTTCTGATTCGGTGTCTCAGTCAATTACTTCAGAAACTTGTGCGTGGCTTTTGATAGTGAGAGAGGTAATAAATGTGTTTAATAGTTTCCATGATAAAGCGGGCAATTGGTGCCTAAGCGTTGCGTCGCCTAGACATGTTGCCCATCGTTGTATTCCTTCTACTAACAGGTATTTTTTTGTATAAAATGCTCAAGTATTTTACATTATTGTTAAAATGCAAGTCTTTTTAAATGAATATGTTGTGCACAACTGCACGGCATTTTTCGGTACAAAGAAGTATCAGCGAGAACGTTGTGGTCCGGTTTTCAAATTCTTTTTTTTTCAGTTGGGGCACAAGCCCAATTCAGGCCGCCCCAGTTTGGGCCATGTGATTCACAGGAGCTTGCAAGGGCCCAGAAAGCTTTCAACGATTATTTGGGACTCGATCGTTAGTTTGTTTCTGTTCCCCATTTTGGTTTATTGCATTGCAAATTGTTATGTTATTTTGAGCCCTTGATCACTTAATTTTGTTAATTATAGCTGCGTATGGCGTCAAGACTTCTCACCAGCTGCGTAAAGCAGTCGAAGCTTTAATCGGAAATCAAGGAACATACCAACTTTTCGAAGTGTGCGCAGCCTTTAAGATTATGAAAACACAGTTCTCGTAGGTTTTTTTGTTTGCATGAAATAAACCTTTTTAGCGATCTATGTAAATCCGCCTCAATTAATAAGGCATTTGATGAAACGCATATTTTCAGGAACTCACAGAACTATGACAATTGCTTCTTCAACAAGGCCGGACTGTTGGTCACAGCAAATGGAACATCTACTGGGATCTCGCAACGAGATGTACATGATTCTAACTTTTTCTTTTCAATTTGACAACAATATCTATAAATTGGCCAGCAATGTAAAATCAATTGTGCTTGGGAGGGAAGCGGAGTATAAACCATCACAATCCTTTATTTCAGTCGTACACGTATCAGTCGTTCATGAATCAGTTCGATTTCGTTTGCGGAGCTGGAATGCAAGGTAAGGGCTCGCATTTTTAGTGAAAAGACTGATGAAAAGGCTACGAAAATTGTATACGTATTAATATTATATTATGATATTTATAAGTAAATATTTGATTTTCAGTTTTCGCCAACACCGACGCTTGCTCAGCAAACGTATTCGCCACGCAAGGAAGCGCTATGGACAAATGTCTGGATGACTTCTATAAATCGATTGAATTGGACTTTAAGGATCTATGCGCGTAAGTGACATTTTTGTCTGATGAATCAATTGGACTGAGCCACCGGAAATGTAAATAGCATAAATTGTAATAATAAAAAAGTTTGCCCTCTATTACATACTATCCGTTTTCCGTCGTCATTAATTAGAAGATTTATTTCAGATACGTTGACATAGCGTCAAAGTGCTTCCGTAACTTGTTCTTCGATTGCGGAATCGCAGCTGCCTGGTTTGGATGTGAATATGAAAGAACGGGAGCCACTTCCCTTTTCCCGCAATGTTCTCAGGTCTTCTGCACATGTAAGTTGCTAAATGGGAACACGCTCGTATTTAAACCAGTCATTCTATTGCAGACCGATTTAACAATGGGTGGAACGGGTAGGGTGTAATGTTTAAAGAACCAAGAACCGAGATTCATAAAACCAAGGCGCGTTTCGGTATGGACAAACCATTTAGTAGCCGCTGATTTTATGTAATCTCAAGTTTACCTGGTTTGTTTTCAGTCAACCCATCGAGATAGGGAGGAAAGCGGAGGACGACATTTTCTCGAATCTCCTTGTTCGCGACTAATTCATTTTCACAAAATAAACACAAAAAATCCAGGTCCCGTTATGTGTATGTGCGTTTTATCAATAAAGTATATTATGTATCTCTGTGTTTACTTATTTCACAAAAATCCACATACGTCCAGACTTATATATGTTATATACACAGTTGCCAGAGAAAACATCCGCTGTTTTAGCATGTTTTTCGGACAAATTCTGTTATTAAATGTTTAGCTCGCCGAGCGGATGTTTTACACATTTCCATAATACTAGCTTATTAGTTATTATGATAGTGCGATGGCTAAGCATGGAGATTGAAAAAGGATACAAGACTTGTGAATTAATTAATTTTTTCAATAAAAATTCTTGCGACTGAGAAAGCTAAATCTTTCATCTTACTTGAGAAAACATTCATTTGCTAGACGTATATGTTTCGTGGTCAGCTTTTGAATGGAATAGGAATAATTGCTCTTTTTTTACTAGGAAAGTTGAACCTTTCTAAAAGGCCTTCAAGATGACAAAACACGCAAAAATGATTTCCCATGATCACAAAATACAATGATAACATAAATCGGGATGCTGAAACCCTTCCATTACGTGTATTTTATACAGTGGGTGTCTTACTTTCGGCCCAGCTAATCAATAGCGATCTGTGCTGGACAAAATAATCTTCTGATTGTTCGCCCAGTGAAATGGCCATAATAACACACATAATTAGTTTTGACTCGACACTTCGGTTCCAGTCCAATGTACTGTATTGATGGCGGTGTTGCGTGGCATCGTTATAAGTGATTTTATCGCCTTGAATCTCACTTTATTACCAAATGATGCGCCGAGGCCCTGTTATCACAGCGTCCAGCTCTTCTCGTAGGCGATGCACGGCTGCAACAACCTTCTATTCGTCCTACTCCGTAAGTAATTACTTTAGCCATTAGAAATGTTTCAAACAAAAAAGAGTAAATATATATTTAATCCTTTTGTTACAAAATATGAAGTCACCAAAATTGAGCGCGTAATTTTAACTGTTGATGGAGGAATCTTTTGTTTCTTTGGAAATATGTTCATGAGTTAACTGAACAATCACTGCTGGATAAAAAGCCTTTATGTAGCACGTCTCCGTTCAGGTCCTTAGCCTACTTTGTTTCAGTGAGCGGAGGGGCTGTGTTTGCTCAAGAATGCAATGATGCACTGTACCATGAGTGCCAAGGAGCACTGAGCGTTGATTTGAATGTTAACATCACACAACCGTGGCATAGACCAACTGAATACAGATATCAGGTACGAATGATTTTATGTCATTTTTTTCGTTTTCTCTTATTGATGATTGAATAAAGTCGATTTCCGCTATTTATGTTAAAAGAAACCCAGCGCACACACATATTGATGATTTTTCTTTAGGTGGAACGAGAGTTTGAGAGCGGAATCGACCAGACCCTTGGAGTCTGCAGGTAGTGGACCTTTTTTTAGGTTTTACGTGTTGCATTTTCGCATCACATATACCATTCCTAGATTGACTAAACAATATTTAGTTGAAAATCAGAGCACTAGAATCACTGTAACATCCAACTGAACTTTTTTAGGCTGCGCGTTCACCGCGTTAGCTGACTGTCCTTTGTAAGCGCGAAGCGCTCACATTATTTCAGTTTCATCCAAAAAGCACTTTTTTAACAAATAACATTTCATTCAGGGCCTTCCGAAAGTTCAAAGTATGCATGGGATCCAACTATGCGTCGTGTATATCACCGAGTTACTTCATTCAGGCAACAGTTAACGTTGATGATGTAAGTTAATTCATCAAAACTATCAATTATCCGATTATCCGATAGAATTTTTGATTTCTTAAACTAACATTTTCAGGCCTACGTCTTTTCATCGTTTTTCAATGAGATGCACTTCGTATGTGGAGCTGGTTTGCAAAGTCAGCTTTCTTTTCTTTCTTTTTTTGCAGTTACGCCAGTTTTGGACATGTAGTGTCTTAAGTGTAACTGGCTGCATAACTCCCACATATTGTTTTTCATCTAAATATACATATACGTTTTGCCTTTTCCAGTTCAACTTCACAACGAAGATTGCATGAAGGCTACATGGCAAAATGAGGCGGCCGACCTGAGAGCTTGCCGCTACTCATTCGAGAGGAAAAGTCACGAGTCCCCTATTGATGCTTGCTTGTGGGTTTCAATTCTTAGTAGAATTTTTTGAAACCGTTAAATAGAATGCCATTTGTAAAGTTCATGACTATGCTTAAGAAGCTAAGCCATCGTGTTTATGAAGGTGTACTAACGTTGTTACTCATTGTCTCATCTACCAAATGAAAAGGTTACAAAATTACGAGAACCTGTTCCAACATGACACATTGTGAAAACTGTGGAAAACGGGAATCATGTCCTTGAACAGAAGCGCGTTGGGCAAAGAATAGACATTTTGTTTTAGTTTGGGCAACCAGATGCTGTCCTGCTTTGAGAATGTCTTTTCGCGGGGATGTGGTCAGGCCAATCAGGCGGCCATGTTCTGGGGATGCGAGTACTCCCGTGTGCAAATCTTCACCCGATTCCCAGCTTGCCCTCTCAAGTGCTCCAGTAAGTGGATATATGCAATTTTTCAAGCAACAATCAAATCAATACAACCCTGAGTAAAACCAATGTCATAATGTCGCATCGAGAATTTAATTTCAGCTCCATGGTGAATTAATTTTTGCCTTACTACTTACTAGTTTAAGAAGACAGTGCTGACGTTTTCATTTTTGTGTTTATAAAATACGCTTTTCGAGGCCTACTCAATTTGTAACACTTTTTATTTATATGTTTGTTAATTCCCTCCATTTTCCAGCACCGATCAGTGGAAACATCATCGGATGAAAGCCTGAACGTCTATTATAATGTGAATAATCTCAAGCATTCTAAGCAATTTTTATCTTTGTTTCGAATAAATAATTGTTTTATCCTTCTCGGCGTCCCTGAACGTTTAAAATCACTTGCAAGTACACACACAAAAATGTTGATAGCTCATTTATTTGTTAATTTTTCACAGTCGGCTTCCTCAGCAGATTGGCCACTAAAAGGTAAAAATTGGGAAAATTATTTCAGGGTGTCTTTATTCATCCACCTGCAATCCACCAACACCTCTTCTACGGACTCCGGTGGTATAATGAGGTGTACTGTATCTAGTTCACCTCATTCTTTGCAGAAAATTTTGATTTTTTTGTCTTCGCATATCTGTCGCTTCTGATGACAACACATAGAGACTTAATTAGTCACGTTCGATCATATTTTCGTGAATAGCGTGAGGGCGTAATGTCATCATGTATTCATTGATTCATCAGGATGTAAATACAAAGATAAGTGGAAAAAGCTACGAAGTATTGCAGGGAACAAGAAGTATACGTGGATACAAAAGTACGAAATACAGCAGATTTTAATTTAATCGGTATTTAATGCATTTTTCTACAGTTGATTAACTTCGCAGTTTCGTGCAAAGACCACGAATCTGCATTACATACAACAATGCACACAACCTGCAAATAATAGGTCCACGTAACACGGGCTTATAAGATGGGCGTCACTCCGAAATAGTCGTTTTATCTCATTTTCACTCAATTAAAATTCCATTATGAATAATATCCAAAATTAAGTACCCGAACCCCGAACTCGTGCCCATGATAGCTTCATTATTATTATATCTATATATATAATATATATATGATATATATGATAGTATATATATATATATAGTATATATATATAGTAAATATAGATAATATATATATATAATATATGATATAATATAATAGATATATTATATATATATATTATAATATATAAGATATATTACTGGTAGACGAATAGATTAACACAAGTAAAAAAGAGTGTCTTGTTTAATATGGGAGCTGGCTCATGTGGCAACAAACACTATGTACTATACTTTTATCCTAAGGAAGTAGAAATGAGCAGCAGCAAACGAGTAACGACTTATCTTGGAGGTCTTCAAAGGGCTAGGATTGGGGTCTGCAATGCAGGCACAAGGCTTAGAGTCCCCTTGAATTTTCACGAACACCGCTACAAATATATAACTCTTTATTCAATTAATAAGATAAACACATGTACAGTGACGAAGAAAGAGAAAAACACACGCACAGGCTAAGCTCGTTTACTCACGAGCTACTCACTACTCAAGAGAGGCCCAGCTACTCAAATTGAAGACTTGGTACTGTCAGACGCTGAATTTCTGCAAAATCACTTCCCCGATGAAACAAAACAAAAGAAGAGAAAACAAAGAGGCAGCCGTAGAAGTATTTAACGCTCAGCTAAGTTATCAGCAGTTAATCTAAAGGAGCTTAGTTTATTTATCAGCTGTTAACACACTGACCCAGTATTCTTTGGGAAGGGCGCGATCCTTCATCCCTTCCAAACGAGTAAGCAAGATATGTGGTGCCTTTTACTATTCAGGGGCGTGGAGGTATCTGACGTTTTGCCGCGTTGGCCAACGGGAGCCAGAAGAGAACGGGTGAGGGTAAGATAAAGAATCACCGATAATTGATTGCTTGATAAGACTAATTTACGAGACCAGTCAGGCTAGCGATTCTTGTTCCACTCGGCTGCCCCGTACTCCCCAGGTTAACCATGTGGCAGTATATCGCTCTGCTAGCACTCGTAGGTAAGTCCCCAATTCACGCAGTTGGCCTTTCAGCTTTACTTATCCGTCGTTGAATACCTTCTTTGAGCGCATACTCTGCATTATGGTCTGGTTGGGTTAAACATTTAACATTTATTTTGATCATATATTCACTAAACGTTTGATGAACGATTTGCAACCCATCTTTTACGTGTTTTCTTACATTTTCCGCATGTGGTTGGTGGAGCTCAGCTACTGTTTTGTTTTTTTACCTAAAGCCTGAGTGAACGGCGGGAAAAAAAAAATTTCTCTCCTTCCTCGTTGATAATAAACTAAATAATACACCGGAATTCTGCACCTCGCTACTTTTTCAGTGAGCAAAAACATTCATTTGCACAACTTTTATGGCACAAGAGATAGAATAATGTTTGACTTTCGGACTATGATTTGTTTTCTTGTCTGATTTAGGTTTCGTATCCTGAATTATTAGTGCAATCGTAGTAATTGGTAGCTCATTTTCTCATTCGATTCCTCTCTTATCTGTGAGGAGTTTTCTTTCACGTTGGCATTGCTTATCTTGCTTCGAGGGTGTTTCAAACAACGTTACAAATAAGTTCGGGAATTTTTAAAGGGATATTTAATGAGACATTGGCAAATCGATTGATTTTGATTATCAATATCGAACAGCGAGAACTTTCTAGGACATATGTGCGTCATGAATAGTGTGAATGAATATCGAGCAGCCTGAATATCAAGCCGAAACTTCAGAAGTGAAGGGATTGGGGTCTATACTTGTAAAAACTACTTATTTAGCCGGCGCTTTCGCCGACTGCAACGTTGCCACTAAGGAGCAGTGCGATCCAGTGCAGTATGTGTGCTGCAGCAACCAATTCACAAAGGATATCAACGCCACCGACTGCGTTGGTAGGACATAGAACAGTTCCGATATACTCGTCTACACTTTTTGTGCATGTATTATTTCCTTTCAGTAGCTGTTGCCTCTTTTACCAATGGTAAATATTTCCAGGAAATTTCTACGAAGACGCTGAATGCTACCGCAGAAAGATTGAGGGCGCGTACACTTCCGGGCCGGCAGCAGCTCAACAAGTTTGCTCGTGAGCTTTTATAGAACATAGTGATTCATTCGGAATTCTTGCGGCGATTGTATGTTGGTTGCAATCCGCAACCTATGATCAACACGTAATTCGAAAAAAAAAACAATTGTTATTTCAGAGCATGGACCAAGTACCAACAATGTCTGGGAATCTCACAGGCCGACTGCTTCTCCATTAGGGCGAGTTTCTCTTCCTCAACAGCAGAATGAAGAACAAAGAGTTCATAAATATGCGCATAGAAAAAGCTCAAATATAATGGCATCAACCTTATTTCATATGCTTCTTTCATATGTCAATACTTGCTTTTAGTTTAATGTACTATCCGGCAAGACCGTTGCCGAGGCGAAGTACCTGGCCACAATTATCGGAAACACCAAATTTGTGTGCGGTGCAGGATTCAACAGTGAGTGCATGTCATATTTTAATACAGGAATACCAATAGATATTGACCATTAATCAATCAACAAATCAATGGCTCGCATTGGATATAATGAAAGTTGTGAGTCGTCACATTTTTTTTCGTTTTCTTGCGTTTCTTGACCTTTTAGATGGCATTTCTTACAGCTTTCATGAACGACGATGTGACTTGTTTGGGAGAAGTGTTCCACCTATTCAAGGGTACATTCAAGCAGTGCAGAGAAGAATTCTCCACCAAGCTCACTGCCAACCCAATGAACAGATGCATGTGAGTGATGGGGCAAATCCGCTGTTTTTATTGTTAGTGTTGCAGTCTGGCTGATTTTGCAGTCCTCTTCGTTGACTGATCTCATTGATTTGTTTGTGTACATGTGCTTATTAATGTTGTAATGCAAATTTGCCTACAAGTTTATGGAACATGAGGGCAACTTTGCAGCAGTGTCAATGATACAGGTTGTGTAAGATTAGGGTGATCTAGTCGCAAATTCGTGTTCCAGAGCAGTCAAATCGGCATTGGTTAACATATGATTGATTTAGTGACTTCCGTCAATTGCTGGGATGTGTGCAGTTGCCGTTCGAGAAACAGTGCGGTCTTGAGGCTGGATGGTGGGGTTGTGAATACCAGAGGAGTGGAGTTGCCCCATGGCTGCCAGAGTGCAGTGAACAGTGCACAGGTAAGATAACATATTTCAAATTATGCCAATTTAGGTAGTTTAATAATCAATTTGTTGTATTCTTTACTCCCACTTTCCCACATCCCTTTGTGCACTTGCCGATTTTGGCAATGTACAAGGAAGATTAATCATCGCCACTTTACTACAAACACCCTCAAGGTGTGGTTCTGAATTGTGACTTTCGCTGACGTGTTCTCGGCAGCAGTTTATTTTCTCACGCAATGCCACACTCTTTTCCTTTGAGGCTTATCAGTTTCAATTTCGGTTGTGGGTCGGCGTACAACGTGTAGAAATCCCATTAAAACGCAACACCCAAATAGAAGACTCCTGCAATGACACCGAAAACCAATCACATAAATATGAAGGGAAAATTACAGCCTTGCACGGCAATATTGGGGGACGCACAAAATATTGTGAACTCCAATTCTCGGGCCCAATATGTTAAACAAATCGTCTTACGTGTCAGAAACAACAAATTAGGAAGATTTCATAATGTTTTTCTTTTTCAGCCACCAACACTAACATTCGTGCCAAGGCACCTGAAAAATAATCCACTCGTCCTTCCTGATTCTCAATAAATATTATTCGTTTTTTTTGTGCACAAGATATGTTTAATAAATTGTACCACTGTACTCGTGTGCCCGTTGTGATTTGATAAACCCTGAACAAACTAATATATCGCTCTTACCGTTTTTGTTATGATCCCTCATTACGTATACTATAATCAGTCTTGTGAAAAATACCGTCAACATAGTTTAGCAAAAAATTTATTATATCATTCCTCGGTTGTAAAAAAAATCTATACAGTAGCAGATCAATAGATGAATGGTTGAGAACATTTAAAATGAAAAGTTGAAGTAGAAACATTACGAAAAGCAAACACGGTAGCAAAACTAATTATGCATAATCTCAAGTATCACTGGAAATCATGAAAGCACCGGGATTAGAGGTCACAGTGGAACGCTTAAAATGGCAATCAGAGGTGTAAAAGAAAATGAGAAAAGTGCATGTATCTCAGTATCTCATAAGGTGATATGCATGTATATAAGTGACCCGTAAAAAGGACCGCGTAAAATATCCTTTTGGAACAAATCTTCAATCAGCTTTCAGCAGGCATTGATAATTACGGAAGCCATCGAAACCTCCATCAAGGACACAAACACCATTGATATTCGTTGAGATGAGGAAGGAGGCGAACTGAAAATTAGGGACTATCAGACTTGCGATTAAACATATTGCTCGGAAATGCTCTGTGCTCGAACTGTTTTGCACCAATTAATCGCATAAAAATGTAAATTTCTGCCTGACCTTATAGGCCAACGCCATTTTCCCACCATCCAGAACACAGATCGGATGCTTGTTTTCTTGTGCACCATCAAGCACGTTTTTGATATGCGACAGTGATGTGTCTTCCGCATTAATGTAGTTTATGCTTCTCACTATTGAGCCACGGTTGAACCTGCAAACAATCAATATTTAATAACCACATTATATATATTATGACAAGAATTAACTTACCGACATATAAACAACTCACTCTTGCTGATTCCTGAGGTCTATGACAAGGACCGTCTGTTTTTCCACCCTGTAGGCGAGTTCCTCCTTGCTGATTCGAGGGCAATCATACAGCTTCAGTTGTGTGTAGGTCATTTCGGTCATAGAGTGCGTGAATGTGCGAGGGTCATTGGGATTACTATCTGAAAACAAACAATACGTTAACTATCGGTATACGCGACCGAGAACCGTCTAACGTTGAGCTACAGAACTAACCATAAGCATCGCGAAGCATAAATAATAGAACAGTATGACGGTTACCTATGGTTTTCACTTTATCCGATCCCTGTGCTCGGTACGCGCAACTCGGCGGGATGATCGAGTAGAAGTAAATGGAATACTCGATTACTCTTTCCATACTCAAATCGGGGAGGTCGGAGAAGAGCAGAATTGTGTCATTGAATGAACCTTCCGTTAGACGAGTCCTCAGCTGATGAAGAACGGCCAAGCCTTGAAAAACGATAGGTAGGCAGAACGGAGTAAAATAAAATAGCTTTACGGAATGAATTCTTATTCCAACTAACAAGGAATGACCCACCAACGCAGAGAGGGAAAGATGCATCGCCGAGAAGTAGCGAGTCCCACACGTGGAACAATTTGTGTAGCGGAAGCACATGAGCAAAACACGTCAAGAACCTTGATTGAGAAGAAGTCATAATTAATAAAATAGAGCAAGAAAAGGAAATAAGCGGCTGTTTGAAATTACTATTCAGACTTTAATCTATAATAATAATATCAGCCGAGAAAATGTGTCCCGGGGAAGAGTGGATAACAGAAAATAATCAGAAATGTACCGTTCAGACATACCAAGGGATAGCAAAGAGTTCAGGAAAGAAGTCCATTGCCTTCATACTCATGTAGAGTTCGGCGTCAACGTACGCAACCAGATGATTGAAGACAGCCAGATATTCTGCAAGTGGTTGGCTTAAGGTAAAAGCTAACAATAAGATTCGAAAGAAAAAAATGATGTAATCATGTTTTCTAAAATGACAATGAGCAAAGCTGACGAGACATATTATTTCCAATTACTAGAATTAAAACAAACAAAAGTGCTGGCACCTTGAATGACGACCGAGTTCTCCTTCAGGAAGAAATTCTTCAGGTATTTGTTGATAAATGAATTCATGCAGGCCAGGGCATACGCTAAACAAAGGGTAACTCAACAGGTACAAATCCTGTCAACAATACCAATGGAAATATTTTACCGTCTGACACACCATGATACTTTGAAAGCGTTGTAAAAGGCATTAATTGTGGGAGTAACACTCACGAAGATTATTGAAGTGCAGAAGCAGGAACGGGGCTGCCAGGGAATCAAGTCCTTGCCAATAGACAAATTCGGGGTTCGCACGGAGCCAAGCCCTCAGAAGGCGCTTCAGACGGACATGAGCAGCCGGAGATGTCATCATCTCTTCGTACTGAAATGTTGCCCATACACGCAGAGAGAGAGAGGGGGAGGAGTAAGGGAGTTACCGTGAGATGAAGTCTATGTTGCATTCAACATGGAACTCACAAACCTGATGGCATCTGGGAATGTCAACGTCAAGCTGTCTGTCAGCCGAATGTGGGGATACCGTATCCAACCACAAGAAATCTCTGTTGTCGATATCAGACACACCAAGGAGTGCTGTCCAAACTGCGGCTCTGCAAGAGGCATTTGAGCAATCGGATGTGGTGGTTATTGAAAGTGACTCCTCGGTACAGATAACGTTAGATAATTATACGGAGGTAATGCATTGGTTCGTTGCGATAGCTATATTAGATGCGACGATACGAGTAAATACGTTCAACGAAGCTAGAATGCATAGACAAAATCGGCAATCACCTAGTCATTGGAGGGATATCGGAAGTAATCAGTTTAAGAAAGACGTCCTTCTTGATGGAGAAAGCAGAAACGAGGTGCCTGACAAGTTCCATTCGAGCCCTCTGAAAGTGCATACGCATGTAACAAGAAAACAGAAGATTGAAAGAGAACAAACACATAATTCATTGTCCTCGTTTGATAGCCGGGCTTTATCATAGCCGCAAAACCCTGCAAACGGTCACATACTTGATAGAAGACATCCTTTTCTTTCACCACAATGGATAGCTTGTTATCTTCAAAATTGGCACCATCAAGTTCAACGGAATGAAGCAGCAGATCCTTGTTAATAGAAAGAAGTTTCTGAAAAACTCGCGTGAATTTGTTGTAGTGTCGTTTACAATAAGTTATGAGGTAATGTTCAAAAAACATTGTTTGGGTAACCTCATACCTCTTTGAAATTCCTCGACGGCAACATGAACACATCCCCTTTTGCGCGAAACTGTCGAGCCTCGCTGTTGCCGAATAAACGAAACTCTCCAACAACTACCCTAAATAGGGAAATTTAATTTGAAAGAAGCAACATTAAGGCAATGTAAACACCACACATTAGAGAAGTGCACATACACTGGTATTGTTGTGATTGGGTGTTGCAGTGGAATGATATCGTTGCTGGTTAACAGTGTTTCGACGCTCGTTCCACTTAGTTTCCACAAGAAAAACGCTTCATCTATAGGTATGTCCCTCAAAGGCCAATCAGGTGCAACGAGTAGGCGACTATCTGAAAAAGACGATCTTAATGAAAGTAACAAGGTGATACTCCTAGCTAACATTGACAGTAAGGCAATCCTACCTTTGATAATCTCCCAGGACTCATCTTCTTCTCGAGTGATAAGCTGAGGATTCAGCTCATCCGTGATCATACGTATAACTTCGTGCATTTGCGGTCGAAGGGAAGGAGACCGCATTAGACAACGTGACGCCAGTTCCAGGAGCGGACATTTTCTATTCACCGGCACCTTTAACTTGCGACTGTTCTGTATTGCACCAAGAAGGGAAACCATAATCGAAGAATCTTTTCCGTCTGAAAAAAAATCGCATCATGAAACAAGTAAAACTGAAACGTTTCATGTGCTGAAAGGACATCGACACATCTTTTCAAGACTTGTTAATTAGTAATTTTATGAGAAGTATCACTTATAGAGGACATAGATAATGTGATATCACAATGGTGGACAGGTTCCAATGTGGATTGCAAACCTTTCAGCGCCGCAGATAGAAGCACGTTGATGTATTGTCTGGGCGACCAGAAAGTGGAGAAAGTGTGCCCCTAAAAGTAGGCTTCACACATATACTTAAGAACATCTCATATCGTCGCTTAGGAAACTGCCAGTTTTCAAATAGATAATAAACTCTTTCATAAACCAAAACATACCACAGCGAGTTGTAGAAGAATGATTCCAAACGCCCATGTGTCGCTCTTGTATGTGAAGGTGATATCATCGGGATCGGCGAGTAGTTCAGGTGACATTGTGTATGGACATCCAACAAAGGAATTCACATCTCGGCCGGTTGCCGTTACCCGACTGAACAAAAGGTAAGCGGTTTGTTGATATTTGTGTCCCGATGATATTTGTGTCCAGTGTACACTCATATTACTGTGCATACATAGTAACACTGCATAAGTAATCGGCAATAATGCTACTCAGTTCACGATGCCGAGCGGTTTGGAAATACCAGAAAATAAGAGCTAAGGTTCAATTACTAACTTGATTCCGTAGTCGGAAAGTCTCACGGTGATATCTTGATTGTCGGTTGGTAAAACGAGAAGATGTTCGATATTAACATGTCCAATCACTATATTTTGCTTGTGGAGATATAACATGGCATCGGCCAACTCATAGGCAATGGAAGCAATCTTTTGCTCAGTGAGTGAACTAAAAAGAATTAAACCTTCATCATTTGTTGTCCACAACGTTAGTAACAATAATCAGTATATTTCGGGACAGCCGTTTGGTCCCAGCCAATATAAACTTGGGGGCACCGGATAAGCCTTGTAGTACACAAAAAAACGGTTTGCAAAACAGCTCACCCGCATTTCATCTCATCCACAATCGACCGCTTATAATACTCGGAAACGAGGATAACTGTGTTTATGGCGGACCGACATCTGACCAGTTCGATATATTTGCAAAGGTTGGGGTGCTTCAAGGCGGCCAGCTTTGCGAACCTAATATAAGAACACTGTGTTGAATATTATGACACTGGGATTTGCTTTATCTGTAAGCCAGAATATTCCTGGACAACTGTTTGATTAGAATTCTACCTGCCAAGCATTCGAACAGAAGCGGGGGCAATAGGCAATCCATTTGCACAAGTTCGCTTGTCCTCAACGCCTACGAGAGCCAGAGCACCAAACTCGGCATCGCCAAGTAACCGCATCTCCTGACTAAAACAAACACAGAATTACGAAATGAAAAAATCTTAGCTGACTTGATAAACGATTAATACACATTCGAATATTCTAGAGCACATACCCATTTTCTATCTGATCTCCCTTTCTTATCATGTCCTATATACTATGAGCACTGTTTCATAAATTTTCTGTCGTTAATGCTTATTTCAAGAAAAATTTATGTGCAAACAAATGTGTACTATACGATACGGTAGCGACTAGCGGCTCCTCTGACTGATTATAAACAAATAGAGAAACAATGAGAGATGTGAGAAGAAGAGACAACAAAGTGTAAACAAACAGTTTCGAGCATATATGTGAAAATGAATGAAGTAATGAGACTTCCGACTTTCAAAATTGCTGAAAGAAAACTGAACTTTGGACATTTTTCCAACAAAATACGTAAGATACGACACTCGATCAACAGAATATTTTATTAAAATCAAAATCAGGGACAACGGAAAGAAAAGCATGCAAGCTCGCAATATTAACGGGAAAAAGAGGTAAACGGAATGTACATACATGTATTTATAACAACCATAAGAAAAGCCTAAATCACTGGACGTAATTGGACCGGATCTATGGAACAGGAAACATATTTAAGAAACAGTAATTGAAACAATTATAAACAAATATATTGCGCACAATTAATTCGAATGAAAAAACAGCATACCGATAAGTGGAACAGAAACGCGCTACCTATACATCAAAAAAAGTTCTCTGCGTCTACCCAAATTGTAATATTTTTAATACTTTTGCGACTAATTGTCACTTTGACAAATACAGTACATCGAAAAATATTTGTACTTGATCATACGAAACGAACAAAAAAAAACTCATTCGCTGCATTATTAAAGATACAATTTAAAAAAGGAGAAAAATGTAATCCATTAATTAAAGCAAATCTACAATGTTCATTGGCATCTCCTCAATGACCGTGTTATAGAAAGTTTCAATATCCTTCAACTGTCTCGCATCATTGTCGGTTATGAAGTTGATAGCAACTCCCTAAAAATGATTGTTTCAACATAAATATTGTTCCTGTTTATGGACTGGAGATCGGGCAATTCAACATCTATAACTCGTTGTCTACTCTGCTCAGGACCTCTACGGAACAACGCATGAGCTTTGAACAGTGTGTTGAATTAGTGAGCGCGATTTTAAGCGAAGTACAGTTGTCTACGAAACTAACGAAACGCATCATGAAAACATCAGAATTTCCCACCTTACGACCAAAACGTCCCGATCGGCCAATACGATGAATGTAGTTCTCGCGATTCGAAGGAAGATCGAAGTTGATGACGAGGGATACCTATATCATATTCTTTATGCAAAAATGGAAAAACAAAAGCTTACAATTAGACGCTAAACAATATGTGCGCACAACGCATAGTACCGGAATGTAAACACCAACCTGCTGAACATCGATACCACGGGCGAGAAGATCAGTAGTAATGAGCACACGCGAAGATCCAGAGCGGAACTCACGCATGATCAACTGAAGTAGGGGAAAATAAGCTTGCATATGAGGCTAATCGAATGAAGACGTGACTACGCTAACAGACAGAGAAACCGCAACCCTGTAGATAACACCGTTAACTTGAAACACAAATGCCTTTCGTACGTACGATGACCAACCTCTCTTTCCTGTTGTTCCATATCACCATGAAGGCATGATACGGTGAAACTCTTGCCCGTCATCTGCTCAGTAAGTGTTTCAACACGACGGCGAGTATTACAAAAGATGACAGCCTGAGTGACATTGACTGCGTCGTACAGATCGCACAACGTATCAAACTTGAACTCCTGAAAAATTCAATAACTACACATAAGGAACAAATGCTTGAAGTGGATGTGTGAAACAAATGGGACTCTCAGGTGACAGCGAAACATTAATGTACTTCTACAAAACCCACATCCTTCATAACGTTCACGTAGAACTGACGAATACCCTCCAGTGTCAGTTCTTCTTTCTTAACTAGAATTCTGATTGGATCACGCATGAATCGCGATGTCACTTCCAGCACCTCGACGGGCATTGTAGCCGAGAGAAGAACAACCTAAATGAGGAAACATGAATAGTGGGTTTCTCTTTAAAATTATTCATTGATCAACATATAATCACAAATGACGTCGTAAAAGGCAGCAACTAGTCATGATCTAACCTGAACCTCCTGTGGCATGAATTTGAAGACACTGTAGATCTGATCCTTAAATCCGCGAGAAAGCATCTCATCGGCCTCGTCCAACACGAACATACTAATGCTCTCAGTCTCTGACAAAACATATGAGTTATATAAATCAACAAATTTATCTCAATTCTCATTTGCAGTCAATGCTAAATGGGAAAGCAAATACATGCAATGTACCAGTTGACCACATTACCCTTCCCACTGAGAAAGGCAACTTATACAGAAATGGAGGTTACAGATCTTTGAGAGAATATATGCTTGGACTGTCACTCAAAAACTCACTGAGCACTCCACGACTGATCATGTCATGAACACGACCCGGAGTTCCCACCACCACATGCACTCCGGATTCCAATTTCCTGAGATCATCTCGGATAGATGTTCCTCCAATACATGCATGCACTTGCACATTCATATAGTCGCCTAAGGCGACCACAACCTGGAATTGCAAATGTTCTGAAGACAACAATCACAGCCAGATGGATACCTAAACGGCGATTTGGAACAGACGAATTGAGTTTACTCGAAAGAACTCGAAAGTACCTTCTGGATCTGCTGCGCCAATTCACGCGTGGGCGCCATCACGAGAGCCTGGAGGTAAGGCTTCGTCTCATCGATGCGTTGCAGAATCGAAATGGAGAAGGTAGCCGTCTTACCCGTACCAGATTGCGCTTGAGCAATCAGGTCTCTACCTAAAAGAAAGTTACAATTTTCCAAAAAAAAAAAATATATATATATATATATTTCTTCGCAAGAGCATCACCCACTCGGAAAAAAACCATCTCATTATCCACAAACAGAGTTTATTGATCATGAGAGTTATCCAGTCATTACATCACACATGTTAATAAAAAAGGACTCAAACAGAGGGTACGCCATAAGTTGCAACCCACCCGTGGTGCAGGGCACAATGGCTCTTTGTTGAATGGCTGATGGTTTCTCAAATCCGAATGCATAGATTCCCCTAAGGAGGTTTTCCTTGAGGTTCATTCCGTCGAAGTTCTCGACCACAGCGTCATAATTGCCCTAAAAGCTCCGTATTAAGCATGCAAGATAACTTCATAAAACCATAGCATAACCATATAAGAAGGTAAACGATAAAAGTAACTAAAAACTTACTTCAATAAGTCCGTCGGCATCGACGGCATGACCGCTCACGTTAGTTACATTCTGGCTCCTGCAACAATGGACAATCCAGTTGAAAGAAGAAAACAAATAAGACGAAATGTTATACTAAATCTGTATTTCGTTCCCCATACAGTAGATTAAATATTAAAATTAAACGCATCTAAATAGTATAATTTATATTTCAGCGATAATCAACAAATCAGAAGGGGGTAAAGACAGTCCTTTTTGCAACAAGATGAAACCTTTGTGGAGCAAAGGTTTCTGATATAGTTTTCAAGTGTCAAACCTGGTGTTGGCATCAGTCATGTCAGAGTTACAGGCCTGGGAAGAATATTTCCAGTGAATGCGAATTACAATAGATAATTAACAGCTCTTATTTAGAGTTGTCCCAAAATGGACAAACAACAAACATTCCGTTCTTGCAACAACAAAACGCGACGCGCCCGCTTGGTGAGCTTTTATAATACGGTAGATAAATGGCAGATGTCTTATAACTTGCGATCCTGGGAGTCGGCTCGAATATACAACCTTGATTCTGCAACTGTTTTTGAGACTAACATCCTCAAGGGTGGCATTAGCTTCATTGAAATAGGTAGGAGAACCCAAATATGCTAATAAGTATATCTCCCAGGCTCCTAAAAACAGAACTAAATGATGGGAATACTCATTTCCGTTTTGGGCACGTTTCAATTTCCTCTCAGTGGAGATAATTAGTCAAATTCGTCTCATCTAATCATTCTAATTGCTAAATGTCTTTTTGTTCGTATATTCATCAGCGCCTCTTTATAAATCCGCATTGCTCTTTTCGTGTACCTCAAAGATCGTGTCATATGCGCAAATGACCACTGTTCCGCACTTCCCGCGTAGTAGTGACAAGAATAAAACATAAGTATTGCTTTGTAAGATCGTACATATGTACGATGCAAGAATCCACCACAAAAGTGCAAGTGTGGGGTTGGTACAGGTTGTCTCCGGTTCTCATATTCTGACATCAAAGTGCAACTGTAACTGAAGCAAGTGACCTGATTTGAATGCAACTTGACACCTTTCCCTCATTGTCAATCTTAGAAGATGGACCGGGCAAGTACGATTGTTAATCTTGTGAGAGTATGCACAAATTTCATAAATTTCAAATAGTTCCTTCCCGCAATACCATTTGAAAAAAGGCTATTCCTTATTCATACTTCAGAATACGAAATATTTGATTATATGCCGTCCATCACAGGATGTCCGAAATATTACACTGCCCCAAATAGTTATTACTTTGTTTGTTCTTCCTTTAGCTTATTTCAGTGACGTCTCCTATTATGGAAAGCAGGAAAGACAACCTTGTTTGCACAGTACGTAACGCGGTAAAAATCCGAAGGTGTTACAAGACTGCATGCCTCGGCAACGTCGTCATTTTCACATTAGCCAAAAAACTTCCATCTTCTACTGAAGACTACTGAAAAAGAATTCGTTTTTCCTTCTTTTCTGCTATGAAACGTAGTACGCAACGCTCCGTTCGTCTCTCCTTGACCCTGGCTCTGTCAGTGCTCTCTTGATCCAGCAAACTATCTGCTCTTACACTGGCCAATGGCTCTAGTCCTTTTGATACGTCCGGTGGTCCCGTTTTATCTTAACTCCAATGCATCATTTTTGCGACTCCTTATTTCATACACATCGAGCGTTGAACAAGTAACACAATTTTAAAGCTTGCTTGTTCTTTAGGAGGCAATTGTTGTTAACTTTCTGCGCGTTCACTGCACAATCAAGGTGTAGCTGGTTTTTTTTGTTCTGCGGTTATGAGTATTGTTTTCAGCAGCTCTGATCCGTTCAAAATATTTTTTCCTTGTGTTTCATTTTGTACTTAAACTACCTTATTTTTTGAATTAGTCGACACTATCGTTCGTTTTTTTTTTAGGTATGCCTGAAGCGGGTCCACCAGTGGAATTGAATGGAGGCACATCATCTGACCCACATATTGTGCTAGCCCGAGCAAAATTCCTATTTAACGGAAAGAATAATGATGAGGTGAAGAGTTCGTTTCTTTTTCATATAAGCCAGTCATTCCATACATCAAATATATAGAGATGTGGGTGTTTATTCACTTACGAACTATCAACGCACAAGACATGAAAAGTAGTGTGCAATAAAATAAATATAAGTTTAGCTGTGGTATATCGAGAGTGCAATGCTGAACCCAGTGCTTTCTCTAGTTCATTCATGGAACTGACACTTAACAAAATACATGTCATTACACCTTTTATGGAATGATAATGAAATTAAGAACTCCAGTTCCTGCCGTATCAGAACCAAGGAATAATGTCATATGTTTAGCTCAGCTTTGTGAAGAACGATGTGATAATGATCACTCAACAATTGGAAGGCGGATGGTGGGAAGGGACACTGAGTGGACAGACTGGATGGTTCCCATCAAACTATGTCACGGTTATCACAGAAAAAGGTTGGTGGTTCGTTGCTATATCTGTTTTTTTAGTGTGTATTCAGTTTCTCGCGATTATTCTAATCACGACCAATTTTTGGCTGCTTATTGTGTTTTTTAATAATGTTAGTGTGACCACACACGATAGGGCCCGAGCCATTTTTTAAGCTGGTCTGTTTTGCATTGGCGTGATAGTGCGTACCATTGCAGAGAAATTGAACCGATCCCGGTCAGTGCCAAACACCGATGTTATTGATCCATCCGTGGCACATCAACCTACGATTTCGGATTTCGTCACTCCGTCGTCACGCAATGAATTCAGAACCATGGTCAGTTTTTATTAGTTGGGTTTTTGGGTGAGCCTTGTATTTTGCAGGGAGCATCATTTTGTTTGGCTCGTCTTTTTTTGTGTACAACATTCTGATTGTCCTATGCTCATGGTGACTTGCATTTTTTAAATTTAAGCCCAGTTTTCATTAGAGCTGCAACACCGAATGTGCTTACTGGAAGCCAACTGTTTCTTTTTTTATAGGTAATTCAAGACTTTTTGATGCACGAATCAAATTATTTGGTCAGTTTGAAGAAAACGGTCGATGACTACTTGGTACCAATAAAAACGGCCAAAATGTAAGTTATTTAGGTGGTAATTATATGTTTAAAGAGAAATTGCACCGAATGCAAAAAAACCCTTGCATAATAAATGAGAATGGTGTTATCCAGTAGGCATTTCGTAAACCACAGTCGGTAAAACTTTAAGCCGTAAAATATTGTTTGTTTATTATAGAATGTCCGATGACGACTTCCACACTTTGTCCGGCAACATTGAACAGATATTGGCTTTTCAAACAGATGTTATGAATAAACTACAAGTGACTCTCAGGTGGGTGTTTTCCTCTTTGTTTGCACCGGTTATATATAAATTCATGCATACATAGTATATAGATTTAGCAGGCCGTTTATCATACATATTTTTAAAATTATTTTAAACGTTTGCAAATATTTAAGCGGAAAAGATGAATATGAATCAGTGTATCCTGAACTTTTTTAATTGATGAGAATGAAATATATAAAATACAGATGTTTGCAGCGAAGATATCCATAAGCAACGTATTGGAGGCGTTCTACTCGCGGCCGCTCCTGCACTACAAGCGATGATGATGGCCTACTGCAGAAACCACCCAAGAGCTGTTGAAGTTCTTAATGAAAAGCAGTACGTTTCTAATTATTTGTGCTTTTTTCGTAAATCTGTTTTTATATTAAGACTATTCTTAGATTGTGCTAATTGTACATGCGTACCTAGTTTGATTCTGCATGCGTATCAGAGCGTAACTTGCTTGGCAATTTTCGTAAATATAGCTATCTATTTCAATTTCGTGCAAACTGCTTATTTGTGCATGCGAACCGACTGTTCATTAGTTGTTTCAGCGCTGATTTGGAAGTTCTAGTCAAAACTCTTAGTGGCGATATGAAGACATTGATTATGGGATTGAGTGAACCGTTTCGTCATTTGGACAAATATCCCACAGTCTTACACGAACTGGAGAGGAGTCTACCGGTAGGCTGTTCCCTCAATTAATCCGTCAGTGTAAATATTTAAGTTAGTACTTCTTTCAAGTTGATTTGAGTTGTAGATTTCATTACATTTTTGTGTTGTTGTTTATGTTGTTTATTGAAATACACCCTTTAGGAATCACACGTCGACCGCGGTGATGTTCAACGTTCCTGCGCAGTTCACAAAGCCATGAGGGTAAGCAATATTAAGTTGTATTCAATTGAATTCTCTCTAAATAATACTCAGTGTTCTAATTCATGAGTCAATACATGAATCAAGTGGACCTAGTGGAAACTTGTAACCCATGTATACTCCACGTATGATTGTTTGTACGTTTGTGTGTGCTTTTTTTAAAGTTAATAACGTCTTTCTTTGCAGTATGCCTGCGAATCGGTGAGAAAACAAAAAGAAATGCAGCTAGAATTTCTGGCTGCTGGCCAAGTCGACGCTTGGGCTCCATTCGCTGAGCGGGGAAAGATTAAGTATCTTGGCCTGGTCGATGTGGAAAAACAGGGCGAGGAACCAGAAACTAGGTGGGCAAACACATAAAATATTTATTTTGTAAATTTCCAATTTGACCCCAAGTACCAAACACTTCTTTCGAGCAAAGCGAGCTAGCTCTTTTCGGTTCTTTAGTCCACTTGACTTTACTTTAGGTCACTTTACTTTAGGTTGAGTCCACTTTAGGTCCCGTTTTGACTGCGATTCATTCAATTTTAAATGTAACTTACATTTACTGTTGTCTTTCCAGATTCCTGGTTCTCTTCGCGAATGTGATATTGATTCTGGAGGTAACGTCGGAAACGAATGCTTATAAATTGAGTGAGAAGTGGGTGGTTACCGGGCAAACGATAAAGCGTGTGGACGGCAGACATGCCATTGCTTTTGGAAAAGGTGAGCTATTCTTTGACGAAGACCGGCGCCTGTTTCCGGCGCTTCTCACAAGCGTTGTCTCATCGCTCATTATTAGCTTTGCCGTGTCGCGTTCCTGCAATTCTGTTTGGTTAATTTACATCATTTCAGATCCACCCATTGTATTTGCCGTATCCTCTCAATTCGAAGTTGATCAATGGATGGACGCTTTCTCGGATTGTAATGGGGCTATAGTGGAGGAGGGAACTACTATAATACAACCAGCATTTCCAATATCTTACGACGTGCAGGACTTGGTAAGTATTTAACTTGGTGTGTTCAAACTGTATCTCCATTTAAAAAAAAGCTCTTCGCATTAGCGCCCACACCATGACGGATCATGCAGGTTGGTTGATTTCTCTTTAATTCTGCTTCTCTTTATGAGGTCTTGTAACTTCGTTATGTTTTACCTCAAACCGTGAAGTGCATACAACTTTGATAGACTTCTTCAATCCTTTCTTCGCAGCCATTTTACTCTTTCTCGCAGTTTTGTCTGTTGCGTTCATTTGTGCGTCCGATTATTTCAGTTTTTTTTCGGAGTTTTGCATATCTCACCCTTTCCTTTAGTTCTTGTCAGAACCATGTGGTGCGCGCTCTTGCGATAACTTGCACGTATCTGATTATTGTTTTTCTCTGTTAGTTTGTGATCAAAACCAACATTTCATAAGGTAGCCATTATCATATTTTTTTCGACATATGTAACACTGGACGAAACGTGTTTCTTGATTAATCGTGCAATTCTTTAATATAATTTTTTTAGCTTGCGATACGTTGTTTACTGAATTTAGCTTTGCCTCTTCAAATGACCGCTTACAATTAACTGGGGATATCAACAAGCTGTCATTTGTGTTCCGACAACCTTGCTGTCAAGCGCCTCATATGCGTATTTACCTTACCCACCCGCAGCTTCCGCATTACTAGACCCGCATAACACTATATTCTAAGTTTAAATCATGTTATCTTATCGCGGGTGGTGCTTAGGTTATTCGTTATTCTACTGGTCTGGTCGTCCGTCCCTTTTCGCTATTTTCCCTTCGTGCTCAGCACGCTTTACTTTAATTGTAGATGCTTTGAAATTCGATACGTTTTTCTTCTTAAAGCAAATTTTCTTCATCAGGCACCGCTCCATTCTATTCCTCTTCAGTTATTCTGGGATCTAGTTGGCCGTTCTGAGAAAGATATATGTAATACTTACTTTTACAATTGTTATTATATCTATGTCTAATGGTAGTCACGGTCTGATGAGCTTCCATGCAAACCTCTCCGTTTTACAACATCTGTATCCTCGAAACGCTCCCAATACTAAAGGGATTTGCGCGGTCACTGTTTACAAGTGGTCTGTCCATTTTGCTTCTTTCTTTTATTCATTTGTTTTATCCTTCTACCCTCTCCCTCTCTCTTTTGCACAGTTCACATCCTTTGTTATACCAAAAACGATTACCACATGCTCATTCTCGCGTTCATTTCAAACACTTGGCCTGGGCCTCTCAGAATGTGGGAGCTGTCACCCGTGTTGTATGTATATAGTTACACATCAAGATTGCCTTTTGCGAAGCTCTCACCTATCTCCACATGTATGTTCCATTTTGATTTCGAGACCAAAAGAAAAGGCAATATTGTTTTGTCGCGGAGTGTTGACTCATTCGCACTTGTACATCCACATTAGCAAGCGCGTATCTATTGTCCAGTCTTGAATAGGAACGGCAAATTTTGTTCTTCTGGCAAGTTGACAGCTTGTCGGCAGATATGAAAGTGCCAGGAATTTGCCGAGATGGATACTCGAGATGTCCGCAGACCTGTTGATGAGGTGTGCTTTGCCGCTGAGAGTTCCGCGTCAAAAAAGTCTACCGGGAACAATTCCGCGCACCCTGATAACCGCTGATTTGCCTTTTTTTAAACCAAATCTCATCCGCAAATATTCCGTTGCATGTCACTGTCTAGTGTCACTCATTGGTCACTCCTTTGGTTCTTCATCATTGCATGTAATTGCCCGTTGTGGTTTTCAGCTGTATGTATAGGTGTGTCCACCGTGCGTGCATAATGATGGGTTACCGATCCTTTTTCCCGCCGTTAACCCGTCCTATTCATGACTTCTTTTTCCGACTTTACAAGATCACACTCGAAAATGCAGTTACCTGTCTTAGTCTGGCCCAGTTTTTTTTTCCTTGTCCCTCTATCTTTTTTTGCACCACGCTCTTTTCGGAAATCTTCCCATGCCTGATTTTTTGTGTACTTAAGTTTGCCATTCTTCGACTATTCTTCTTCTCTTATCAGAAAGTTTTAGCACTTCCTTCACACCACAAAACATGCCATTGTTCGACGGGTATTTTAAAATATGGCTGTTGGCTTAATACTTTCTCATCAGCCTTACTCGCTACATTTTGAGTTCTCATATTTTCAGGTTATCAATATGCATAATAATTTTATAGAAGTTCTGCGGTGTCCTTTTTGCATAACTGTCTCTATCTATCTCTTTCTCTCTCTTTCTGGTCTGTGCATGTTTGCTTGCTCTTCCTTTATTTGTACAAACATTGGTCTGACTAGCATTCTAGGATATAAAATGCTGAAAAAGGAAAGCGGAATGTTGCATTTTAGACAACAAAACATACCTTTTTTACGCCACATATAAATCACAAACCGATCCTAAACTATGCAACTCTTGTAAACTTGCATTTTGGGCGTTGTTGGTATAGCTCAATTTGCTACCGAGGAGTAATGAACCGTACAGTGTCGGAAGAGTCGTGTTCCAGTGAGCCATCATGTTGCCCAATACGAATATGCAGTGTAAGTCTTATTTTAACCTTTTATTTCACTCACAAGGTTCATTTCATCCTGGGAAACAAAACCGACTTCAGGTAGGTGAGTGCTACTCGCTTGTTGTGCGCTATCGTCGATATTTCCATTGCACACGATCATTTTGAACTGCTTCCTTAATATCCTTGTTCTTAAGCGGGTAGAATCAATTGCATTTCATTTGCATTAAAGTATGCATATGAACGTACGGGCTGCCATTGATGCGGGGGGTACAGCTGGTAAAGTGATATTGCCCTCTGCATGTGCAGCTGAGCCATTCGGTGGAATTAAGGTTGCGAGGGCCAGGGCGTTGCCAAATTAATTACGCTTGTATTCACGAAATGAGTTAATTTGCAGTCGTGTGTATCTCCACCCCGCCAGCCGCTTCTACAAGAAATGCCGTCTGCGGAGCGAGCCAGAGTGTCTAAGAAGGCTTCGTAAGTCTCGTTTCTAATTATTCCTATTTCCATCTTCCTAATGCTTACATGTTGGAGAGTGATGGGGAATGGTTTTTCCATTGAACCATCTTGCAAATATTTTTTTTTAGTTTCGGACATGGTGACCTGAAATTCAATCACGATCTAGAAATGATTGTTCCCGAAGCAGATGAACCAGACGCGAATGTTATTCGGTCGAGAAATGCATACAGGTAGTTTCACGCCGTCATTCGTTGGATGAATATGAACGCAAACGCTTCCTTTGGTCTACGAAAATCGACGGATTATTTGTATTATTGTTTGAAAAATCCGTATTTTAGCGGTACTTGTCTCCGCCCATGTCCTCCTCTACGGCCAAATATGGCAGTCGACTATTCGAAGAAGCCAGTGCGAATGAGAAGGGGACGTAGGTTGCTTTGATGATACCGTGTGATTATGTGGTTTATTTTCCTTGTTAATGCATAGATCGATTAGATTTAAGCTGTTCTTTTGTCATATGCTATGATTTTACAGCCTAACGATTAATAGTTCTCCTTTTCAGCGGATATGGAAAGCAACGAAGATGCTGTATTACTCCGGATTATTGAGGGTTACTGGCAGGGCGGAAAGAGCGCTCCGCCTGCTTACGATTCTCAACCTCCCCAGCTAATCGTCGCTGAAGACGAGAAAATTCTCGTCGAGGAACTTGTTGGAGGAGAAGTCGTGTTCCAAGAAAAGTACGTTGATCACTTTTTTTGATTGCTACCCCACCCTTTGCTTTACTTTGTACGAATTTCTTTTGTGCATTGAATCACAGTTGTGATTTACGATCACCGAGTGTATTATTCAGCTGTGTTATGTTATCATTTCAGGAGTTTGGTGGACACTGTTTACGCTTTGAAAGACCAGGTCAATCAGCTGCAACAAGTACGTTGAACTGTTTTGTTACAATCGTGGTTCGGTGAATAAGTAAAGAGCGTGTTTCACAAACGTTGATTAGGAAACATATTTAGCCTTGTATCCTTACTCAAAACATAGCACCGATTGTAACTTCTTGCATAAGCTCCGTGGTTGTAGCTAGTGTGTGCGGACAATCCCTGTATGATTGTTTCATTGTTCTGGAAGAAATACGAATATTTGTCTAGAAAATGGATCAGCTTGTGACGACGTTGGATCGAGAGCAGAAGGCTAGACGAAGACTTGAAGACATGTGGAGGAGAGGAAGTGGCCAATTAAACATGTCATTAACCCCCGTACCCACTACACCCAAACAAGACAGTGGACCTTTGTAGTTTGTAGCTTTGTAGGACCGATCAATTATTCTAGTGACCATTTGTAGATTTGCTCCTACTTACATTTCTAGTTAGTGTGGCCTTGACAAACTAATTTTTGTCAGCGCAACTGCCCTATGGGCAAAATGTACCCTGCTCTGCAATAAGTAATCTCATCTCTAATGCTCAGTGAGTGTTCTATTTTATTATTTATTTATTTGACTGGCTTTGTCGTTTGTTGCTGTTTTCGTTGAAGACGTGAGAGGTGACGAAAAGTATATATTTTCGGAAATTGTTGTAGTTCTCATGTGTCCTACTTCCTACGGTGCTTTCCGTTGATGTCAGATTCTTCTCATTTTTATTCAGGAAAAGCAATGTTTATAATTTCTATTCGCTATTATACGCTACGACCCATTGTTTTCCGTTTCGCATAATCAGCCTTCGTCATTCATCCCGCGATTTGATGTGGAATCACTATCGTCATATTAATATTTGCAATCGTTTTATTCCAAAGCCATTATAGATCTTTCTTTTGTATATGCCCGAATTCATATAATGTGCCTTAATTCTAGAGGAGCGTTTAAAGATTGTAGCATTTTATTTTCAGAAATTAATAAATTATTTTCCTTATGTGGCCGGTTTTTCAGAACGCATTATTTTACTTGCTTTATGTGCATTACATCAGTATTGCCTTACATGACTAATTGTAAGATTGCAAATTGTTGTATACGGTTGATTCTGTGTCAAATTTATTCCGTTAGTGTACTAATGACGAATGAACAAGTTCTTACGCGCAATTTGGATTTTTGCGTAGTGTATATTTTCTTTCGGCCGCACAAAATCCTGCAGCTAGGAAAAAAGTATTTTCTTCGTTAGCTTTTTGTTATTTTCTTATTTACTCAATGTGCATAATGTGTTTTGTTCGTTTTTTACCCCTGAATTCCTCGGTTCGGTATTTTAATATTCTTTTACTTTTCAGCGTCCATTCATAATGAATAGGAGACGCAGACAGAATACGAATTCTGATGCCGAATTGCAAAATGAGGACAATCGTTCGTGAGTTTTTTTGTATTTATTAGAACCTTATTTGCATATAATATACTTTGCACTTTGCATGAACGGAATAAATGAATGCAAATTGCTTACAATTAGACTCGTTTGGATTCTATTTATTTGACCGGAATAACTGTAAATAAATGAAAATTGTTGATACCCATTTGTAATTTTCCGCTATCACTCATTGTAATCTGTTTGCTTCAGGCTATTTGACCAGTTTTACGAGGCCGAAGCTAAAATAGACGCCATTGTTGCGAAGGTTCACGAAATGCAGCGCAGATTTTTCAACTTTGTCGACCGGATCCCGTATTGGTAAGTTTGTTTTAAACAATGATTAACATTTGTGTTGTTGCTGTATGTCCAAAAGAGTTCTTGTTGGATGACCAAATATGGTCAGCCTTCAAAAGATACATCGAATACCTATGGTACAGTTACAGGGCCATCATCAGCACTTCCGTGCTCGCATTCACCATCCTGTTCTTTTTCTACATCATGATTGAGGATCACGTTTGTCCCGTGTTCCCGGATTCCAACTACTGCATCACACAGGTCAAGCAAGCTGTGGTGGGTTTATTATTAATAATAATATTATTAGGGTAGCTAGATAAAATTTCAACTGCGCTTCGCTAACATCTAACATGAAAATATTCTTCCTATTCACACTTCAAACTTTTTGAATTCAAAAATGTCTTTCAGCGCCAGCTTCGTGGTAGCTCGGTACCAGTCAACGAAGAGCTTCTTCATGTCATCCACAAATGGGCTTCTAGGACCTCGGCTCTGCCTCAACTTGTCGTGGTGGCTGGTTCTAGCAAGGCAACATCCGCTGCCCTCGCATCCATGGCTGGAACCCTGTCTACCCTCGGAGGTCGCCCTCTGACCCCCGTCTACAATCTGACTAGTATGTTTTATTGTCTGCTCTTTCGTGCAGTTCCTTATTTCGTAACAGTTTATGTATGCACATTAATCTGGGACCATTTTGTGATGAGCTGTCTAGTTTCCAGCGCAGTTAAAGAGTGCTTTTGTAGGTACGTCATCGCGTGCGGAAATCGATCGCTTCTACAAGCAATATTTGGACATCTCGACGAGCACCAACGTCTTCGGCTATCCTATGGCTCACCAGATGGTCGTTTTCAATGGCATTCAAGAACTGGGGTACCTATTTAATATTTTTTACTTGCATTGCTCCTAGTGTTTTGCTGTCCAGAAGCAATCAACGTGCTAAATTTGCCAGAACATGGGTTATACAGTTGTTGTAAATAAATTTCTCGGGACTATGCCAGAGTCTAACATGATGAAGGCTCAGCACTTACGCATCTGTTTATATTTGGAGAATTCTCATTTTTTTAGTTGGGACGCGCCCATTGCACTGCACTCGTTTGGTGAGGAGACCGCTGCTCCTGCATTGGTTATTGTCGGCGTCTTCAGAGATAAAACAGGAGAGGAAATTGACATCGACGGATCGATTCTGCCTGCCGAAGCCGATTTTGGTGATGAGAATTCCTGCGAAGAGAATGTTGTCGAGTATGTAATTTTGTCTTCGTAATGTTTTACTTGGTGATATGCACTCACACGGATTTGTATAGCGGCATGTGGAAGTAGCATATTTTGCTTTTGGGAGTGATAAAGCCCACTTTCCAAATAGGCTGTCGTTGACTGCTCGCATTGGATAAGTTGTTTCCTTGCATCTGTGCTAAAACGTATTTTTTAACTTTAATTCTATATAGGTTCCTCGTGAAGAAATGGTCGGCGAATGGAGCGCTTCCGGAGGCAATTCATCCGATCGTTTCTGGAAGATTCGGACTTTACATTTGTCTTTGAATTTTTTCACCCTAAAGAATTCACTACAAAGATATTTGTAGCCACCACTTTAGTTGCTCAACCTCTCCATCATTTGTTTTTATCAACGCTATGAAATGAGTATTTGTTGTTACATCGGTTTCGTCCAGTATGATTATTGCTTATTTACCTCAAACGTATTAGATTTGTGTGTTTTGATTCGACTCGGTGCGCTCGTGACTGGTCTAGATTCCTGCCATTCTATTTTGACACGTGTAGACTGTTCTTTACTTGTCAGGTATATCCTCATTTATCTCCATTCAAACCTCATAATGTTGCCTTGGTCTCAAAGAATATACGTTTCCTTCGAGGTGGTTTTTGACACATTTGTCAATCTCATTATTTTGTATGATCTCCATTTATATTTAAACTTTTTTAGTGGTCTTCTGCTTTCCGTTGTTTAGCTGGTATACGTTGGTCTTTATCTGCTCTTTTGTGTCGTGCATTTGATCATTTGTTGCACCATTTTCAACCATTTTTGTGTGTCATGTTATTAGTTGCGCATGTTGTTATTGTTAATAAAATTTTTAGTATTTATGGCTTGTATCCAAGTGCGTAGTGACTTTTTTGTTAGTTTGTCCAACTGAAGATTAGGATAAATCGGAATGATTAAAATCTCAAATTTTTTTAGTTTACACGATCTGATTTTTCTCGGTAGTCACTGCCGACAGCTGATCATGAGTTTGTCGCTGTTTAACCGAATTGCCGATTTATGCCAGGATTATCCAGACATGAAGCGTACATTAAGCTATCTCTTGTAATATTCAGCTTAGTGTTTTGTGAGAAATAAGGACCGTTGCCTCTGGCGGTTTGGATACCTTGTCGTCGCTTTTCCTCACTGTTCCTTCGAAAATGTTTTCATTTCTGTCATGGGCTCGCCTTTTCCATTTGCCGGCGGGCATCTGATTTATTATTCTGCGTTCTTTGAACCCGGAACCAATTTTCTCTTCCTTGTGTAGACGATTTGCTTTCAGCCTTGCAGCCAGGTGATGTGGTTTTCTGAAAATAAGGTGCTATTTACAGGAATGAAATTGTGTCATTTATCACGGCACCAGAAACGGATGCGATATGTTTTTTGTTCCTTACCAGATCCCGCTTAAAATATTCTCCCTCCTCCGACTGCTATCTAGGAGGCACTCGTCTACTGGGCTTCTTTTTATAACCGTGGCACATATTTTACTTCTTCTCCTTCCGGGCTTTCTTAGTTCACGTCGCAGGGCATCGAAATAACCCCCAAAGGGTCTTTGGTGTGGCTATTTCCGGGTGTGAACCAGGAAGCGGAAAGCAGCAGATGAAGTACCGGAGCATTACTAAGAGAGGAGATGATTAAAGAACACTTGCCGACTTGGATGGATCGTTGGTCACTGAACTACGGTAGTGCAACAGAGGTATCGGACGGTACACGATAGAATGAGGAGAGCATAGATTAATACACCCCATACGCGTACGGTTATGTTACACGCACGAATTCAACTATCACATTCTGAAATGTTACATGACATTACCTCCCCAGTTAATAAAATTCTTCACTGAGTGAATATTGTCCCAGCTAACATGGGTCGCTCATTGAAGTGACATCATACCACAAAGATAGAGGGTTTACTCCAAATAAAAAAGGTTGGATATACTGTTGCGCAATTAACATATGTGTTACTCATATTCATTTCTGCCATAAATAAAATGGGAAGCATTTTGCAACTACCCAAATAATACAATGATGTAAGATTTGTCAGCGCCGGGTAGTTATATTCAAGTTTTTGTATTTGTGGCCCGATACTTGGGGCAGAACTTCATTTTTCTGTCCTATCTTTCACTTTCAGTTGTTTTCTACATTCTTTCGAATCATCTCAACCCTAGTTAGGATCGATAAATATAACTAAAAAAGCAACACGTACCCATAAGTAGTATGTATTTCAATGTGAAACGGGATTCAACGTATTTATCTCCTTTTATTTTTAGAAATTGTAAGACAGCATCTTAATTTATATGTTGCATGTATTACTTCAGTCCATAAAGGTTAAAGAAAATTGTACGCTATAAACGGGCACCATGATATAATCGTTTTATTACAACTCAGATTTCTTAAATCCGTTTCTCTGCTCATAGTAAACATCCAGAACACCTGAAGTACAAACGTAAGTGTACCGATTTAGTTCGCCCCCACCTTAATTGGCGTATATGGTATACATAAAGGGCGGTCTTGAGGAAGAAGGTACGTTTTGTTGCCGATCAAAAATCTGTCGAGCAAAGAGCAGAAGCTACTCTGGGGAGAAAAAGAAGGAGAGAGAGAGAGGCCATCTTGGAACCCGGAACAAGTTGCCGGGCACGTATCGCCTCAACTATACAAATCGGTACTTAATCCCATTCTATGGCATGAAATTAAACACCTTCAAGTACACATATGGGCTTTGAAAAATAGAAAGTACAGAAACATCATGGGCGGCTTGGGTTCCAACTACGTGGGCATTCCCAGAATATTGCACTTGCCCCATAACAGGGTAAGTTAATTGAACTGTGTTATTCGGCTTACTGTAGTTATTATCCTATGAAATCATATTTGTTAATAAACAACGGCTAATCATGTAATTGGATTTTATGCCTTTCTTAACTTGCGAAGTATGCTTATTGTTAGCAAAAAAAAAGTCGCTGGCACTTCCAAAGGCGGGCTTGAGAACGGAGGTACAAGTTTCGTTGTCGATCAAAAATCTTCGAGCAGAAGCTACTCCGGGGAGAAGGAAAAGGGGGAAGCGAGACAATTTTAGAACCCGGAACAAGTTGTTGGAACACGTATAGGTCCCGAAGTAAATATTAAAACAAGTATACGTGCTGCAAGAGCTGCGTGAACCCCGTTACACACAGGTTCACGGTAACAGCAGTCTCACGCACTAATTTAGACTGGGTTGTTAAAAATTCCCTACCTATGGTTTTAGTGATGATGATAAAATGATGACTAGTTGCAGTAAACTAAGCTTTGTAACTGCGTTCCAAACAAGCGAAATATAACCACCTTGTTCAGTGCCTTTTCACACTTAACGGATCGTCTTTCTTGTCTTTCCTTGTGCAAGGATGAGGAACAGCCATTCGCAACTTTTAACGAGGAAATAAACTGACAGGTTGTGGGCGATCGACTGATCTTCACCTTGAGAGGTCAGAAATCGGAGATACAAATGATAGCTTGAGGGTGTTGGCAAAAACCATAGGGCAACACCCACAATAGGTAGAGCACAGTATATATATAGATATATATATATATATATATAAGATTAGAATAGAAATATATAGGAGAGAGATATCTATATATATCTATATCTCTATATATATATCTATATCTATCTCTCTATCTCCTCTATCTTCTCTCTAATATATATATCTCTATCTCTTATATATAGATAACCATAACTACGTTTTTGGTCCGAGTTTTTCATCAATACAGATCTAGTCACATACGGACATGATAGGCTTGAGGACGATTCCGCTTTACCGTTACTGCTAATGCTACGCAGATTTACGCCCATTTATGCCGTAAAACTTGTTTACTACTTATTAGCCAGGGCATGGTTTGCTATAACACAAGAAAGTTTTATGTGTTGAAAAGGATAGGGTACAAAATACTTTCATTATGCAGTTTGAAGCCAATATGTTTAGCCTCGCACGGCCTTTCTATTCCCTTCATGGCCATGTTACATTGTAGAAAATTTTGTAATTCCAGGAAAACCTGCTCTGGTTTATTTTCCCCTTCTTTCCTTTTCTTACTTCACCTCCTCTTTTGCTCAGTTATCTGTCTCTCTTCCAGGGGCCAACGTGCAGGGATCAAGTCCAACCATCAGTAGGCCCTCTTCTCCCTCCCTCACAACCCTCTCCAATGCTATCTCGTCTATTCTTCATCGGCACGACTCTCACGCTAAGCGATTGTCTATACTCCTTTCTTCACTAGGCTCTCCGAACCACAAGAGCTTCCTCCACAAGACGTTTACTAACCACAATTCTCCATGTGCCAGCCGCTAGGATTTGTCTTTTGCCAACGTTTAGTTCCGGGTTTGAAGAACATTGCACTATTTCTCTATCCTCCTACATCATCTGCGAAAAGAGGAAAAAAGGCTGGGTAGTAACAACCGAAAATGTTGGTGTGCTGCAATAAGCCAACGCATAAATGTAGGTGCACTTCCCTAGTCAAAACTCCTATTCTTATGCACTCTCTACTCTAGGCGGAAGTAATTAGTATTGCTAGTAAAATGCCTAGGGCAGCCGCTAACATTTCCTCATTTTGCGAACTCGATAAATTATTTGTTTCCAAGAATGTGACGGGTGCAGCTAACTTAATAAAATGAGCCCTGACAATGACGGGAGTAGAATAAGTGGCAAGGCTTCATGTTTTGTAACATCTTGACATACACGTAATGCTACTTTTTCCATAGCTTGAGCTAATCTTCACAAGAATTTAAAAGGGATGAAATGGTATAATGGGAATCTTGACACTAAACATTGATAAACCCAACTCGAATGGAGTTCAGACGTCGCTTCTTTGTGGAAATACGTTTTCTATACAGGATAATTGTTCTTTTGTTCATTTCCTTATTTCATGAGTAAAATTTTCCAAAATAATTCAGTCTACGTAAACATACTGTAGATAAGCGACAATAAGCTATCATGCGCATGTGTTCTTCTTCTTCTCAAAGAACACTCCTGCCTTTCACCCTGGCTTGTTCTTCGGTTCATTTCATCTCCCTTTCTGCCGCATACTGTATATTCGAGACAGAAACTCTTCTTTTTATGGAAACGCTCTCGCTGACTACCGCCGCTTTTAATCCATTGCATTGACTTTTCGCTGAACTTGCTGAAAAATGACGAGCGTGAAAAGCAAACAAAACGAACCTTTCAAGGCAACCATGTGGTCCTTTGTACAGAATTTGTATGGTGATGTCACTTTATGCAGAGGTTTTCGAGTGCTAAACTATAGAGATCACGATCAAAATTTTCCAGTTTTGTTGAGCAAACTCGACACACTGCACATGTAGCAGTGTAGCTGAGATGTTGTCAGCTATATATGTATATGCATTTAGTGCGGATAAGCCAATAGGTCAAATTGTTGATCTATTATTGATCCGTTTTCTTATGTGAAAACTAGAGGTTTAAGCAATCGGTTGGCAAATCTTACATCGAGTATCACTTGAAATGAGCAAGCTATTCGCGAAACTGTGAACAACAGAAACGACAGTAGTCTCTACTATCTGTCTACTTTATCCTAGTGTTATCACACAGAACAATACTTCTTCGTTTTTGTGATCCTCTCCTCTTAGAGTGTCTCCATAACTGAAAAAAGCAGCTTTTTTGACGATGACAGTTTTTTTCTAAATACAGTCTTCTGTTCTCGTTTTGAAATGTCCATGCTAACATGGCGTCCCACTATAGTTTGCTCTATTTCGTTCGTCAGTTCGTCACTTACGAATAGAAACCAATTCGGCAAGTGTATGAGATCTTTGTTGGTGATCATGAGTTCTTTTCGCCGATTCAAGCATTGTCAAAAAGGGAGATGAAATATTTTCCTTGACTTTTTAGTCGTGTAACCTTTCTTTGATGAAACAATTATCATGAAAAGCACATGTGTGAGAGATCACATTTTCAATAAAAAACGATAATTTGCGATCTCCCCTTGCCTTGAAATAATCCGTTTTTGGTCGTGCACGACAGAAAACGTCATGTACTTTTCGGCTCCGGAAAGGTAATCGTACGCTAAACTCTCTCTCCCTAGTACCTTTCTCCTCCCCCGTTCTCTTCCCCTCTCTACCGCTCACTCTGCGCCATGGAAAATACAGTGCTCTTTGCGCCTACTACAGTCTAAATATTTCAAAGTAAATGTTCCCAGATTTCAAACCTTTAGGGAAATTTATCAAAAAGAACATTAATCGTTGCCAATGCATTGGGACGCGAAAACTCTGTGAAATAAGAGAGAAAATGAAGCTAAGATTTGATTTATGTAAAATAAAAGGAGACGAACGACCACCGCAGTCTTATTCAGTATCCGATGCTTCTGTATTCCACCGGTGCAAAAGGACATTTTCGGTCTTCAATAAAGATTATTAGTGTTGCGCTATGTGCGATTTTAAAAATTCATTAAACCTGAATTTTGGTGAACCCGAGCTCTTGGGAAGCAAAAAGCGTCAAAGATTTCCATATATATCTGTGCCCGATGCAGCCCTCATTTCGCACCGATATAAGATATCCGTAGATCTCCGCGCGCAACTGTGCGCACACCTTTAAAGAGAGTCGTGTATTATATGAATTCCTCAACTTTCATCAGACAAAGATCAGCGCGCAGCGCGCTCCCATTGCTCTGCGCGTCCTCGCCGCACACGGTCTCTCGCTAGGCGAACCCGTTCCTGGCCGACCGGAGACCATGACGTGTAGAGACTGAACGATGATCTCATTCATTCTATTCTCAACAGGCCCCGCCTACAATCATTTCCCATTTTGGTATCAACATGCCTATATTCACACGCGGTCCTCGGTGAACGCACCGGGCGCGCACCATATCAATTGAACTATCCCTATATCAAGCCTTCTTTAGAGTGATGGTATCTGACAGTTCATTCATCTGCTACTTAAAGCAGTACTACTGTGAAACGCATGCTGTAAAACTGCATTCCCATGTATAATACCTAACATTAGTGTCGGAAAAATGCACGGAATGGCGCGAAATTAACATGCAATTTATGCTAAAGCAGTTGTCCAGAATGCATTCCACAAACCATGTACCTTACCCTTTTTACTATTTTGCAAAATATTCTTCAGACCGAAAACCACCAGCTTTTCGCCATCCAACGATATCAGGAAAATTCTGCGTGCATGTCTCGCCTATCACCGAATACGTGCCTTCATTGGTCATTAGCAAATTGTTCAACTTTTTATTTGAAACTTCCCTCAGCAGAATGTTTCTGGTTACTAAAGGTGTATCATCTCTCTGCCTACCAATATTTTGTGCATTTTTTATGAATATTCTGTTTGAAACATGTTTTCTTCAAAAAAAAACATAGCTTTAAGGTTTGTAGTCTTTTATCAGAACTGTGTGCCCCTTCCCCCGCCCACACTCATATTTCCCAACACGAATCGGTTTTGCCTGCGTGACTCCTTATCGGCAACTACGTGCTCCTTTATCGCATGCATGCGTCTTCGCTGTCCCTAGCCCTAGCAATATTCAGTCCTTCACCTATCCTCTTTGAACTCAATCGCAAACATTTTGCCCATCGACATTTGACATTGTTCACTAACTCTCCTGACTAAGCATCAAACCATCCGGCCGTTCACTCACACCCTCTTTTCCACCCACTGATCGGTCTTTGATATCAAGCGGGCCTCTCATTTATCCTCGGTTTTTTTTCCGGCACTTTATGTACGATTGTGCTCTTCTCTCTGCCTTTGCTCATCGTAAAATCAGTTGAACGCTCACTGATTGGTCGCTTTGTTTCTTTGTTTGGGAACACAACAATTGTTCACATAACCTATATTCAACATCATTGTAGTATGCGTATGCAAGTTTAAATATATTTTATGTGGAACACGTATTTCTATTCAACATTCACATGCACTACCGCCTCGTGCATCTAAATGTGGCCATGTTCTTTATACTCCTGCAGTTTCTTTGGTTGTTGTTCTCTGTCCGGCAACTACTTCCTGGTCCCCGACTCAGTCCTAGGGGCCAGGGACCCAATTCCTCTAATTCTCTTCTTTTCGCCTGCTCTTTTCTGGAAACCCATGTCCAGGGGCTGCATTTGACCCGTGGAATAGGCACGTTGCTCCCCAGGGGCGGTGCTTCTTTACTAAACATTTGGGCGAGCTTTGATCTGGGCGGGACTTCCGCATCGTGGACCTCTTTTCACATGAAAATGCCATTCCAGCCTGGGCCATTCTCAGGATTGTCTTTGGATCTGTTATATGAAAGCTTCCTTTCGGGTACTGTAGGTCTCCCGGGTTCTGCTGATGTTTGTCTTGGGACAGGGTTACTGTAAGCACAAAGACCGAACCCAAACTGTGCGTAGACTTCCACTGTTCGTTTCTTCATTCCTTTCTCCTGCTGCTCACTCGACGAAACACCTCTTTGATTCTGGTCATGTTGAGTGCAACAAAGATATTTGCTTTCAGTTATGGATCTTCTACTCCAAACTCCATCTGTTTCACAAGCCATGTCTCAAAACACCGATTTATGTGTCGTCTGTGGCGACAAAGCAATTGGAAAGCACTATGGTGCAGTCGCTTGCAATGGATGCAAAGGTAATTGAATTAATACTGTAATGTACATGATAGAGCCATTCAATACGATGTGTTTCGCTTAATTTTCTTAGGCGGCGTTGAAAGCTTTGTATTAATTATACATCTGTCCTAATCTTGTTTCATTTCAGGATTCTTCCGCCGATCGTGAGTTTCTCTTCGATGTTTTTGTTGGAAGATTGACTGACCTGGAACACCTCTTTTCGTTTCTTATTCATCTTTCTCTCTCATATTGCACGCAAAGAATCATAGGTCTTCTGGTTCTCTTACCCTCTAATGCATTTGACCCGTGGAATATGCATTTGGAAATGATCGTCGACTTCAGTTCGCGAAACCTCAAATGGGCAGTCTCAAAAAAACATCCCTTCATGTTCCCTTATTCATCTTGTCTACTGTCCGTCTTTCTCTAAATCCACCTTTGAAACATATGAAATGTGCACTCTTTCCACCTCCGGCTATGCATCTGCGGTCTCTTTTTTATTAGACTCTGTTCGCCGATCGCTCGTACTTTGGTCGTTGAACGCTGAGTGCCGCAATTATGCTGTTCGAACGGCGGGGAGACCCCGTCATCTGCTTCTGCACTATTTGTTTATGCATCCAATCGGCCGAACTTTGATGTCTTCCCCTTTTTTGTGACTGCTAAACTCGATTGAGATTTCACCGAACGAAACCATTCTGCACATATTAGTGCCAAAAAAGTCACTAGCAATATGCTGCAAATACAAACAGTTGCGATCAAAAGATAGTGTAGCATGCATTGTTGTCTGCCAAATTAGTTTCCTAAGTTAATACTATTTTTAGAGTGTGGCAGAATCTTCAGTACACATGCAGATTTAACAAGAACTGCAACATTGACAAGGATCATCGAAATGCGTGCCGCTATTGCCGATTCCAGAAATGTCTCGCAGACGGAATGAAACCAGAAGGTGATCATTTACTATTTGTGGTTGTCTGTTCCTTTGTTTGCTCTTGAACAGTACAGTAATATATTATAATTACATACCAATATAAGAAGAGTAATTATATATTAATTTAATACATATACTTATAGCAATTCAAAATGAGCGGGACCGTATTGGAAGTACAAAGCGCAGAAAGAGGAGTCTGAACTCGAATGAGAACAACTCGGACAGTGAGGGAACTCCGTCTCCAAAGATTGACGTCGCCTCGGCCACCTCTTCAAGGAGATTGGTGGAAATGCTTCTTGATATCGAAAACAGGCTAATCGGTGAGTAAATCGTATATTCGATTGTGATTAATCGCATTACTCGGTGATACTTCCAAAGCGTTTCAGTCTTTTGTCGTAATAATCAATACCAAATTCAGGTAACCAATCGATGAATGCTCTTCTGCGGGACGACAACGATTTGAAGAACAGCAGACAGCGAGCAGTGAGCAGTCTCATTGGATGGACCAATATGCTGCAACCGCTCCCTGATATCCCATTCACGGATAAAGTGCTCATCCTCAAGCAGGCTGCAGGACCATTCGCACTCTTGGGAACTGTACAAAGGAGCATCCACGTTCCACATCTGGTTCTTCCGAATGACAGCGTCCTCATGGTGTCCCCAATGCACCCGCCAGAGGTTTTGAATGCGCTTACCAGAATCCTCGACGAGCTCCTTTCTCCACTCCGAAGGCAGCACGCCGATCAAGTGGAGTTCTGCTCACTTAAGGTGAGCTGTCCAAATTTTGTTTATGTGGTTCAAGGTAATCAGGGAAATCTTTGCCCACTGTATGATGATAATGTCATAAGCAAACCTTGAAATTGTACTTTGAACTCCCTTGAATAAAGGTGCACGCTCTTGAAGCGTAAAACAAATTTTAAAATTTTTTAAAATAAGAGCTTTGTGTTTGGCACGTTTAAATAATGCATCTTAACTGAAAGAGACGTGAAGCTCGGATTCACTGCCATATATATTCTTTATCTTGAGAGTTCCTGTCAGTGGTTCACACAATCATATTTTCAAAGTAGATTGTGTGATGTTTTGGCATTAGATGGTATTGTATTGGTCTTTGAATTGCTTACGAGATAGGGTTTTTCTACGAACGCTGTCTCTTAGCAGGGAACAATCCAATTATCCTGGCGTCTGTGATCCTTGATCGTCTGATTCTCATTCATCTCCCCTTTCTGACGTTTCTCTGTAATTTTCAACAAAATGACGCTGCAGCCTCTCTTGATCCTGACTACTCAATATCCAACTGCCGTTTTTATTGCCTCAATCATCGCTTTCCGAAAGCTGTTAGTTGATCAAATTCATTTGTTACGATAAAGAAGCACCACTGCACTGGAATGATAATATTAGACATTGTGGTCTTCGAAAATAAACGTTCTTGCTTCAGGCTCTTCTCCTCCTCAACCCCGATATCGTCGGCGTCTCCGAGATCACAAAGGGCAAGCTGCGTGAGGCTAGGGACAGTCTTCTCAAGTCAATTTTCACGTACCTCACCACAACCCACTCACCGGTTGATGCATCCCTCAGGTAAACAAATAGCAGTAATTCGATTGTGTGCTAATCCTAAAACTCAGGCACTCTAGTTATTGTTCAGAACCGAAAGTGATAATGTTGCATAATCTTTAAACAGATTATTTTCAGGGTTTCATCTTTGTTGATGGTGATTCCTTCGCTCACCTCATTGGCAGCGGAGTTGGCTAGCAACAGCAACATTGGTTGCCTCTTCGGTCTGTGTGAAAATGAGAAGAAGGAGTCTCCACCACCAGTCTCTCAGTGGTAGGTTTTATTACAGTATATTACTGTACGCAAACAAGAAAGCTGAATTTGGCGCTATTGTATATTATTATCAAACAGCCGTCCAGTGCTAAAGGTAATTATCATAACAACTATTTTTTAGCGAACTGGACCAAAAGTTGAGCCCCGAAGCACTGTTCGGCAAGGACGGTCTGTTCGCCAACATGGTTGTCCAACATACGTTAGCTGGTTTGGAGAAGCCACTCTCACAGCCCTTGTTCACGATGGCTGGTATCTCACCCACTCACTCGCCCGCTATGTCATTGCCAATGAACTTTCTCAATGGAAACTTGCCGGTGAGCATTATGCACTAATTGACAAAGTAAGCATCAACATTTTCTTTGAATGGTTTTAAACAGGGAGCTCTTGATTAACTTTCTTTCTCTTTCAGATCATGTCTTCCGCCAATCATCTTCCCGTCAAAGTGTTCATGGCCTGATTGTGCAACCGACACCAAGTCCCAACACCATCATTCTGTGATATTAGTACCCTAGTGTTTCACATTCTTTCCATAAAACACCAAACCACATTTCCCATATCTCGATCCATGCAACACATTTTCTCCACTCTTGAATCCCAATACGTAGTTTGAACGCCGCGGTTGTTGTCCGTCTAGTCATGGTGCATTGAATCTGTAGTGTGTTTAAGCGGTGCTTCGCACAGTTGAGTAGACTATCTGCTTTAATGGGATTTTTGTTTATGATGTACCTCATTGCGTTTTCTGCTCGTCTCGCTAGAAGCTCTTTTCTTTTAATAAGTTGCTGTTATAATAATAGAGATTATATTCTGAATCTCCTACATATTTTTGCGTGTCCTCTTTTCCCTACTAACCAATGCAATGTGTGCAACATTCCAGGAGTCAAATTTTAAACTGACAATCAACAAATCAGGTCTCCCGTCTAGCCACTTTTATTTTTGTGAGTATGTATGTATGTATTTATTCATGTCAAATTTGTGTTTTATATGTGTGTCATAGAAACTGATGTTTATTGCAAATGAAATAAATTTATACTGTACCCTTACCTCGTTGCAACTATTACCTATTTTTTTATATGCATACAAATATAACAATGCCAAAGACAAAGAAAGATCACGTCTGTTTTAAGACTAGTACTAATATTAACATACAATTCGTGAAGGAGCCAAGTACATTGCAATTCGAGAAAGCACGTTGCAGCCTGAAGTACTCGTATACTTTACAGCTTTTTCTTAAATGAGTAATAGGTTTAATCACCAGCATTTTCTCTGAAAACACTCAACTAGGGGACAAGCAAGGATATGAACGGATGATCGAGTCATATATTGGGTTTAGGATACAATTTTGTTAAATTCCACAAGTCTATGTACAACTACAACGTTCTGCGAATAATATTTAACCCATTGCCTCCATATGATGTGTTTTCCGCAAATGCTCTCTTATCACTCTTGACGGGGCCAATTTTCCTGGTAACTTCAGTGTCTGTAAATGGAACATGAAACTTTACGTACTTTGTTTTGAGCTCCATGTTTTTCATAGAGAAGTGATCAAGAAAACAAAACAAAAGAAACACTTTTTTCTGAATGAATTTGTGGATCTACTTCCGGTTTCTGTACATGCATCCATTGTGATCATTTAAAGTGTTCATGTGCAAATAAATATCTCAATCTGTGCTGAATTTGAATGCACGTCGACAGCCGTGTTCATTGATCCCTAGAAGAAACATCGCGTTTTATTGAAGCCAATTGTTTTGGATTGCGGGCTGTTCTATTGCTCCTCTACAAACGAGCATCCACCCCACCCCCTCCATATGTAATTTCAAAAAAGTGTCGCACCATAGATCCTGTTCACTATTAAAGCGAAATACCACCCGGTTTGGGGTTTTTTCACCAAAAATAGTTTGAAAAAAGTTATAAACTAAAATAAACATAAAAACAAAAACAAATAAGTGCATCTTGCACAAAAATGTTCTCAAACAACCATATTTTGCGATTTTGTAAGGGAAAATTCGCTCCAGGCGATTTGCCGATTTTAATACTAGCACGGCCCTGGAAAAATCGAGGGATGGCCTTTTCAAATTATAAAGCACTCCGCAGCATCCAAATGACGAAATGTTGACAAAATATTTTGAATTTGGCTAGTAAAATTCCAAAAACACACGGTTTCAAAACGGTGTTCAACGCACGGTTGTTTACTCCTCCTCTTTTTGTATTTTTTTGTTGAGACCGACCGCTAATTCGCTTTAAAGGGGCACGGTCACCTTTTTGTTCCTTCTGTATACTTTGTGTTTTTATTATCTGAATAATATGTAGAACATGGTGCTAAAAAAAAACCAGACAAAAAAAGCTGATTTCACCGAACAATTCACCGCGGAAAAAAGTGGCCCTTTTTTTTTTTTTTTCGAACACTATGCTCTACTTATTATTCAGAAAATAAAAACACAGTGTATACAAAAGGGACACAAAGGTGGGCTATGGGCTACACATCATGGCCATTTTCATAACTCGTACCGCACGTGCAGTTCTCCATGAAAGCTGGAGAACACGTATATATGTATTATATAGGAAGTAAATTATTGAACACAGTGTTGCAGTAATTTTGTGCTCTCCTGAACTTGAACACCACAAATACAATAACATTCTTCACTAGCCACATAAAAAAGAAAAGAAATTAAGATTCAAAGACTGTACGTCATTGTTATTGTTTTTCACTGCAGGTCGATGCAAACCAGAAACGGACACAGCATGTGTTTGGATCGGTTGCTATTGATTGACGACCAGAACGACTGAGAAGGTTTATAGTTTGAACTTTGGTGCATCACCATGCTTCCTAAGAATTAAAATAAGAAAACACTATGAGAGGTGATGTCATATACACAACTGATTCACAGTTTTTTTTCTTGCACTACCCCTTATCATGATTGTTCGCGGGTCACTCATAGTTAACAACTCGCAAGAAACCTGCGCACTTTAAAAAAAATCTTTTGATAATTTTGAACATAAATACACTCTCTTGATCTTCGAATGTGCTTCAAATTGCTCACATGAACATTTGTGACAAGAGATTGATAGGAAGAAGGAGCGAGAGAAATATAAAGGCTCTATATCGGGTTTGATGAATGGGGAAGGCCTGCAAACCCGCACCATAGTTCAATCAAATAACACATCACACAGAGCAGAGAAAACGAGTGATGTCATGCACTATTTAGAGAACCCAGGTAAAATTATTTCAGTCAGTAGATTCCCATGACCAAAGTCAGAGAACATATATCATAAAAACTCTCGAATGAATTAGTAATTGGTCACCAAATCAGCAAAAGCAGTACAACTTAATTACATTCGATGAGTAATTCTGTAATGACAATGGCAACATTGCGATAGCAACAAAGCATAACGACGTTATTTTTTTGATGCAGTAAATTCGATATTTTCACAATTAATGGTGATAACGATCGAAAACATCAGGTACGATCGCTTATGAACAAGACGCTCGCTTTTTTTTTTGTTTCAGAAAATCATTTCGGACTGTCAAGGTTTTGCCGCAGACCATTCATTCTTTTTTGTATCTTGCTCTCAAATGTAGTGATTGAACGATGCAACTGCCCTACTCATTAAATGCTTCGCTGTTTTTGCAGTGAGTATCAGGGCACAAGGATTAATTATTATTAATCTTTGAAAACAACCTGACAATATTACTAACACGAATTGCATATTTTTGCAAAATACTTGCAAGCTTGTAGCGGGTGGTGTGTCTGTGTATGAACAGGTGTGTCTGCAACGTTCACATCAGTTTCACATAACGAGAGCCTTCGGGTTCAATCATCAAAGGGGCACATTCGTATACTATGGAGTTAAAGGTACCATTTTATAGAATATGCAACTTTATAATGCAAAAGTAACTCCAGAAGCACACTGTTCCAATTTTTAAGGGGGTTACAGATTTAGTGACCTCCGACAATATTAACTGCTACGATTTCCTTTGCAGCGATACAAAAACAACGCAAATCTTTTACAATTAGCAATGCAAGTTTCTCCTTCAAATTTGATGGCAATAACTATCCGCGTGATCTTTGTTTGTCACAGCTTTGTTTGGCACAACCCGTGAAACAGATTTGGAAAGTAACCCGCTGCACAGATCACAATAAACATTATTTGAACACAAGAGTGATGGCTTTCGGAGACCAAATGCGTCGTTGTTCACTATCTTTCATAGAACGACGGCCAGTCTCGGCATGGTGCAGTGCCGATATGTGTTTTTTGTTTAAAAATAAAAACAGTTGCAGTTTGTTGATGCTATTGTAAGAGGGGGCCATCTGGCCAGCAAACACTTTTGATGTTATGTACGATCAAGCGCAAATTCAGCTCGGTAGAACATACCATATTGAATCCTTTGCTTCTCGTTGAGTATAACATGTTTGTAGCAAAGTCAAATTCAAAGCTTACGTGAATATGCAAAAGTAATATTTTTATATTTCATTTCGGGCTATTAGATAATTACGTTTCCATGGTTCTTCCTGGTTCGTACCTTTGACAACTTCACTTGATTGCCGTTTGATAGGCCAGTGGCCGCCATGTTGTCACTGGCCGACGTAAAGCTGATTTCAATGTTACAAGGCTCAGGAAAGCAATTTGTCCATTTGTGTTATCAGCGCATTGGGCCTTTCATCTGCAGAATAAATCAGGTGAAACGCACGTGTTCTGTATAAAGCGGGTATTATCCAATAAAACAACTTATTAGCAAAGACGTGTCACTCATAATAATTTTCTGCTCAACAAGGACAGGACATTCATGTATGGATGTTCTTTCTGGTTGAGTAAACATTTTCCATACCAGCAATTTATGTATACGTGTGTTCTCATATATTTATGAAATTCAGCTAGAACATGGAATCAGGACGTGTTGGGTGTAGTTTGGTGCTTCCGCTAACCTTTAAAAATAACGCTACATGACCTTGATATTCAGTTCGAAACCTGTACGCAGCGATTACCATCGGATGCTGATGCGGGTGAGTGGGTCGGTGGAAGGCTGATCTTTGTGAAAACAAGGCATATTTTGTAATGGGAGGAAAACGTTTTGAATCTCGACCGCCTCCCAATATTCATTGGATTATGATAGATGGGGAAGCGTACAAATATTCGTTCTTGAATACCACCAAAAGACAATACCTTCGCGTTAGAGGACTTTACCCTGAAATGAACCCCCTTCCATTTCATCCATGTATACCCCTCATCTGATATGTTTGGTGCGCGGCGTGTTCTGATGAGGTTCGGTGATGGAATTGGAAGTGATTGTGCAGAATTCATTAATTTACTCAGAATTTTTCTTGATGTATTTCGTGATCCAGAAACGTGTGGGTTACATAGCGGATAAGCTTGAAGATCCTTGTCTGATTACCAATTTGTCTTTATCAATTCGTCCTATCAGCGCTGTAGTGTCCATACCTTTGTGAAATGAGAGTGTTCCATACTGTAGGGGGCTTGCGCACTTGTAGATCGGGAACTGTTTCTCAGGAGGAAACGTTTTTTGTAGGCTACGGTGATTGGGCGATGATACTGTAGACGATATAGGTGGGTGGAGCTAAAGAAACGAAAGAGCAGTACGTCATAAGGTCGCGGTCTCACCGCTGGAGTGCCTCTTCGATGATCGACTGTCGATCACGTACTTTCGAAGAGCAAACCGGCAGCGTTCTCTAGCTAACCATGCTCTCACGCGAGTGAGAGCTGCTATTGCGCCGCTCCTTTGTGCGTCTCACCTACACGAGTCATCTTCTCTCGTACCAATCGCACCTCTCAAACGAATCCCCGAAACCAAAATGGGCATGCTCTTCCTATAAACGGCTCCGAAATGATAAATAATAAGCGCAATCCTTCTCACTTTCTCGCCCTCTCTTTTCTTCTTTATCAGGAGAACGCACAGATTCTTATAGGCAGCGAAAAGATCAAATTGGCTCTGTTCATTGGATATTAAACGCGGGAAAGGAAATAAAAGGGATCATTTGGGAAATAACTGAAACCTACCGTAAAACATTTAATTCGAGCTCTACCTGCTAAAGTAAACTGTGTATGTATATTGGAGAAGCACTATGACACATATCTGGATTAGTTGCTTGGTTCAGAATAACCAGCAAAACGCGAGCGGTATTTTACAACTTAACCTATTATCCGGCTTCCAAGTACGCATGAAAGCTAGACCTTAATTTTGGCATCTTGGGATTACAAGTTACCCTTTCATGTTCGAACTGTGGATTCAATTAGGTGCACATACACAACGAGAAATTGTGGGTATATTTCATCATATCGCCTTGCTTCGCTACTTACTAACAATGAAATTTTGGTATTTTCTTGGTTGTGTAGCAGTAAGTGATAAGATTTTTGCGGAAAAACTTGGTGGAGCGAAATAGTTGGAGGTTCGATGAGGTGGCCGGTCACCCAAATGGCACGATTTACTGATAAAGGAGGCACGTTCGAAATGAAAGACCATCAGAAGACCGTTGAGAAAAAAAACGCCGGTCTGATAAGACTTTTTAATACGCTTCTCGGAACAAAGCCCGGGTCACGGAGGAATAGAGACTACGAAAGCGATTCATCACAAACAGGGAAAAATCTGAAAAGCTATTTTGTAAAGATCAGTGATCTGTAAAGTAAAGCTATAGAGAATAATAAATGGTAGCAAATAAACCTAAACTGCCAGAAAATGATGAATAGCATTCGGGGCACCCGTCGACTATACACGTTGGTTATTATTGCGTATGTTTCTTTCATTAAAATATTATGAAAACTTTTCTAGTGCACTATTTGGCAACTTCGTAGTCAATAAACACTTTCCATAGTTTTTTTTTGTATTAAGCATTATTATTTCAACCTAAAGACACACTTCGTTTTTATGCTTTGAAATGTCGTTGGTGTATGAATGGCGTTGTGTCTTTACTGATAAGCGTTTCAGCAAAAGAGGAAGGTGCTCGAACGTCCAAAGTTTAGAAAAAGAAAGCGGAACCAAAGTTCATGGGCGGACTATCAAACACAATGCGCAAATTGCAGAACGTGATCAATTTAAGGCGTTAGTGTATATAAAGACCTTATGAAAGACTGTGGAACTTACAATAAAGAGAATGTAAGTAGACTGGACGACTTCCTGAGTATACCATTCACTGTTCAGGCCAATGTGGATAATTGAAAAAAGAGCTGCTGAGGATGTGAACAAGTTGCATGCTGCTGAAACCTGAGTCTGTATTTTAACTGAACTTTTCAATCTCGGAATCCCATCTCGGAATAGTCGTACAGCAAAGAAATAGCATGGAAAGGCGGATACCGAGACAATTCCGAGATGGGATTCCGAGATGGAAAAGTTCAGTTAAAATACCGACTCTGTAGGAACAAAGCACAAACATTATCCATAACAGTTCCAAACTTTTTTTTTGGGAACCCCAATATTGAGATAAGTGCTTGTTCCTGAAGCTCATGCTATATTCTGGATTTTAAGTTAAAAAATGTAAACATATAAGGGTTTCTTTAGAAAATCCATTTATTTGAATATAAGTTGGACACAATATTAACGTTGTATTTATTCAGTTTTCGACAGATAGATGAGCTTCTTCCGACTCCCAATATAAGATTCAAAAACACACGAATCAAAGGGGTTTTAATTCGACCGGTTTCGGCTTTACGCCATCATCAGGAACAACATTCTGCAAAAAAAAACTGTAGCTACAAAAATTACAACCAAAATTCCTAAACACCTAGTATAAATCTGGAAACAAAACACATTAGTTGGTTCACATATGTTTGTTGATTGACTTCCTACATATTCACACCAGTTAGTTTTTAGTATGTATTTCATGAACTTAGAGATAAAGAACTGTTAAAACAGTATTGTATCTCTTTTTTCGCAGCACTCTGCCATTTCTCACACTCTACGTCTACGCGCCCGACCCTCGGGACAGATTCCTGTTTTCTTTTTTGGCAGGGATTTAAAATCATCCGAGTCAAAAATGCAGTTAGGGCACAACATTTGGGTTTTACATACAAAACGGTAACTTTGAATTATTTTGTTTTTGCCCGACGTGGCCATTAACTGTTATTTTGATGTTTTTCATTGTTTTAGCTTTTATTCAAACTATTATTAGGCAAAAAACCCAAAACAAGGTACAATACCGCTTTAACTTTATTGCTAGAGCTTATATTTCAACAATTTTCTCGGGACAGATCCTTAGTTTTATATGTATCGTTTTTTTGATAAACTGTTATTGACAATGATATGAATGTTGCTTGATGCTAGAGCACTTGCTATTTGTTTATCTAGCGTATATAAGCGGAACCTATCCGAAGCATTGATCAGCACTTGGGTATCGTATACCGGAGTACCGCCGTCCGTCTGTAGTGATATACATTATTTATATTTAGTTTATTTAGGGTTATCGTGTCTTTCAGTTTGTAACGAAGAACACTGAACAGTGATGATGTGTTGTCAGCAATCCTAATCTGCTTTCTTCCCTTCGAAGTTCTTACGATCTGCAGTAGCTTTATGAAATCCATCATTGTCAATTGCTCTCACATGACAATGTACTATTGTAATTTTACGGATAGGATACAGTAGTCGAGAAACGACGGTCGCGAAATGTCATGCTACGGCGCCGCGTCGCGTCTACCACCTAAAACCCTTTACCACTGAATAAAATGATTTAATAAACTCGTGTTTCTGGTATCCTATCAGTAAAATAAAGGTTTTCGCGGAACGAACTTGTAAGCGGAACTGAGTGAGCGTAGCGAACGAAGTGTAGCGAGCAGTGAGTGTAGAGGCAACTTTATTTGTCCACATAAGTCCACCTAAGTTTTTATCCACGTGAGTATTAAAGGACTTGACCCTTTTACTCTATCGTTGATCGTTTTAATACTGTTTAGTTCATTTACGGATGTGTATTTGGTTTCGAAATAAATCCTTATATACTGTGGTGACCAAAAAGGTATATTCTTGCCTTCATAGTTGTACAAATAATAAATCAGTTATCGTGTAATCTTAGTGGATCTTATTATCCATTGATCTTTCTGATTATCCATGACGTGTTAATTCAAATTCAGCGCGTTTGCTAGAGTTTGTCAAACTAACCTTTTACGAGGACTGGTTAAAATGTTCTGAGCTACATAGAAAAGCCTTGTAGTGAGTTGTGGGCTTGCGAGCTTTAGTGATTGTCGTGGCTAGATTTTGTACAATCTAACACAGTGACACTGCTTTGCTGATGGTTGTTTGACAGAGCGTGGTGGTGGTATCCTGACAAAAATCGATAGCCTGTATATTTTGGGTGAATTTAAAAGCCCAGTGATTACGCGTAAAAATTTCAATACTTTATAAATCTATTAAATAATTCAATAACAACTCCGTGCAATATGCGAAATTACATCTAGATTTGACATTCTAAATAATGTGGAAATTCAGAATAAGGCAACAAATGCAAGCCTGTTCCATGCAGTTGAACGCACAACAAATAACTCAATGGGCTTGTATAGATTCGACCGGCAGAAGGTTACAAAATGACTAATTTTTTTGACGGATGTATGTAATAGTATGGACGTTTCAACAAAGTTTAAGGTCATGAATAATGTGGATCTACAATATCTCACAGAAACTGAATGATTGAGTGGCGAATGATAGAAATATCTGTGAGAGAACAAATATTAATTGGCAATGTATGCGAGGCAATATTCATAGAAAAATAAGAAAACGAATGACTCAACTATAACGAGCCGCTTGTAGATTTAATTATTTAAGTTGTATTTGATCCTAAGCAACTAAATTTGTCTGTTGTTTTGAATAGTACATATTTGTTTAGTAAATAAAAACAATTGAGCGATTAAAGGGAATGAAAGCGATCCAGTCGACAAGAGATGACACAAACTCTAGAGACGTTATGGTACATTTTGTATCCTACGATTTAAACATGAGGCTGTTATTCGCCAAATTTGAATACTCGGATCGTACGGTTTTGTGAAGATACGAAAAAAAGAGCGTTGCAAAGCCTAAACGTAATCAAACTCCAAATTTAAAGTGTCGACGTTGGATACCAAGTGAAATGCACGATAAAAGAAGACGCATGCCAAGTAAAAACGAAACAAATCGTCAATAAGGATACAATAAGGATACCTATAAGGAAAAGAAAGAATGTTTGTAAATTAATGAAAGACTGGATGATTCCTATCGGATAACACAATAATATTCTAGTCTCTAATAGACCCATGAGACTGGAAGCCATTGCGGACAGGCATGCAACTTCTCAACTAGTCGTTCCAGTTGCGCGATCGTCTCATCGATGTCGTTGTTGACAATCACGTAGTCGAAGAGGTGTCCGAATGCCTGCCGGAGGATCTCAGACTCTTTCAGAAGTCGTTCCAAAGAGCCGTCGGGCTAAATAATGATAATGAGGCTATTTTTATATAATAACACAAAGATAGCCTCACGGTATTTTTGTCAAAAAGAATTGAGTTATGCAGTTAGGCCCTTGACAATACATATCTAAAAAACAAATATAAGGCAAAAATATTAGACTCACGTCTTGTAGACCCTGAAGATTGGGCGCAGCAATAAAAACAACGAATGGTGAATATTCGGCTGTTCGTAAAACCTTGAGTGCCTGGAAAGTTAAAAAAAAATTGGATTGTTTTTGCAGTAATCATCGTCGATGGTGGAAATTAAGCTTCCGACATGTTATGACCAAATATCGTCAAATATCACCAACCTGTGGCTCGACATCCAATATCGCAATTTTTCCATTTTTGTGAATATTTCGTATTGTCTCCAATTTTGTGCCATACATACTTTCCTCATGTGTACCGTATTCCAAGTACTCGTTATTTTGAATGTCGGCCAGCATTTGTTCGTTCGAAACAAAGAAGTAGTGCTTTCCATCCACTTCTTCTTTCCTGGCTGGTCGCGTGGTATCTAAAGGAAATACGTCATCCTGCTTGAGAGACAACTCATCATTGAAAACTATACACCCTTCGGGGAAGGATAGTCTCAGCTTTAATCCTTTTTAATCCTGTTAAGGTATCATTATTAGTTTATGACTAAAAATCTGAGAAAGCAGACGGCAAAGGCTTACGTGGTATTGGGTACGCGAATCTGGTCGGATGTCTATGGATAAGTGTATTCTTGATGTGTCGTCGACCAACACCGTGCGCGCCCAGAAGAACAAGTGTCTTTCGTCGATACTGCGATAAGCGCATAACCTGGAAATTGGTATAATATTGTACTGGGTTTTTACGGTGGAAAACCTTGCATTTTCCACAAACATAAACAAAACAGTAACGGAAAAATAGATGCAGAAATGCAGCTCAATGAAGCTTTACCTCTTCATATGTAACGAGGTCCAGCTGGTCAAATAGGGCGGCGTGTTTCTGTAGGTACTTGGTCGTGTAATACTTCTTTTTCTTGTTGAACCACATGCAATGCGATGGTAGGCCTAAAACAGCAATTTTGTTTTGTATACTAATTTTCTATTACAGTATACCTCTGGAAGGACACACTAATAACCAGGTATAAAAGAAACGAATAATGCTTACAAGTATCCTTGGTACGCTCCATCGCCAGACATGCTGTCCGCCATTCTTGTAGTTCTGGAGATGGTATTAGTCCCGCAACGGTGGCTCCAGGCTGGAAAGAAGTAATTATGACATGACAAGCAACTTGCGCATAGCTGGTTGATATCGATACAAACAAATTATGTGTCACGGATTGAAAATCATTTTTCCCATTTCAGCTCAAGCTGCTGAAAATAAGGCACTTTCTAGAACACAAAAATCTGGCAAGAAAAAAAAAGAAAAAGAAACTCATAAAGATCAGACTTACTTGAGCTGTGTGCTGTACATTTCCTAAAGATGGGAATGAGGAGATGTATCGCGCTTGCCACCAATTGTGATCGTCTTTCGATATTACCTAAAAAGAGATTTTGGTCGTCTCATGAGATATGGGGCTTCGAAATCCCTTTTAGGACGATCAAACAAACATACTCACTCAGCTGCGCAACAACTCGAGCAGTATATATTACACAGACACACAAAAAAAAACATTTCTAGCGCCAACCGTAGGTCAAATAGGGTTGTGACCTTACCTGTAGGATATCACCCGTCTTGAAGGGAACTCCGGCTTGCGCACATGGTATCAAATCGTCTTGCGAAGGATCGTAGTCGAACTGCGTCCGTACAAAGATTTCGCAAGCCGGCGGCGCTGATCGATAGGAGGGAACGATTTTGAACGTTACCTAAATAGTCAATGGGTTTGAAGTGTAAGGCGTTTATAACACGCTTCATTTAATAAGATTTTCTTCAAGCACATGGGAAAAGAGCAAGATTGTGAGTAGATGTAATCAAGTGGTAGCCGCTTCCAAGCTATCTCGAAAGTCTAGGACATTATGATATAATATTATGAACAAGAATGAAAAATCGTAAAAACGGAGAGGTATTGCAAGTGTGCTTGATATTTTGAGTTCGAATCGTCCCAGTGCTACTTATGTAAATGTAACGGAAAGGAAAAGAAAGTGAAATAGTTACCTGTCCCCGTGCGTCCCTCAACATTTGTTGTAACGATTCCACAGAGCGGTGAGCGACAGAAATTCCGTTTATTTCCCGTATTTCGTCTCCAACATGTAGCGTCGCTGAAAACAAACGCCAATAAAATGTGTCAGACCTTACCACTGAAACACAACAACTCTGAGCATAGAGCAATAGGTTGTTCGTCAAAAGCCAAATAATAAATATGTAATAAATTTAAAGAAATACCTTGCCGATGGATCATTCCACCGTGCATTATTCGCGCCACAAAACATCTCCCGTCTTCTGTGACCTAAATTTTGAGAAAGGTTTACTTTCACAATGAAACAATATTTTTTATTTCTTATTTAGCGTTGTAACATTATAGCATTGAAAGACTTGAACAAGGTCAGTGAGGAGCTGTTTTATGGCTGACGATAATCATGAAAATCTTTTGACCTGACAACAAAGAAACAATTTACTAATTTGGTCAGTTCCGTTAATTTCGGGAATGGTACCCCAATTTCAATCACTCCACACTTGGATTGAGAGGGAATGGGCTTTTTCTGGAGTTGAAGGGGATGGGACATGGGTACAAAATCGAGTTTGCGGCCCAGGCGAACGTCGTGTAGACAGCAGAGACCGGGGAAACAACAGAAATCGCCGGAACATGGGGAGGTTTAGAGAGACATATAGTGAGCAAGACTCAGGGAGATATAAAATGAAAAGGACAACACAAAATCAAGAGGAAGAGAGAAAGGCAGCTGGGTGAGAGGGCACCGACAACAACTCGAAAGTGGAAGAAAATGCAACAAGTTACGCAAATGTGGCTAAAAATAAACAATGTTCTACTTCACATTTATGCTTAATTGAGCCTATCACTTTCGATTGGTTCAATCGCCGAAATGAGGTTCTCAACTAAACGCTACCATTTATTGCTCACCTTTAAAGTGATACCCATCGGCTCTTCCGAATCCTTTTGAAATTGCACTAATCGAACTCGCGATACGGAATCCATAAGAAGGTCGTCATCATCATCACCTGTTGTCAACGTTATTAAATTCTCAACGTAAGAATAGGTAAGCAGGGCTCTTTAAAACGTTCCATACTACTCAGCTACACCTAAATGCACCATATAATAGACATATGCGCAATGTCTTGCAGCCGTACCATTAGGAGCATGGACTTAATCCAGATTTCCCGTACTATTATTCTTTTAAATTGAGGTATAAAACTAAATCAAAATTTTACCTGTAAATGACGTTGGGAGAAAGTCGTCTGTCGAGGTGCCAGCACGTTGTGCCCCGAGTGGTAGAACGCCCCCATTTAGGTAAGAGAACGGAGGTGGCGACGTCTGCAACATTAACGATTGCTACATAAACAATTTGATTACATCAAGGTGCCCAAAAAAAAAATACATTTACCATTTTATCTGAGAGTTTATAAAAAAAAACCGGTGTTTAAACATTTATCTTATTAGTGGACCAGCCTATTTTCTCAAATCAACATTAAGTTTTTATACAAGCAAGAGGTTGTGGGTTCGAATCCCAACCGAGGCAAAGATTTTGTATGTTTCAGTTCCATCGTGTGCTGTCGAAACTTGAAAAGTCTTCTTTGCGGACTCCGTTACAAACTCTTCCCCTTTATATAATAAGGTGTTCGCTTGCAATGTAGGAAAGCGCAAACGTGTTTGCGATATAGTAAAACCGTACTCCTTCATTTTGTGGCCACATGAGGTATAATTAAGATCGTGTCTACAATTCCCTCAACAGAAACTCGACAAAATGTGAGAAGCAATGGGGGAACAATTGACCGTAGCAGTCAAGAAAGAGAGAAGGACGATTAATCACAAAACAGTCATCGATTGTAAACAGGAAACATAAAAGAGAGGTCTAGAATAGAACACACAAAGTGAATAGTCTCTGCCAGATTTGATTCAATAGTATTGATGTGGTTTCAACATTTACTAACTGGAAATTTGGAATTCGATTCCGCAAGCTACAGATTACACTAAGTTGTTGTTCTTTGTTAATAAATATTAAAATTGCTTTTGCGAGATAATGTTTAAGGGTGATTTTTAGAAGCCTATGGTACCTCATTGAGTAAGGATGTTCTGTATATGTCTCAGATTATTACCTTATCTCCTAAAAATATTCCCTCCCTTCCACTATTATTCCTCTGTGAGAAAGGGCCAATATTTTATCTTCGGCCGCCTCAAATTCGTTCTCCGCGCAGGTTCAGATTTCCAAAGGAAATGGACGTGAATAAAAAGTAAAATTGACTGCTCTATATTTCCCTATTCCTTTTCCCTCTCTCTCTTTCTCTCTCCTTTAGATATGTTCTCTTCACAGTCCCACCCTCTACACTCTCTCCTCCGAAATAACTCGAAGAACAAGACTTCGGCATTGTCGCGTGGCATCCCTTGGGAGAGTACGTCCGCACGTTTGAAAGGAGCTCAAAATCAGAATTTGTTCATAACTCTGTATACAGAGTAAAAGCCATGTACTCCGCGTATTATAGAGTAAAAAACAAAGCAAAATCCAAAAAGGCAGGCACTAGTGGTGAAAGACGCAAGAGAAAAAGTAGAGATACAAACAAATGAGGATGGAATACGAAAGCTTGAAAGAGAAGTACCAGTACCTGTGTTAAGAAGGGTGCTACTGGTTGTGTACTTGATGAAGCACTCTCCTCTGTTTCGCCACCTTCGTAGACTTCTTGCACAACGACATCGTGCGCTTGAAGCGAAGCCTGAAGAAGGAAAATCCTTCCATTAAATGTTCAAATGTACATTTTAATCAGGCAAACTATAGATGCAAACAAATTGCAACGAGAAAAAGAAACTACTGTTTTTACATGTACTCATTCACTTTTGCGTCCTATCCCCTAGTTCTGATGTTAATAATTTATTACGCACAAAGACAATCAAAGAAAGCAATGTAACGTGCAGTTTGTGTTATAAAATACACATACTAAATCAATAAAACATAATAAAGTGGTAGTAAAATAAACACGCAAATTCGAAGTAAATCAAAAGGAGTTTGTAACGTTTTGTTCAATCATAAGGGAAGTTCTATGGACAAATGAATGTTTCCGAACATTTCTTGATGCCCTATTAATAACAATCCTAGAACTACCTCTACGAGAAGAATAGTTGCACGATCTAAATTTAAACATACGTTGTAAAGGTAAACCACATTTACCAGCTAGTATTTTCCTAAGCATTCTGGCATCTGCTCTCTTTCTACGATTCTCTAACATATCTAATTTGAGAAGCTCATTTCTAGTTTCACTACTTGGTGTATCCATAAATCCAACTAAATGAGATCTCATAAACACACGCTTCGTAAACATACGCTGGATTCTCTCTAGAGCCAGTTTATCCCTTTTCTTGTAGGGATTGAATACTACACTCCCGGACTCCAGAATAGATCTAACGTATAAAGTGTATGCAAGAACGAGAACGTTTGCTTTTCTAGTTTTCAGTGTACGGAATAGAGCAAACATTCTTTTTCTAGCGGAATTGCAAACAAAATGTATATGCTTCGAAAAACAGATATTATCCGTAATAATGAATCCTAAGTCCTTTACTTCAGTTACTTTTGATATCACAATATCATTGCACAGATAGTCAACCTTTGGGTTAGAACCACCAATATACAAAGCTTGACACTTATGTGGTGCCAGTGGTAACTGAAATTTGGAAGACCAATTATGAACTAGATGTTGTCACTTATTGAGTAGAGCTCATCTTCAAATCATCTCCTGGTTAAAGAATCTGCCGGCAATTTGCACAACACGCGCAGCTGTCCTTACTCAACAAATTTGCATAGGCTCCAACCAATTCATTGTTCATTAGACTAGTGACTGATCGGCCTTTTGTCACTTGCTAGATTACACCGAGGGGCCCGCTCCACTTAGCCACCAGACAACAATTGCAAAATTGACTGTTGGAAACTTGAAACTGAAGTTCATAACCCTATTTCACAATCTTGAAAATGTTAAGAAATCTCAAAAATATGAAACGTTTCAAAGATCACGCTCCTCACAGTTGGTAGTGTCAACAAGACCATCAATAAGTTTCTTATAACATATTGTAAACAGTTTTCACAGGCTGACAAATGACTAGGTATTTCGAATGTTATTTTATGCTGGATGTACATGTTACACAACGATTTTTTTCTAAAATTAGCGGCTACAATTTAAAAGTTAGTCGCCCGCATTTAATAATAAGAAAATGGTCCGGATTTATTCAATGCTGATGTAAATACATTTTAATATAAAAAATAAACAAAAATAAATATAAGTTAAAGGATAATTCAGTACAATCAGAGAAATTATTGAAAAATTGAAAATCGGAAAACGTCAAGAAATTATTGAAAATTTTTTGAAGCATTTGTATCGGAAACATTTATAAACAAAAACTTTAGTGATCAGTAAATCAACAAAAAAAAATTCTTACCGCAATATCGTGAGAAGTAAGCAACTGCCGTAACTCGAGGGCTTCAGCGCTGGGCGCCATTAATGTGTCCACAAACGAAACAGTCTGAATTTAGCGTCAATAAGCAGAAAATAGTATGCTATCGTAAATAAACACATAATATTTAAATTATAGATGAACTAAAAGATTCAATAAAACATTGTAATTAAAAATAACAGATTAAACTAAGTAAATATTAAAAATAACAGATCAAACCCTTACTTCTTTCGCCAAATTGGATGCATCCTCTGTTGTAACGGCAGGTTGTACATTCAGTTGCGATATCTTCTCATACAACTAAATATATCAATATTGATTTCTATAAACCTCTAAAATTCGACGTTGGCATGTGTGTCATAATGGTATTTATTGCATCAAACCATAAACATTTACGCAATTTATGTTTGGAACAAGTTTACAAAATGTTTGCTGTGCTGACACTTTTCCCATCCTTTATTTGCATTTGCAACGTTGCGAATTAAAAAAACATCGTTATGTGCATTTAGAAAATTGTGAGAAAATTTGTCGATTTTGGGGTCTCATCCCGTACTCATTGTTAGAAACAGCAAAACGATGATATTTAGAGTTCGCGTAAAACTTGGATGGCATGCTCGAGTGTTAGGAAAATAAACTGATGATGAAAACAAAGATAAAGGAGAGGAACATTGGTTTAACTTTCCTTGTAACAAGAACGAGAAAAAATACTTTAAAGCAAATATTAAAATTAAGTAACTCTGATGACTTTCTTAGGAACAACGGGGAAAATATTTCACATGAAATTTACCTCCGGGTTGAGTCGAACCCGGCATAAGGCCAATGGGTCGGGTTGGTTCATTTGAGTTGGGCCACTGGCCGGTTATCGGCCACTGGGAACGGGAGCCCAGCCGCCTTATCCGGCCTCTCCGGTCTGCCACCGGGAACTATGTTTTGGATGTTCTGGTAACAGGGTGGTAGCTGCTGAGCATAAAGGAGTAAGCGGTCTGGATGCGGAGGGATGTCGTCTTGGCCAACACAGCAGACTAATAGGAGAGCCGCGGCCGGACAGACCGCCCCACGGGAACCCCTCCTTGGCAGAGGCCCCGCACGAAGGAATATGCGATGAGCACGGACCTCGTTAGGACCCACGTTTGGAGGAGCACGGTTGGGCCCGGTTAGGGAAGAATGCTATATCCCATGTTTGGTTCCAGAATAATTGAAGATGTTAAGGATCTCAAAATTTCATAGGAATTGCTTATTCGAGTTTTTCATAGGTATCGCTTATTCGAGTTCTCCATGATATATCCGAGTAGTGCTATATTCGCAGGAGATATTAGGCATGATATTGTTATGGCTTCTACTTACTCATTCTTGTAAATTGAAAACGTGTATTGGAAATTCTGACGGGCGTTAGAAAATGCTGTCAGTTTAGAGCTAATAACCCCGCACTGCGAGTTCATTAAGAAATGTCTGGGGACTATAGCCGTCTCAACAAAAAAATCTAAGATAGTTAATGTGTTGACTTCAAATTTAAATTAAAGGGGGGGGGGTGAAAGAAATGTCTGAACAAAATAACGCAAATTCCCTGAAGTGTACTTTTTCTATCTGCCCTATTCCACTTGTGCTTCATTGAATCCTGGCTGATTTATGTAGTTGTTCTGCTTCATTAACCACGACAAACTTACCTTATAAATTCCAAACTGACTGAGGAAACATTTCTACTGAGAAGAAGCTTAAGAAAGCAATTCACAATTTCTGGACCATGAAATATACTCACATTGTCTGTAAGAATATAAAATCACACAATGCGATACCAATGAGAAGCAACAATGTGTGTTTTTTTTTGCAAATGAATTGGTCGACGTCTCGGAAAAGTGAGTGCATCATCAGGGCAAATTACTCGGAAATTAGATATGTGAACCGGGATTGTCAGGCATTGGAAGTTTACATTGATTTACTTTCCACCCAAAACTTCTTCGCGTTTTGCGTTCTCGAAAAGAAATCATTCGAAGTACCAAGTACCCAACGAGGGTTACTACTGGACAATATTAATAACAATTGCCTTGTGCTTAATAAGAGAACGAAAATGTAATTTTCGTGTCCAATGTGCGACCCAATATTATCGATTAATAAAGAACTTTTCCTGAGGTATTCATTATATGGGGTCATTGATCAAAGCACATCCAACCAAAATCCCGGGTTTTTATCACAAAAAGCGCACAGTCATAGTCCAATTATATTTTAGGTGATGGGAATAGAGAAAGGGAAATATTGTGTGAACAGAGTATGTGATAATGAACAACTGACCCGGAACCCCTGGGTTGGATATAAATCACGGCGTTCACAAAAAATGGCAGTCGTGATGCCGAATGTTACATTTTTTCGGTGTTTCACTTCGTGCTTTATATAACAAGTCAAAAGGTAATACCAAATTATGAACTGAAGTCTTTCAATGGAAAACACAAACCAGTGTTTTCTAGCGTCAGTGATGAAGTGTTGGATAAAAAAGATTCCCCAGACCACTGACATGAAACACCCATATTTGAGATGTTACTCGGATTTTGTATATGTCTATTAGTCAAAGAATATCATTGGTAAAATAAAACTCCTCCGACACTTCAGCCCAAGAGCTAAAAATAAAGGTAATCTACAGGGGTATCGTATACAGAACTGTTAAAGTACCCCGCGTAAAGAAAGAACACCCCGGTTGGCGGAAGCGAAGACAAATATATAGAACAATCTACATCAGAAATTCATAAATGAGCTGCACAGCCAGAGCTCCAGAAATATTGGTAGATGTTGTTTTGCGAGATAAGCTCACGAAAAAAAAGCAAATGATGAAAAGAATATCATATACTATGCATGGCGAAGAAAACCATGAAGAAGGAATTGTGCAAAAATACATTTTATTGTAATTTTTTCGTGATCCTGACCCGCTACATATTGGAAGTTTCAACTGAGTTAGTTTATATGCCGTTCATCCTAACAACTGGATTTTAGCCGTATGGTTCAGCGAACGTCAGTTATCCTTTTGTTGGCACGAGAAGTCGATAAAAGAAGCAAAGATAAACAGTGACGCAAGTCGATTGCGAGCAACTGTTTAGAAACAAATCAGCCGTTTTCGGCCCGGAATGAATCCAAGGTGAACAAAAAAAAACACTATTCCTCAATAAGTTGAGCATGAAAACAACGAACGAGAATGTCGCGAAAATGGAAGAATGCAAAAATTATATTTGCACGTGATATACTTCCGGTTAGAAAATCTCAGTGAAATTTTTACTGTGTCGACTATGACAAGAAGTAAGTCAAAACATTTGTTGTTTATATTACCTTTATATTACCTTACGAGCTAGTTTTTTTGTAGTCCTTTCAGACTGACCATAGGCTTCTTTCTGAACAACTTTTACTCAAGAAAGAGAAATCTAACTTCTCTCAAATCATTGGTTTCCAATATGACGTTTTTAATTAATACTAATAAGGTAACTTCGTCACGAGGCACTGTTAGTATGCATGTTAGTTTGTATCTATTGATTGATCTATTGTTTTAACAGGAAAAGTTTGTTAATCAATTGCAACGTACGGGTAAGGTAGGGCTGGTCCTTGGGGTATGCGTGCGGGATAATTTCCGGTGTTGGGGTACGCTGAGGTGGTGAGGATCCTGTGGCAAGAGTGCTGCTATCGAGGGAACTGCTTCTGGCAGCTCCCGTTTCGATTCCGTCTGTGGGATCTTTTTCCTCGTCGTCACCTCGTTTACCGTGGGCGTGAGCGTCGTGGCAGCAGAGACCGCGATCCGACGCGGCGCTGATACACAACACGCAGATTATGAAGACAAGAAAGCTGCCAATAAGAACAGCGAGAAGCAGGTTGTGGAATAGGGTCGAGTCCATGCACCCACCTGGTAAGCCACACGCACCGTCACGCACCAAGAACTCATGCGACTAGGCGGGCCCTTGGACCCGGCGGGCGGGGCTTTTAAGCTTTACCGTTCAACAAGCACACGGGCAGATAGAAACAAAAGCTGTCGACAACAGCCGTCATCCCCCCTTTCCCTAGGGACGTTCACACCTCTAACCCGCAATCTCACTTTTCACAATATTGGAGTTGAATTGCATTCGTTTGGAAGTTTTTTGAGCTTCAGCTCTATGCACTGTCCATAAAAAGTCCATTTTTTGGCTGTTCCGCTTTCTTTTCTCTAGTTGAGCTAAGAAAGCTTAAGTAAATGAACACGAACACAACATATATGTGCCTATTCATAAAAAACTCTGAGGCTTAGGTGAAGAGCTTAAAATTGACGCTCGTCACAAAAGACTGGTTGGCTGGGAAGGTAACTAGTGACCACAGAATACCAAGTGAAAGAGGAGAACAAGGAACATAAGTAAATTGAAGAAAGATGAGATACAAATAGAAGTTATCACGCCCAAACGCTTGAAGCCATAAAAAGACAATGAAAAGATCGTGGTAACTAAAGCAGTGTTCAGAGCACAACAAGTTACAAACCACGGAGCAGTGGAGTATGTAGTGTTCATGTTATTTTAAACACCAAATCTTCCAGTAGGCTAACTTAACAAAAGTATTTCTGACCAGTAAAAGCTTCTTGAACCCTTCATCGTTCATGAGTGTTCCCTGTGTGAGTTGTGGCAAAACAGGTGTGTCCGACAAAATGGCAATTCGGTCCAGCGACTCCAGAATCTAAATTTTCAGATCACAAGAATATGAACACACGTGTTTCTTGCCCCCGCATGAAAAGTATCTTTGTTATTACAATCCATATCGTAAAATGTTATTGCCGACTGCGAGTGCTAACATATGATTCGAATAAAACAAAAGTGTTCCCCCGAGGCTGCTGATGGTATGGAAAAGAAAACGATAATATCTTGTTTGATGGGCTCCTGCGAAAACCCCTTCATATAGTTGTCATATGTATCTAGTTTATATTTTTTTATGTACATTGGCCAAATGTAGGCCAAGTGCGATTTTCATGCTTGACCGACATCAGCTGATATCCGGAACATGTTTTATGTGTTTATGCACGCAGACAAGGAAACGTCTAGTAACAAAACACACAACAATGTACTTTGAGTAATCAATGTTTTAGATGCATCGTCTCGTACGAAAATAAAAATACTAAACAGTGAATTGTGACAGACAATGATTTAAAGAGCTAACGGTAGCTTTTAGAAGCTTTTAAAATAAAGTTTGCAACAACGGTAACATTTAGAGGATAACAATAACATTGTAAGCTAAGGCTATCAATGTCGAAGATCAAACCCACTGCAGGTAGTGGAATTTCGCTCCTGTGAATTGGCCCACGGCCAACGGCGCATTGGCCCATATTGAAGCATGAGAAAAATTTTACGATTTGCGAATATTGCGCATATAAGCGTGAAAGAAAATTGTCCGCAATTTGCTTGAAAATTCACAGAGTGGGTCGTGAATAAAGACAACAATGCCTTTCGTTCGTTGGAAGTCGATGTGGAAATCAGCGGTAAATATATCAGTAGTCTTGCAGTTGATTGGCTATTGATTATTTTTCGGCAACTAGTTGGCTATCAATGAAGAAGGAATTATCGATCGAACTGTCGAACAGTTAGGCGAGAACACAGCCGTGCAGAAAACGATGTCGAAACATCAGGTGGTCCTCAAAACGGCAAGTGCGCGGGGGGTCCGCATTGAGCAAACACCAGTGTCTGTCACACTCACAAACAGATTAGACACTGTTTCCATGACACATACACTTTTGAGATATAAATTGACCCCTATTGCATAGAAATGAACTTATGAAAAGCAACCGTTTTCTTTTCGTGCTACCCAACTAATTGTAAGTAGATTGAAGGAAATTTGCGAAAAATGGATCACATCTAAAAGATTATTTAATGTATTACGAGCTAACAACAGATATCCTATATCTTATGCTCAAAAGGAAAACTTTGGTTAATATATGATACTTAGAAAATAATCAGTCAAAAAAGAAAACGAGTTCTTTATAACAGAGAAAATAACCACTAAAAAGTTGGTAATATGACTTGTGCCGGCTCTAAAACATGAAAGATGATCCGGGACACAAATGCTTCACATGGCTGAGGGCGCAAACGAGAATCGTTTCGAGAATTTCATTACAGCAACTTTTCAAGACACATTTTTGTCTAAAGAGTGTTTATGGCCTTGTGCTATCATTGGTTCCCTAAGTGGGTAACACCAGTTAATGACGCGAAATTTTTTGTCCGACTATAAACAGCAAAGGTTTCCTCATGTCCTTTCTTCATCCTATGATGCCAAAGAATATTTCGTATGTTAGTTTTAATTCTCTTCCGGTGGTTTTGTGACTGATCTCGCTGTCGGTTTGAATTTGAGATGTCGGCTATCTTTAAACCACGTTCTTTGCTCATCAATCAACAATGATGAAGTGTTATCTTAAGCAATTGAGTTTAAGGCAATTGATTGGTCATGTTAGGGTGACGTATGATGTACCTTGCAAACTGAACAAGTTTTTCAAGAATACAGCTGTTGTAATTAAACAGTATAGTATGGTCTGGGACAAACTTATCGTAGCGGCAGTACGGTTGCAAGCAGATGCATATGTATATAGGACCCACAATGATACGCAGCTGAGAATAAGCAGTCGTGGTTACTATTTTCACAGCAATCGAGAAAAATTTGGGCTGCAAAATTCGTCAGCTTGCTTACCTTGTGTGCCCCAACCATTTCACTCGCCATTCCTTTGTCTGCTTTAGTACAACCGTCTGGATGACAAGTATCACCTCCGGGCAAATCACCTGTAAGACATGATTTTTTTCTTTAAGAGATAGGCCTTATTGTTTTTCTTCTTGATACTAGCGTTTCTAACAATGGCTTATCCATCCTTAGATGATTCAATAGCAATTGTTCTTGTAAGCTTAAACATATGGCGTTTTTTTAGAAGACATGATACAGCAACCATCATTCTCACTTTTAATGGTGTTCCTTAAAGATAATTAAATATATTTCCCAAAAGCTTATACATATGGCTTTTTTCCAGCAACCAGCATTCTCACTGTTCCTTAAAAATAATTAAATATATGTCCCAAAAATAACCTGAGAAAATCGTCGAGCTTGACTGCGGCAAGACGGATTCGGTCTTGTTCCATTTATCCGTATTGACCGCCGATAGTATTGAGCTCTACACGAGTGTTGTATGTAGGTAAAATACTTTACGTAATACATATTTCACTAATAAATGATACCCGACTACTTTCGTTGTCATGCCTATTTGCAACTACATCTGACTTTTTTTTATTTTTCACCGTTGATGGGCCTGTTTACTGAATCACTTTTGAAGTTGGCTCCATAGAAGCAATTGCATTGAAATTGTGAAAGGCGAAATTTTACTCTACGTTCTTCTTTCTCTACCTGATATCTGTGGGATTCTCTGGTATTGGATTACAAGCAATCACAGTGGTCAGATATAGTAAACATATTGTTAACGGAAAAAATGTTGTGGAGAGGGGGGGCTAGCAAACTGACTTGAGAACAGAATAAAACAAACATGAACAATCATACATCCATAAGAACCATGACGGCGTAACGGTGTAACGGAGTAACATAAATTTTAAGTTCTTTCCATTTGTCAGTTTTAGATTTGCTAGTTTCCATTAAACGACGAACCTTTAGCTTCCTCCTTGCGTTGTACTTTTTTATGTTTTCCACAGTTTCCTGCATGTGCCTTCGTGGAGCATAATTTTCCTAGAAAGTCAAAGTTCAGTGAAAACTTACGTGATCAACCAATTGTCAATTCTGGAGAGATTTGTGTCATGATTTCAGCGCATCGATGCCTACCTTTTCTCTGATCCAGTCATGTTGCAGAGCCTCAGCAGCACTGATCCGCTTGCTGTCATCAACTGTGAGCAGTCGAACAAGCAAATCCTTGGCTGATTGAGAGATCTGACTCCAGGCACCATCGGTTACCTTAAAACCCATAGTTTTTGTGTTTAGCTTCGAATCCACTGCTAGTATAAGTGAAAACAACGTTTCTGTATAATCTATTTCAGTCATTCTTCTGTAAATTGTAACTAAAAGATGCAGAAGTTCTTTTCTTCAGATTTCATCCAATTTCAAAACCAGTTTCAAACACAGTTTTTCTTTTCATTTAACGACATATTCAAAGATTACGGATGACAGTATTCGAACCCAGAATGTATTCCAAAACTATTAAAATCGTAAATCATATTATATATACTAGACAACAAAAAGGATGAGGCCCATGCTACAAAGAAATGAATATTTACATGTTTTATAACATAATCTCAATTTTCTTTTCACAGTTGTTATTGTTTTGCATGAATAACGACATGCATTTTTTCCCAACCTAAATCGCCTTATTGCCCTTATTAACAGCGTCGCGACAGACAAAGTCACATAGCTGAAGTTCACATGAATAACAAAAATTGCTCTAAAAGCAAGTTGAAAAATACCAACTCTTGAAATATATTTTTTATAAAATATGGTACATTTCATAGCATAGTAATTTTCAAAAAAAAAAGAAGAGTGCTACCGTACCGAATACCGTCCTTCTTTGATGCTCTCATAAATCTGCTCGTTGGTCCCAGAAAAGGGCAACCTTCCAGATAACAGAAGGTATAGGAGGACACCAGCACTCCACAGATCTGCTTTTGTACCATATTCTTTCCTAGACACCACTTCTGGTGCCATGAAGTGTGGTACTCCCACAGGCCCTGTGAAAGATCGGACTGTATACTTAGACACAGTAAATACTTATTAGGCGTACAACAAGTGCCTGCTTCAGTGTGGTAAGAATTGCTAGTTAGTTGAATTATCTGACTGGAGAATGTGTCGTACGTAAAATTGATGTGAAATGTGAGAATGTGTCATATGTAAACAATTATATATCGTAAATTAGTTACCTTCGCTGATCTTTGCATCAGGAGCCGGCAGTCGAATGGCCACACCAAAACCCGTCAATTTCAAAGGTGAACTATTATCCTTGCTAAAATGAACAATTCGTGCAGTGTGGCGAAAATAAAAAATACAAAAGTAGGTACTTAACATAGTTTTTTGTCAATAAGCACTGAAACCACGCTTAACCGCATGTGGCTCATTTTCGAGGAGGAGTGTTGTTTATAGAACAAAAGGCATGAGGAAAAAAAAGCAGACCCACCTAGCTAAAACTAAATTGTGAGGACGAATGTCTCGATGCACTACCAAATTGGAATGTAGATATTCTAGCGCCTGCATCAACTGCTTCATATAGTGGCTGAAATGTTGGAAGGATAAATTTAGCAGAGAAAATATCAGGGATATTTTTTTACTGCTTCTTCATAAGAAGAACTTATGTAAGGTATTTTAGCAGCTAACAGGAATTTTGCGTCTTGGCACCTCGAAGAATTAAGACTAACCTTGCCACAGCCTCCGAATACACGAATCCATTTGAAGTGCGCTTCACAATTTCAAAACAGATATCTGCACCATCCAAATGCTCAAATATCATGTGCACTGACTTATCGCCTGAATATTCTATCTTGGATAATCTGCAACAATTATATGAATTGCGCACGTGTGTGTTTCTTTAACACATCAGTTTAAACGAGCTTAAACGAAAGTTTAAACGAGCCACGTTTTACAATTGAATGAACTATTTAAGATGCCATGAATAATAAATATTTAAATCACTAACCAGCTATCACATCTCTAAGTTCGCAAATGAATGGGTGCTTGAGCGTGGCGCACAACTCCATTTCCTCCTCAACGGCTGAAATAAACCAAAACTTTCCAAGATAGTGCCAATGGAATGCTTAAACTTATGCTTGTAGGGCGGGTGCTCAGCATTTGCATCGATAAAAGAATTTCAAAAATGATTCGTAAATGAAAACGCAAATAATTTCAACGAAACCAGTAATGATCAAAACTAATTTACCTTTTCGGCCGAGTCCCGTATTCTGTTCATATTTTTGCAAATCAACTGTTTTGACGGCGCATGCATTCTGTGTGACACGGTGAATGGCTGAGTTGATGACGGATAGTGGTCCCCTAAGTATATTCACAAACTAACAAAGGAACTGAGGAGATTGGGATGGTTTTTAGTAATTGGCTTGACCAGCCTTGGTATATAACTATATTTAACATAAAGATACTAAGTATTATCGGTTCCGCAGGTACCATAAAACAATCACAACTAAAACACAATGTAAAAAAAGAAGAGTTTTCAAACTAAAACTACTCTTTATTTGCGGCCATACCTCTCAATAATCTGTCCTATGTGGTAGTGGTGTGTGAGAAGGGCTGTCTCGTTTGGTCGACCACTCATTGTCAACCGGCATGCCAGCCACCGGGTTCTGCAATCAAAATAAACACTATCAATTGTAATCTAATCAACTATACGAATTGCGGTGCTAAGCAACAAAACGTATAAACCTAACGAGATGATCAACACTGTAAACGTGGTGTATGACAAGAGAAGAAGTGAACCCTTTCCTGCCAAACAATAATGATTAAAAACAACAATATTGATATTTTATTGCGTTGCTATATCACAAAAAATAGAGCGTCAAAATATATGTTACGGAATACTGTGATGCACAACACGGCAGTTTCAGTAAAATATTCAGCATACGATCGATCAATAATACTGGTTAATAAGATAGACCTGGCGTGCATAAATGCACTTTATGCATCTAATTATTTGGCTACGAGCATTTTCAAGGAAATGAATTGCGAATGGAAATTACGAATGATATTGAAGTTGAGAGGCAAGCTGTAAATTTACAAAAGTAAATTCTTCCGTTAATATGTGCGTGAAAATTATGGCACATTGGATCGTTTATGTATTTGGATAAACAGCCAAGCTTTGTCAACAGCCAATATTTTTTCGCCAAGGTACACTGTCTAGGGAGACGAACTGTAAGAAGAAGCGCAAAAATCGAGGGAAAAGAAAATCACATAAATCGATACAAGAAGGAAATAACGAATAGCATCAAAATAAAATATTATTATGTTTAACTTTCACAAGCACATAAATCGATACAAGAAGGAAATAACGAATAACATCAAAATAAAATATTATTATGTTTAACTTTCACAAGCCACAGCCTAAAATTTCTGCAATTGTATGCACCCTCACTAAATAAGAACATAACGACAACCATGCAAAACAAGTCAAGAGTTTTCATTTTACAAGGTTCTGGACGGATCACTAAAGCCTGGAAGGGTCGAAAGAACAGTGATGTTGCTAAACTGCGTTAATTTGCACAAAATTAGTTCGGGTTATCGAAACATGCTGTGTCACACTGCTAAAATAAAGTAGAGAAATAAGAAATAAGGCATGTGAACTCGTCAGGTGTTCATTTACGAGTGACAGTCGGAAGGGGATATAGGAATCACGATTAATTTTATCCGCCAAAAACCTCTCGTTTCCTTCTGACAACGACATTGTTCCATCGCACTTGTTTAGTTTAGGAAAAAAATTGAGAAAGAATAGAGAAAGAACACGAATAAAGAAAGACCCAGCGGCAGGTAGTTTTTTTGTAAAAACATTATACATTAAAGAAAACTCGTTCTTTAAATAATCAAAGTTTTCTTACAAAAAATGCACGCACTCATACGGACTCATAGGTAAATAACGCTAAAATTATTGATGGCAAATATAACGATCTTGAGTACAAACACAGGTGAAAATAGCAGACTGGTTGCAAGGCAAAGAAAATGATAAGCAATGATAATACCGTATTTGTATGAACACAACTTGTGCGTCTTCGTCCTTCGTGACTCATTACATAGCTGAAACGCCTGGTTGGCAGACAAGCCGTTGTAAAGTTTTCTGCTAACGATCCCCATTATGGAGCATATGTTGAATCGTGAGAAGCGGAGAGCCACACAAGTTGATTTTTCTCATTTGCAAAGGAAAACAGCTAATATGTGAATGTGCGAGCTACGAAAAACATCCCCGCTTTAGTTCAGTCAATAAAGGCGAATTCCGAAACGATTTATGCACTAGGTTGAGCCCTTTCTGCCAATAAATTGTACTGTGTTAGGATGCGAGCCTTAAATGGAGCTATCCTTCTACAAGCCGTGAAGTTTCAGAATTAAACGAGTCAGTAGCCGGGAAGAATCTCATATATTTTAATAAGTACATGTGGTTGCAGGACTCGGGCAGTTTGGGAATAAGAAGAACAAGTTTTTGAATGGAGTGCCCTTCTGGGAATTTGACAAACAAGAATTCCACATCATAATTCAACAACATTAAATCATAAAAACCAGCGAAACTCCACAAATGAGAATAGATAAAAACAAAATTTAACAGTTATAAAAGCATACTTCAAAGTACAGTACCAGTCATATCTGTATTCATTTCCATACGTATGGTTAGCAAAACACAGTTCTCTTTGAGCATGAATCAACGCATAGCTGGGGCACTTTTTCGAATTATTAAAGATATATCTGACTATTTTTAGGGAAGACCCACCACGAATGGCGGGGCTGGTTGTGAAAATTGCAAATCTGATATATTCGGACCAGTGCGGAAAAACGGCGTCCAAAAAGGGGACGTAGTAAGGAAGGCCGAGGGCCACAAATACGATTACAATCACAAATTTATATATTCAAGAGGAGCTGGTAGAATCGTTGGATAAGAGACGCTAGAAAGAACACCATCACTTGATCTTCGACCTCATAACAGAAATGGACAGTAATCACACAACGAAATACATGTTGTATCTTTCAGAAGGGCAAAAAATAGGCACAACGTATCAGCGAACGCATATGGGTGGGGTTAAATAGTGATTCCCGTTCTCGATACCAAAATGAGTCATACCATTCCGTTGGGCCGCTGGCGAACACAAAAGATATCGGGTAAATCGATTTAATGGAATTCAATCATTCAGCGCACGAAATAAACGCATGGCACAGAAAATTTGGCCCCCGCATTACTATGTATATAGATTTAGTTTTCTGTAATGCTAGGAAAATTTTTGGCTTTCAAAAGATGGCGCTATGGTTGATACAACAAAAGTTACGGAAAGGAAAACAGCCGGGGAATAGTGGAGTTCAACAATGGACTCGAATTGGGGTGTGAAGCGCCGGTGCGAAGTGCACGTGAAAGATTCACTCAAGCGAGTTCAAATTCACACAAACCAAAAGCAATCTCACTAGGTAGAGGAATCGAGCACCAAATTTAGGAAAGAAAATAGTTATACGCGGAATAGATTACCCTCAAACGTAATAGAACTTGTTTAAAATACTCATTCATAACATTTCCTTATTACATCAACTTACCTATTTGATACTACAGTAAGCGTTACAATAAGTAATTTATGAAAAAAACCACAAAGAGAGGACAAACATTAAACAAAAGCTAATCCCAAAATAATACACATAATAAAGCATAAGGCAAAATTGGTACATCAATATCTATGTCGGTTTCGGTCACGCAATGAAAACATTTAATATGAGAAAACAGGTGTGAGCAGGGACATAAAATTGGACTGGATCCCCGAATTATCTCACGATTGTGGAAAGATTTTCAGACACGCACTTATTTTTTTTAATTGGCAATTCGAGCGATACCAATTTACTTCATGGTTATTGGCTGGCGGCTGATTTTTGCTACATATACAGGTTGGATTAACTAAATGTGAAAGTCGGAAGTGAATGGTTTTAGTATCGTCAAGGTAATCAAGGTAAAAATATAGAAAAAAACTGGGGATAAGTTTTTAAGCTTACGCCAATATCGCTAGAATATACTGTGGTCAACAAACAGTGGTAAATAAAAGCACCCCAGCATGTCTCTAATTACACCAAAGGACATAAAGCACTCGAAGACTGAAGCTATTCGTCCCTTAAATACTGAAAGAGCAGTCCTTCTGTTTTTCTTCTTCTTTCTTTTGTGTTATTACTAGAATCATTTGTTTGGTTGCTTCGCTGCACAAGTGCGCGCCACGTTGAAGGTTGATAAATTATTCAAAGCATCTCTCTGTCTGTGTCTCCGTAGTTTTGGACAGAGTAAAACGTCACTACATACGATTTATTTAATAAAAGTTCAATAAGAAAAGGTGTGACCAAAAGAGTTCACATTGCCTGGCAGATTACTGTGTTGTTCAATTTACTGGTTAGTTCGTACGTTTCTACATCGCACCCAACATAGTTTAGCCGAGCCTTGAGAATAACAACGTCTTTAGAATACTAATGAAAGATCTCTGAATTGCAACGGGCAGCTAGTACCTTTCTGATGTATCTCTGTATTCACTAGGCACATAATCATGGAGTCAGGTCTGCGAAAGCTGGAAATTGAGTTTACTATAAATAAAACCGACAAAAAGAATTGTAAATACAAGAATCCATTAGCGACAGTCACAAAGTTTCCGACTCTAGAAATTTCAGAAAAATTGGATCATTCAGTCTAATTCGGAGAAAATCACAAAAAATGTAGTTATAATTGGTAAGAGCTTTAATAAAAAGAGTTTACTTCAGTGCACATTGTAAAGCCTAGAATATTCTTATCAGCTTTTTTTTAAGAGAGCACAACGTGTTCGCCCACCTGCGCATCATATGAATAGAACGTGATAAGCCGTTCCGCTGATGACCCAGTCAAACTGAGCGATTGAATCAAAGTAAACATGGACTGATCTTGCAAACACCATGCATACTTCACACATGAAATCGAAATGTAGTGTCGTGACTTGCAGCTTATAAATTTTAATGTGGGAATTGGTAAGCGATTGAGCAAGCTACCTTGTTGTAGATTGATCTACACTTACGGAACTTTTGTGCTGCTGGATTGGCAGAAAGTGACAGTATGTAATTAGCAAGCAAAGTAAAGCAAATGATGTTGATGTTGTCGGTAAAGTCTCTACAGCTACAGACTACTTTAATTGTAAACGTGTTGCAAGATATTTCAAGTGGTTGCAAGATGTAGGGGATATCGGGTCTGATGTAACGGCATGGGTTGAGTGGCCTAGGGACGGCAGATCGTCTCGTATCAATGGCTGAATAAACAATGCACATGTTACGTCGGCCAACAGACAGCCGCCCAACACACAAAAAAAAATGAGTGTGTGCAGGTCAGAGTAGAGAGGAATGTGCACGGTGGATAGTGAGACACAGACACTGTTACTTGTCGAAGGGTTGACCAGAGGAATCTGAGTTTACCGTCAGGCTTGCTAGATGGTGTTACCAATGATATGTCAGCCGAAAACATGAAATTATGCTAGCTAGACAATAAATATGATTCGGTGAAACTGATTAGAGATTAGATAGAGCGAGCAAGATCGGGGTCTTCCTTAATCTTACTGTAAATCGCTGAAGTGGAATACAGTTTCGTGTAAATCTCAAACAGAAGAGCTTACAAGTGTAACTTTACTTTCATCATAAATGACAGTAATCTTACAGAATAACACACAGACAAAAACACTTCATATCGTTGAAAAAATCTTGTTGGCTATTGCACAAGAAAAAAAATCCATCATCATGGAAAGCTTCGAAAAACAAAATCTGAATTTTGTCTTAAAATGCTCGCCACTGATATATACGCTTCGCTTTTTTTTCGGGGGGAAACAATTATAGAGACGGAGAGTGAAAGAAAAATTGCCGGGATAAATATCCAGGAGAGGAAGAAAGGACAAACAAAGAGAGTACGTTTGGAATTCAGAAAGGCTGAGGAGAAACCCATGGTAAGCCTTTTTATTAATTAAATTGCGCAGACTTCATGAGATGTTCAGACATCAAAGGAACTTGAAACATAATGGGATGTTTTCAATCAGTGTTAGATACAACATCAAATTTGCAACCTGCCCTTCACAGGCAAAGTGATATTTGCTTATGCAAATTCGAGTAAACATCGCATGGCGATAGTATGGGAAACAAGATTCGATTGTAATAAAATGGCAAGGAATGGGTTTTCACAGAATGAAATTTTCAAAAATATTTAAAAGTTGTTGTCAAAAACTCTGCCACTACTCCAGGTTGCAGAAGGAAGGTAAACTGATTTCATCTCCGGATGTCTGTGCTTTGGAGGCACCTTCTTAAGTAATTGAATGTATGCAAAAAATACATTTTGGATTAAAATTGAAGTGGCCACAGGCGAAGTAGGGGGCCTGGCAAAAAAAAACGAGCGTAAAACTCTCGAGAAGCTCCAAATTGAACTTATTCCCTGAATTTCACATTTTCACCAATCTCGCACGAATGCCCAACCTTTCTCAGAGTAAATCCTCTAAAAAGGTTTCTTCAAAACGGAGATGAACCCATTTCACCATTATTGGAGGAGAGGGATTTTTCTTGGAAGATCAATTTGAGGTTACTTACTAACCAATACGCGAGCAAAGAACAATCTCAATATTTAACAACAAGAGTAACTTCATTCTTGGTTCTGTGAGAAGCAGGATTCGGAAGAATGCACTATAGAGCTTCTTCTTCTTCTTGGCGAACTGAACGTACTAACAGTGAGGCGGTCTGCCGTACTTGAGATAAATAAGCCGACAACGATGCTAATATTGAATAGACATTGCACACCCAATGACGCGTAGAAAAATTAAATCTTGCCACTGAGCAGGTGGCATTTAGGATGCACACTGGAGCAAAAGGGAGTTCGCGTCTTCCTTTATTTAGCATAGATGTAACTTATGAACATGTACGTGGGTTTAACATAATGAATTCCAGTAGTCAGTGTGACCAAATGTAGCCCCTTCTTAAGTAGATGGCTCAGTAGAGATCGGTGGGAATCTTTCAATGCTCTCAGAAGTAGAAGGCACATCCATAAAAGGAGGTTGTCTATTGTAGAAGTAGAGAGTCCTCACTCTAAGCACCGCGGGAACCTGGCACGGCATTTATGAACTGGGAAACAAAGAAGCCCAGAATAAATATACGAAATTGGGTGAATTCTCTACAAATTGAGCTATTTCGTTGATAAGGGATTCCTATAATATGATGGTTTGCACACAACTCCCATTCCAACCGGCAGACAGGATTTTAGTATTTTAGCGCTATCAACCAATTGAATACACCCTACTCTGTAGACTGGTTCTAGTGCATGTTTGAGTCGTTGAAGAATCAAAGTATCAATTTCATGGAACGACGTTGTGTGTAGTTTCTTGTCTATAGTCTGTAGCCGGAAACTAATGAAGCAACTTATGTGCCTGAAGACGCAAGGGGGCGGAGTCATGCATAGCAATTAGCCTTTAGGGGAAATAGTCTTTGGAGTAGCAATAAGAAGAATAGGCAGACGAGCTGAAGATGCCGGGAAGGCTGCTTTCCCTTCTTAAGCTAATCAATTGGGGAGCGCCTACTCTCCCGGAAACGAGAGCGATTTTTGAAAAGGACCCCCAACACTCAAGAAGCATACTATGGCAAATAACCGCCACTGAAGACATACGACAATGTCTACGACTAATTGGAATGCTAACCCAGAAGAGTACCAGACCGGTCACGGTTGCCTCTAGTTGGCGTATTGTTAAAGGAACGCAATGTAGTTTAAAATTGATTGATTAGTCGGCTTAGTTGTACATGCGGGTTAGTGAAATGGGAGAAAAAGACTCAAATAGCTAAGAATTTTTGCATTTATACTATATGTGCTGGGGAAACAGATTGGAATTTAATAATAGTACCACATTCTACTTTATGAAGGCTTCGGTTCTTGTACGCGAAATCTTGGCACATCTAGGGCGAATTCCGTGACATCGGCTATGCATGTGAACGACACATTATGGCGTATATTGCCATGGGGAGAAAGGCTACAGTTAGACGTTCTCTATTTGTAGACAAATTAAAAAAAAAACACACACACTGGGACTCGGCATATCAGCAACGGTAGAAAAAAGATTTAATGGTGTTGTATAATACATGAGGCAAATGCATTGCAATGATCGAATGTATTAATTGGTCAACATGTAAGTGAGCTGCTATAAGCACGCAAAAATGATCAATCACAGTGGCAACTGTCGCGTCCTATTGAGAATTTCAGAAGAAAGCACGGAATTTACACGTTGGCAGTTTTATTTCGTTCGACATTGTTTTCGACGAAGTCATTTTTCCTGTAAGCGAATATTTGGTGGTCAGTTCATTGGGTAAACTTACAGACGCTTTATTATATGCAGGACGTCCATGTACAAGTTTTTTGTAGGTTTCTGATGCGGTAGCCGAGAATCCGTGTAGAAAACAATGTTTTTCGGGAAGAAAAACAGGATTACAAATAGTATTTTTAAACATGCATGCATGTCAAGTTGAGTGGCACAAGCGTTCACAGCGTAGACAAGTAAAGGATCGGACAAGCAACAAAAAATGACAGGAAACAAAAAGCGTCAGACACTTTGCGCCTCACTTAGAATGATCCAAAAATGTTCTATTACCACAGTTGATCTAAGTACCTTCTTCAAGTAACATATGAAAACTAAGGATGGGTTTTAAAAGGACCTACAAGAAACTGTATTTATTTGAGGTCCAAAGATACCTGTGCAGAAATCGTTAGTGGATCGTAGTAATAGCACGCGCACCGTGTTCAGCTATGAAGGCGACAAGCAAACCCAAGATTTCAAATATATGCCGTGTCTATAAGGCGTCATTATCTATTCGCTCGTTATATGGCCATTGGAGGGTCCTATCGGAAAACACTACATACTCATTCCCTGTTGACCAAACATACATAAGGCCCTTCCATAAGAAGGAAAGGATGCAGACACATTCGTCACAAGAATAATGGTTATGAACACCATTTTCCTCATGGAATAATATATACAAATAGAAGTGCGTATTGGAAGGAAACAACAGAGTATTGAAATAATGAGTGTGCCCTGGAAGTACTTGTTACTATATTCACACCGCACTGGTGGAGCAATTTTGTTTTAGTCGGTTTAAATTGAGAAATATTACCATACATCATGTTTATATGCAATCTGTTCCTGCAACTTTTCAAAGAATGTGGTACAGTCGAGTTCACATCAGGTGTAATGTGTTTTTGCTTCGAGAACACCCTGAAAATCGCACTATCCCAAGAAATGTTGTTTGGAAAAGTAAATTCGATTACATCGGGGCATATTTATTGTTGTTTTCTTGCACACAATTGCCGAGGTTCAAAAATTGCGAAACAGTCAAACATTGAATCAAACCTCGAGCCTGTCATGATCAAGCATTTAGTCAAGAACACCCCGGCACTAGGCACATTTCTAAGTTTGCAAGTACTGCTCAAACCAATTTCTCTGGCACATTTCGTGGTATTTGTGTAAAGCGTTATACTTTCCGAAAACGTTGTTCACTCTTAATTTTAATCTTGGGGAATAAAAATATCAGAATGACCACACTATATGAGTCCTTTTGCTATTCTTAACCGAATCCGGAATATTTATTCCACAATTTCCGCATGTGTCACACAGCTGACATAGCAGAGGGAATGAAAGTTTGCTTTGTTCCATTAATTACAAAGCCAGCCTCACCCACACTAAGGATCAACGGCTCAAGACCTGTGCTCTTTAATTGATCGTTGCAATATTACTCTTAGATACTTAATTTTCCTTAAATGCCTTACTTCGTGGGAAAGTTTTCTCTATTGCAAGCTTTTGTTTTTCTCTCAAGTTCGCTGCATATTCACTCACATTGCTCAACGCTGCAACTAACGTTCGTTCGAAACAAAACATAGTACATCGTTCGCGAACATGAGTCTCTTCAATTAGCTTAACTGGTGAGGGATTTGTTTCCTTCTTTTCTGAAGATTCTACCTTGTCTTTACTACCGAGAATATTACTTGAACACCATTGGGAGTCTTTCAGTAAGCCTTATTATATTTGTTATGTTAATTATGTTTTTGTGTAGCCATTATTACGTACCACTCTTTGTTATGCGCAATGTTTTCACATAAAAAGGTTTTTTTTTCAATCGCAAAACATTTCTTCTGAATTTTGTAACACGTATTCTAGAAACGTCGGAAATTTTTTAGTTTTCATCAATAACAAGTATTCTACCCATATAAATTGAGTGCGGGTGGTGATTTTCAAAACAGTATGCTAATTTATTCAAAACCGTACACGGCTCTAAAACGCGAACCGACGCGTAATGCATCGATTGGCATATTCCAGATATATATTTCGAAAAAGCAATATGCATTTCGGAAAACGTTGTTTTCGGTTGTTTTCGGGTCATGACACGATGCACTAAATATCGTTAAGAGATTCGTTCATAATTTCCTGGATTATATGACACACATACGATGCCTATTTGTCTGATGTAAAATATATTCTGTGTGCGCTAAATTTGCTTATTTTCTCTGTAATCCATTGATTTTTTTTCATGCAGGATTGTTTCAGAAAAATATGGTTGTTATTGAAGTTGGAACGGTCACCGTGGAAATTGTAGCACAGAATCAGCCGAAAACTTCACGATTCCAGGTGGGCGTAAAAATATTGAATAGTTGTATTGTCATATATAAAAGAATACCTCCAAATACAAACTCTTTCTTTTAATTATTGATTATATTTAATTATTAGAGAAGGATGTTTATATTTAATAATTAGAGAAGGATCTGTGCAAACTTCCATTGTGTGTATGTATGCTTATTGTTGGTTATATATGCATTGATACAAGGCTATTGTGTACATGGATTTCTCGAAATGATTAGACTTGTCATAATAATAATAGTGTAGATTATGCGAAAACAAAGCATTAAAAAAAAGCCCGCTGGGCATATAAAAAAACTATTATTTACCCGACCTTTGAAAAAGCACCACCTTTAAAAACCACCACCCGGCGAGGGAACCATGGGCGATCCCTCCTGGACCCTAGCCCGAAGACGTCGAGTAATTTGTTATCTGGAACTCGTCGCCTACTGCTCAGGACCCCTGCGGAACATGTCATAAACAAACGTTTAAAATAAAGGTGCACGTTCTTGAAGCGTAAAAGATTTATTTATGTTTTTATTATTTAGAAGGTCACCGTGCCATGCGTTTTCACTCGGGGACGCTGGCGGTGCTGTGACTTTCCCGACGGCAAACCACCTGAAGAATTGAAGTATTCAAGGATATCCTTTTCAAATACCGCGAAACATATTATGGATGGAGGTGAATAGTTCAGTTCGCGCGTTTTACCTTAGCATGAGACCGTCAGTGAACGTTGAGCATAAGACAATCAAAATATTGCTTATAAGAACGCCTAATGTTCATCACCTTTCAAAAATGTCCCCTAGAAAGTGAAGCCCCGGGTCAGACAGTCGCCGATCCACCATGTTTGCAGCCGATAGTCAGCAGTACTAATTTGACGGCAAGTTGCATATATGTTATTTATTTGCGTATCTTTGTATATTGCTAATTAAGTCGTTGCAACAAGGGTGACTTATCCAGCTCCCATCCTAGTATTTTATCTAGTTTTCAATATTTAGGCAGTTGAAACCGAGTCCTCTTCAACAATAGTCGTGACTTCGGTCAGGCCGGCACCCGGAACTCCATTGCACCATGTGAGTCTGCTGAATGAGAACACCCAAATCCTACCTTCTCAAGAAGAGGGCATGGGCAAACTTCAGTTCACCCGTCTTTTAAAATCTTTAAAGAAGGACTTGCTAATTAACTATGTAATTTTTTTTGCAGAATGATTCAAGTACTGACTTTGATAACCCAACATCGCCAACCCCGACGTTTGAAATAATTCGACAGGTTGCTTCCATTTGTTCCTTTTCGTCAGTGACTTGTACTTTTTCAAAAATGTACCTTTAGTTTTCTAAAGATGAATTGTCTTAGGTGGTGGCTGCTGATCAAACAGATGCTTCGTCGATTCAATCAGTGAGTGGTCAATTATTTTGATATATTTATTTAAGGAGCTACCTTGATATGAGTGCGGTTAATAGACCGTAGTGACTTTGCTTTATATCCTGACGAAATGAGAAATAATCTGATTAAATAACTTGACAACCGACGAACAGAGAAATACAATATATATATATATATATATATATATATATATATATATATATATATATATATATATATATCAAGTAATATATGTTTAGTAAGAAAAAAATGTTTGAATTACACTGAAATGTACAACAGAATAATGTTCAGGGTGACCACGGACCAACAATCACATGTCAGGAAGCACACGGTGACGATGAGTAAGTATCATTTATTTTCAACCGTTTGTCGAAATCTTGTTTTCACTGGATTTATTTCAAGTGAAATTTCGTATGGATCTTACAGGTAGGTATCACCACCATTTATTATATTTCCCGCGTTACCAAAAATAAAGGGCCAACGTAATAAAACGCTCTGCAAACGGGTGTAAACAGAACGTAACATATTAATCATATAATGGACGCATACTAAACTTATATTTACGCGACACTCACGGAATTCTCAGACAATGCTAAGTCCATCGGAAACGGAGGAACCCCTTTGGCGACGATTTCCTGGTTTTTCGCAGGCCAAGTGGTCACCAAATGGTCGGTGACCAGTCACGGCTACTGACGGTTTTCTGTGGTCTGGGCAATTGTTTCGTTTTCCTGTGCACATATTTAGTTCAAGATGTGTGAGAATAGAAAATCAACTGTAGTTAGATCATTAACTATTGTCCAGCAACACCCAATTGATCTGTGGCCCCTAAGGCTATCCAGATGGCTGCCAGCAATTCGTTGCTGTTTATTTCCTCCGTTTTACGCAGTTTTGTTACACCACGAAAGACCATGAGTTCTCGTTCGTTATTTATGTTCTACCATAATGGTAGGTCAGTCTTTATAAATTCTCTATTTCTCATTCGTTTCTGATTGTTTTTTGTTTAGTGTGAGGTGCCTCTCCAATAAATCGTCCACATACTAGGTACTGAATTGTTAAAGTTAACTACATGGTTTTGCGTTCAGATAAATGCCAATGATTTGAGTTACTGATAATACTATTCACGTCTTTATGCAATGTATTTTGGAGCACATTCAAAGTCTCTTCGTAATCATACTTTGGGTGGAATCAAGAAACCATTTGTTATGATCCAATTTGTTCTGAGAAAACACTACAATATGAGTAGGCGATTAGTGTCGTTATTAATATCCCATGAAACAATAGGAAAAACAATTCTTAATCAGGGTTATTGCCCCGTTTTGTGAGATCTGCAAAAGTTTCGCAGGCTGTGTTCATTTATTTATAAGGAAACCATTGTTCTGAGAGACACCTGACTTTCTGACTCAAGCCCTGGTCAATGGAAACGCTTTCATTTCTGCTTTAACTTCGGCACAAACGATTCGGAGATTATCGGGCACAACGCCGTGTAGGCTAGGTTCTTTTATGTGCTTGACAGTCACCCAGCTCTCGGCGAAAGTGAGCATACGATTTTTATTTAATTGTTTTAATTAACGGTTAAGGTACTTAATTAGGGAGCAAATGGGACTCTGGGTTTTATACGTTTTTCAACAGCAATGTTCGAACCCAGAGCAATATCTATAAAGGCAAACTAAGATCAAATGAAAATACTTGATATTTGTCCATTTGTCAATATCCTTGTCGGTGGAAGTTAGATGTTTGTAATAACGCATTATGCAAATCATGACTATGATGTGCGATGTCCATATCGGATGGGAATACCAGTAATATAAACATATCATGACAAAATTCCCGAAGTTCTTTTATTTCTCCCACCCACTAAACTGGCGTCAGAATGTCTGTCTTATGCTTCCCACTCTGTTTACATAATAGTTTTGTCGTTGGATTTATGTTGTTTGTACACTCTGCTAGTTTTGATAGTGCTTTGAGTGCGTGGTTTAAATGAGGAGAACTTCAAATTGTACTTGACAAATTATTTAATTTTCTTTAGAAGGCCGAACTGCTTGCCACGCTAACTTAAAAAAAAGACATGTTTCAACAATTACCTTCGAAACTTTGACCAATTGTGTCAAACCACTTTGACTGTGTGAAACCAGTCTCTTGTGACAGTGTTGTTGTACGCGAGCCGTCGGAAAGAAACATTGGCCCAGCCTTTGATAGTCGCCCAATTTGTGTTCATTTATTTTAAGAAAAATAATTATTTGAAGGCATCTTTAGATGTTTTAAAACATATATGTTTCATAGTAAACCGCGTGGCCTCTTTAGTTTTTGCCCTGCTTTGATTAGTAGTCAAGTCATCAGTTGGCCCCAATTAAACATCAAGTTGTTTTCAACCTAGGTCTCCGACTTTCAAACGAAATTATTCTTCAAAAATTGTACTTGCGTAACTTTCCGTCGCGAGGGACAACCGAATTGGTTTTATTTAAAAGGATAGAAATGTGGTCTCAAGCTCTTTTTTACTATCATAAGTTATTCATGCCGTTCGCCGTCTTCACCAACATGCTAAACATTTCGTCTCTTTCATACCGTCCCACTTAATATTTATTGAAATTTGGCACATTTTTTTAAAGTCGCATAGAATTAATATCCGGCGATAAAAGTAAAAAGTGATAAAGTGTACCCGGTTATATCAACCGAATCCACAAAGACGGTGCGTGTGCTTCTAGTTCATTTCTGATGTCTGTTCAGAAAGTTCCACTTTCTCCATTATACGCTAAATCGTTGTTTTGAATAGTCAAGATGATTTCCTTGATCGCAGAGTTCGCTCTTACTATCAGGACAGTAGCTTTTGGTGTTTTTCGAATGGCTGTCCTTGTGGTCAAACCAGAAAATGGCCCTTTGCCACCGTCACACCCGGAGGCCATCAAAATACGAGAGCCAACAGGCGCCTGAAAAAAGCAAAAGAGCTTTGTTTTTGCATTTGGTCCGGTCCATAACATGATTTCCTCTTCCTGCCTACAAGACTTGGTGAAGATGCTGAAGCCCCTATGGTTTTCATGGATTCTCCGAAACCAATCAACAAGCAACTATCGTGAACTGTTCTAGGCTTTATATATTATTCTTCTTTAGTTGTTTTAGCAAGCAGCTTTACTACTTAGGTCTGACATCTGGCTACGAGGCGAGTAACCAAAAAAAACATATATGAAAACCTTCTTTGTCAGCGCTTGCCCTTTTTATTGTGACGTTTGATATTTGATCACTTCCTAACTCCGATCCTATCTATTTGTGTCGGCCTTCCGTTTGAAATTTGCATACGGTCCCAAAGGCTCATTTTCTATTGTTCTTCATTTTCACCCTCTGTCTACCCTAATCCTGGTCTTCATCAAAGGTAAACAAATGCTCAATGAAACAATCTGCCAAATTGACCATTCCACAATTTGAAACGCTCACAACTTCGTCGCTCTCCAAAAAGCGAATTAATTGTGGTTGATACCTATATACCATAATTTCGCAGTTCTACTATAGTTAGGATGATAGCCTGTTTTATTTTCCTTAGTAATCAAGTCGAGGTTAACATTTCTCTTCGAATTCCAAGACTGGATTTTTATTATCCAAACCCAGAGTATTAATGTGTTGACTATATTGAAACGCTATTGAAATATTGTGTCTCGGCAATGTGATTCAATCAAATAATATTGAAAAGCCAAACACAGCGAAATTTTAATTTGCCTCAGTTCTATAGAAAAATTTAGGTGTAAAAATTGAAAAAAAAAACGTATTTTGAAATATTCATTAATGCTAAGGAAAACAAGGAATGAAATTTGCCTCCAAGAGGTTTCCCGTTTTCCAATATGGGCTTGGGGGAAGCATGCTTCAAAAAACCTTCTCTTATGCAGCCCCCCCCTTTTCACTATAGACCAAAGTGCACGCCGATGCCGTTCACTGGCTCTACCCATTACCGACTGAATTCAGATCTCATTTACAATGGCATTCTTCCGAAATAAAAAGGAATGGGGCGTGCCGCCCACCTCTAAATTGAAGCCAACCTTTCCATCTAATTCTTGACAATGAATCGGACATCTCATTGGTTTAGTGGTGGCATTGTGTTATTTGGATCTATTTGTATTGTATATTCAAGTAATTAATGGTCCAATTCTGCATTAAATCACCTTGCAAACCTAATTTTTTTCACAATTATTTACGACGTGGCTTGGAATTTTGTGCTTAATTGGGGCCATTTCCCATTATTTTCAATATTTTTTAAGCCCGTTGCAAAAACAACCTTACCGCTCAAAAAGCAAACATTTCTACTGCATTTATTTGCTTCATGTTTTGTTTTTCGACGCAATGTTTGTTACAATAATTTTTATAACATGCGAAGAAAGAAGAAGCTCTGACGACAGACTGTTTTTATTGTTCTCAAGTTGCGATACATTTTTTTGTGGGAAAGAACTCACTCGCCCCTGTCGCAATGTTGCTTGCAAAACAACAAAGTTTACTTGAAACCTGCACAATTGATGGGCAATAGTGTATTTCTATATTTTACGAATGCTACCTGGGGCCGGGTGTTTTGGACTGCTTCGCTCTTCATAGGTCATTTGAAAGAATGTTTACGATTTCACGTATTAATGAGAACATAATTCTTCTTCGATGAAGTATCGTGCATGCATTATACAACAAAATTAAGATAATCATGCCTCTAATAGAAATATCATCATATAGTGGTGAAACATGATCAAGACATCAGCGAGTTCAGCTTGTCCAAGTACTAAGTGCTGCCATGCTGCGTGCTCTGATGTTTGTGATCCGAGTGCCCCCTGACCTGTCTTGTCGTTTGAACAAACTTGCATTGTCTTCAGCATTTCTATTTAACGGTGCTCGGCGGTAGTCAGTTCTTTTCACATCATTTTTTCCCAATTGTTACACAACTTAAGAGTAATTGCACGCTGTGTGGTCTTACTCTTGCTAGTGCATCAAAAATCTGAATTTAGCTCCATTACCATTCACGTTTTTTTGAAGCTAACGTTGCAATTGGTGTAACATTTGATTCGTTTGCGGTGTATTCTTTTACTATGTGTACACGCAAACAATGGTCAATTGAAAACATTTTGGCAGCTCTTGAGTGAATTAAGGATATCTATTGTGTACCACGCACGTTTGTAAACAATTACAGTATGCAGATTGAATTATTTTATTTTCGTTTAAAACCTGCAAAAATACACACCGACTGAGCTGCTAAGTAAGTCAACATATTCTTTGGAAATTTGAGTTTATTGACTAGAGCTCCGCGCGACGTTTTTTTAAACACGGATGCTGCGATTTTCACGCGTTTCATGCTTCTCGTATCTTTTAGTGATTGAGATACTAAAGGTCAAATACCATATACTGTAACATACGAAGATGTGAGATATCCGTTCTCCTTTATTAGCGCGATAGCTCTAACATACTTCGGGTTTCATCAGAATTCCACTTTTTTTAAGCTTCGATCTTGTATCTATCTGTTTAGTGATCTCTGTGGAGACATTTATGACAATTACAGGTCACCTTGTTTTCATCTTGGTGTTTCTTGACAAATTCATCAGCTGTAGGAAACGTAAAGAGCAAATACTTGTGTTTTGCTTTAGGTTAAATTAAATTCCAAACACACAAAAAGACAATTGAAACTAGTTGAAAGGAAAAAAGTTAGGTAGGAACACGTTTGCCTTCCTCCACTTCATTATGCACATGATTATGCCTTTCTTCTCCGTGGAGCGGAAACTCAATTTTCTTTCCTCTAAGGAAATGGGAGTCGCCTGTTAACGAAGTTCCACTCAGTACCCAAATACTTGCTTTATCCGATTTTAATTCAAATTTCGATGAACGTCGATCGCACCGATGAAAAAATCGTATTTCGTTTATGCATACAATTGTATTATTATCGGAATTGCGCTTTGAACTAGCAATATTAGAAATGCATCTTTTATCAAATATCATTTTTTACATGGAAACTTGATAAGGGTTAAATATGAGACGCCGCTATTTAGCTTGATTGTCAACGCGGAAGTTTGAAAACTACAGCCGACGTGGTCACCCATTCTATGGGCCATAGAAATTATTTGCGTATTAAAAGCTTGTGTTTCGCGTACTTGCTTGGAATTCTATTTTTATCTAAACTTTCTTGATCTATTGACGTATAGTAGCGCTTAACAGTGAAAACAAGACATTATTCGTATTAAATACTTAATACTTCCTTTATTGCCATCTTCTCTGTGTTCTGCTTATCGCCGCCTCGACGTAGTATTATCAGTGTATGTGTCTGGATTTGGCTTCAAAATATAAACAATCCCTTGTTCTCATTTTATCTCCATTCATCTTGCGTTTGCCCAATTTGCATACATACATATGGTATATATACATTCACACAAACGCACCGCGCTTGCGACCACTCTGTCTAGCAAACAGCGCGTTTTTTTCTTTGTTTTGTTTATACACAGGCAAGTAAGAAAGGATAAAAAAAAGTTCTTTGAATTAGTATCTCGTTAGACGGCAATGAGGCCCCGTGGTTAAATTACAAATAATAAATAGGCTTAATAGGATAGTACTAAAGCATCTGAATAGGAAAACTTCGGGCTTTTGTGTTTTGCAATATATTTACAGGAACTATCGACTGTTCAAAGCAAAAGTTTGTGATACAACCGTTGTCTATATTAATTGTTTTCCACCATTCTTGAACCGACGCTCTACAATTTAAGTGGAACACAACTTTGAGTTTGACGAAGAGGTTTTTACTCCTTTCAACTCATAGCAAATTTACCAGTTCGCAAGCTTGCGTCTGGTTTCACCGTCTAAATTGCCGCGCTATCATGTCGCAATTGATTTTTTCTACCCGAATGCGTGATTAGAGATCCGAGGAGTGCATCCGGAACGCGTATATTCCTTCCGCTTAGTCCGTATCCGCAGACACCTGCCCAAACAGTTTGCGCATTGTCATCCACATGGAACAACAAACACATTGACGCAATATACTGAAAACCACATCATAGATTTAATCCAGTCAGTCTAATTTGTTGCAAATGCGTCCTTTCTCATCGTGCTTATAATTAGATGATATGAAATATATCGAAGGCACTTTCCGATAAGATAGTAATATCTTATAGTTGCTAATCCATCAGTACTCATAGCGATTACAAATATATTCCGATTACAACTTACCAAAAATATGGTCGTTTATTGATTGAACTTCTAAATTTGACCAGAGTGACTCATTGAAAAGACATAATTCAAGATAAGGGCTTTAAATGCAAGTGCGTAATCATTCAGTTGTTAATGTCAGCACTGGCCGTTTATTTTATTTAAAATTATATTGTATGCAACAGTTTGAAGCAAGGAATTATCATCTAGCATTTTAACTGTAGAAATGTGTGATATCACGATGGTCATTTTTGCTTAGAGTTTAGTCAAAATGAGTCAATCTCTGCCCCGACTAAAGGACTGTTTAAGCAGCGGCTTATGATGTTTGCCTCGAACCACAAGACCCCATGAACGTTGTTTTTTCCCTGTGCTTACAACAATCCCCCAGCTCTTTTTCTCTTCGAAAAATTCACTAAACTGACATTCCCCGACTTTTTAATTCCTTAGTTAATCACGTGCTCGCATTGCAAAGGAAAACGTTTATTTTGCAGTGCTCTTGCATTATTTACCATGAATACTTTCGGTTACATACATACTGCCCTGCCATTTCCAACTATTTTGCAAACCCTCCCTCACATCCCCAGCAAATCGCCTTGAGATTGACCGCACTTGTTTACGTCTAAAACCGTTTTTCATTTTGTTGATTCGCTTGTTTTTTTTTGCCGATTCCTTTGTTCTTCTGTTGACCAGAAAGTGCGCATAATCCGTGTCTTTTCCCACGATTTCCTTCGGCAGTACGAGTGAGTTGTTATAAGAATATCACATTGCGAGAACCGTGGGGAAAATGTTCAAAAATGTTGACCGCCGCTAGTTAAGCAGTACTGACTAGCATACACTGTTGTGAGCGCATTTGAAGAAAGCAACCTGAAGATTTTTTTTTCTATTCTTTCATAAATTGCAAACTTCACAAACTTCATCTGAAATCTGGCTGCAAATACATATATACAACCCGAGAGAGCTATTGCTTACTCTCTACTCTTGTTGACATTTCTATTCAACATTGAAAACATATTGGTCTCCGTAACTTCATTATCTTATCTGGTTGCTCCCTTTTGAGAGATTATATACTTTCTAGCAGATATTGTTTGTCAGTTGTTTGTGCTTTTCCCTTCAGCTTCCTTTTCTACTCCCAAACTGTTTCGGTGACAGTCTTCGTTGTGCTTTGTTGCAATTGATTCTTGAAAGTCTATGTGTAGTTTGCTGCAGGTAATCGAACAGTTCGGGTACAGTATGCCGGCCGTGTGTGCAACTCCTCCAAACGCGGCCCTTCAGTCGTTTCAACAACAATCACTCCCCATACGGGCAATGACAAAGCAGCCTGGTGCTCGGGATCTTGCCCGTGTGGCCAATCTAGACAACCTAGACCTCAAAAGTCAGATGCCCCTTTTGGGTGCCCTCAAGTCTCCCGGTCCAAGGACGCCAACAAAGAGTTCACCGCGTGAGCGTATGGCCAGTGTGGAGGAACTGGATATTGGTCTGTACCGACTGAGCTTGAGCAATAGACGGGACAACGTGCTTACCCCACCTTCCACCCCGCAAGATGAGCGGGTTGCGAGAGGTCCTCTTTTTGAATACTGCGCACATTCCGAGGGATCCCCACTGCTGAAGATTCCTCCAAATACACCTTGCACCCCCTACAGAAACAACATTCCCAACCTCAAGGTATCTGATCTGCCAAATGACCCGAGACCCAGACCCGTGCCCTACATGTCGCCAAATAGAGAAGGGTGAGTGCGAATCATGCTTTAATTTCTTTCTGCTTGTAGATGCGTGGTAAAAAGTTTGTGATAATATGTTTCATCCATTATTTACGTTTCATTGAAATGAAGTGGTGCACATGAAATGAATGCTCTGTCCCCAGAGAGTCTGTTTGAATTTGTGCTTATCGTTATATCACTTCACGGGAAGCCTTATCGAGAAGCTGGTTGTTTACTCGACTTTTTTTCGATTTTTGATCGCTAATTTAAGGACATTTGGTCAGTTTGAGGGACATGAAGGTCAACTTTAAAAGCTAAATATATTCCAGTCTCTGTGTTTCAATAGTTATGTCTTGTAGAACTGGAGCGAATCTAAATAACAACAGTGTATTAAATTTCTTAGGATATCTTTTCGTTTCAAAAATAATTCAAGTTAACAGTAAATGTAATTCAGCTCGGAAGCCGCTACCGTCAGTGTTTTGGCTATCGATAATAAGATCGAACAGGCAATGGTGAGTCTCATTGCTTTTTTGACAGTTATATGACAGTTATAATTCTGAACGAATGAAGCCTGCGAATAGGCTTATACATATATTTAATGACATATGTATTGATGGGACTGCTAACGTATTGAATGGACTACAAAGTTATTCACTCTTGAATAGTTCAGGATCTCGTCAAAACGCATTTGACGTTCGCTGTCCGGGAGGAGGTCGAGGTGCTTCGAGCGACCATTGTTGAATTAGAGAACAGGGTAGGTGGCAATTCATTGCCAACAAAACTCTATTGACTTTAATGCCATCACGCAGCGACTGACAGAGCAAATTAGCCTGGGTTTTTTCTGGGAACTTTCTGATTTTGTAATTTTTGTAACTCCTATGACGGATTTTAGCTGCGGAATCTGGAAGTTGAGAATGTGGTTCTGAGACAGATTCTCCCTTCTGAAGTAGTCACTTCACTCGTCGCAAGTGGTTCGCTCGATCCGACTCCACCAACGGTAATTTTTGAAGAACATACGTATTTTATATGCACCGTACTTTTAGTACTTACAATGAATCAAGATGAATCAGAACAGATCCGTATAGAGACCCCGTAAATCGGTAATTGGTTAATATTACTTTGTTGGGGAAAGAGCTATGGGAGCAGGGAAAACCTTTTACCCCTTCAAATTGCTCCTTATAAAGGCAAAATGAGATTTTCAAGTTGGACACGGCTGTCAACATTGGACAGAGCCATTAGGGTGGTATAGCAGTGTCTGAAACTTAATCACCCAACTTTACTAGCAACAGTTCAGTACCTTGTCAGATATATGCTTTTGCCTGAAGGCAACGATTATTTCATGTCTGTTTAATGCATCACATAGAAATATTTTCTGATTCTTCTACTTTAGACGACCGCACCGGATACAATCGCGGCTAGCAACCTGGCTACCATGATTCAAGCACAACAGGCTCGTCAGGCTCAGATTGCAAGACAGGAGAACGTTCCACCAAAGGAACCCGAGTTCTGAGCCTAGCCCTAATGAGATCTCTGTTACCCTTTGCTAGCACGATAGCGCTAACATAGTCCGGGTTTTTATAAAAGAGTTAGCCCGTATACTGATGGTTTTGTAAATTTACATATCACCAAAACAAAACTTCTCGACGAGTTGCGAGGCCCCAGCATACGGACTATTTATAGATATAGAGTAGTATCACGCTTGGAAATATTTTTTTAATTGTCTCATCAAATTTTCTCTCTCTTTCGGATCATCAGTAGTTAAGAATCCTAATTCAACTAAGTAGCATATTCCGCTCTGAAAGTTTAGTGATTATTACGGTTTTGCAACTGATTGTGAGAGGCATACATGTTTTCGGCTCGTTCATTATTTCGTTTCAAACCTCTGTGTACGTTAGTACCATTCCTAATTAAGTACAGACATCCTCGGTCTTCATAATGTATTTTGTGGATGTTTCTGTACACGTACAAATTGATAGCAAATGGTAACTAACTGCAAGTGTGTTGCATTCGTGATTAGTTTTTACTCTTCTTTGCACTGCATCACGGTCACTTATGCGTCTGGTCCTAATGGTTCTCCGGACATTTTCACATCTTCTATGAGTTTGCTAGCATTGCTAAGCCTGCTCTGTAGCCTTACGTTGTTTTAAATATATTTTACCTGCGTCATATATTGGCGATACTTTAGTACCGGTGCACGCTAGCGAGTTTTCTACATGTTATCGATTGTGCACTGCCTTTTTTTACATCAATTTACATATGCACCTATGTGTGTCACCGTTGTCCATCGTAGATAACTTGTACATAGCCAAAAAAAGTTTATTGATTGATCGAAACGCCGGGTCTTTGTGCTTTAAAAGAGCTCCTGTTTAAAAATTTCACATTACATTTATGCATTTTGCGCAGGTTGTTTCCCTACCAATACATGACTTTACCAAGTTATTATTTGTTTTAAAGTAGAGGTTCGCAGAATGTTGAGTATGTTGAGTTTTGAAATTGAGTAAGCCACTTTCTTTGTTACATTAAACAGATATTGGTTCACGCATAAACATGGTTGTAGATATGTGAATAAATTTGTACAAAAAAAAGTTGTGACTGTATCTATTAACACAAAACAAATAGAATTCTTCATGGTGCGCGTCTTATTGTGGATTCTAATTTTCTAATTGTCAATATCAGTGATTTGCAAAAAATATTCTCTTAAGACACTTCAAAGGATGCTTGGTAACTTTCTATGGTTCCATGCATATACGTCCCTGTTGATCAATGGATTTGCATTCGTTTTTTCTTATTCGGTTCAAGCTTTACAGTGAGTGAGTGCGTCTTATACAGCTGGCCCTCTCTGCGGTGAAGACACTGCGATGCCTGTCTTGCACTTTCCCTCTCTTTCTCTGTGCCCCTCCCTCGGACAGTCATTTCCATTTGTATTCACATAATCGACTACTCATCAACAGGAGATATGCCAGAAGAGCCGAAAAACCCGAAAAAGTAAGTTTTGTTCATTATTGTTTTGTTCATATATCAAGCTCACACCTATAGCGATTCACTCGCATCCTAGATTTAAACATGCGTTGGCTTAGAATGCTGCTTTTATCAGCTGCTTATTTTGCGAAATGCCCACCCAAAATGGAATATGGGTACTTTAATTCGTATTAAGGCGATTTCAAATAGCATTTGGACAAGAAGCAAACTATGCGCACATCACATGAGCTTTTGGGTTATGCGCCAAAACGAAAAGCCAAAGTCCAAACAAACAACTTCGAACCATCCAATCAATAGATCCCATAGTCTTGCTTTTCATTAAGCAATTCTGACTATGAAATGTTTCAGCGAAATGGTTTCGAACGATGCTCCAGAAAATCCCGACAATGTAAGTTTATGTGATTTGGATGAATCTTAAAATCTACATTCATAAAATAGCCCATGCCGTTTCGATTTTCTTACCATGAACGTTCTCCTACAAAGTATGTTCTTTTCTGAAGAAAGTCCGTGAACTTAAATAGTTTGCGTATAAAATTGGACAATTTCATGTGGATCTCGACACCGAGGTGCGCCAGATGTGGCGTCGCATTGCTGAAATCGAGGAACAAGTCGGTTTTGCACTTTATCTAACTCCAACTTTTATTGAATATCATATCAACTTTTACCCAATTAACAAACCCTGGGATATTAATAATCAAAGTTGTTATCAACCATTGCTTTTCAACAACCAATAAACCGCAAACATAGACTACGCTAATACTGGAAATCGCTGGCTTGCTTCCAATGTCTCCTTATATCAGATCACTAACGCCAACGATTAATTACCGTAGAATCCGTACGAATTGTCGACAACTTTTGTTTTGGTCGCGTTGTGCTTTGGAATCATCTTATTCGTTAGAATATAGTGTTAATCGAAGTCGTACGTGCTCTCGGCAATCGTTGAAGTTATGGTTTGCCCACTGTTTAGATCCGTGTTATCGAGATTGAAAACTTCGTGATTCGCATGGCGATTCTGGCCGGAAATGTTCAGGTGCCCCTGCAGAACCCGGACCTTAATGAGGAACCGAGTCAGGTAAATGTTGGACGTTTGGACTAATCGTTAATAACATAAAGATATCTAGTGCTCTATGATTGTTTTAATTTCATTATGGAACCTTTGAAAAGGTCAACCTACTTAAATGCGCCCCTATAGTGCCATAATTATGTATTTTTGATTAGAATATTGAATCATGGTTATGTGATTCTGATTCATAATTATAATGAGCTCATAGAGATGTACGGCATCGGGTAGTTACGCAGCACGTTATGGTAAAGAGAGAGCATTGTCTCCAGTAGCACGTTGGTGTGCATATATCATGCCACAAGTTGAATGTAATCCGCAATCAAAGCACATCTTTTTCCAGTACTGTGCCAGAAACTATAATCATCGCATCTTCCTGCGCACTTCTTATAACCGCCAAATTTTTAAGGTCCGAAGAACTTTCAACCCTAACTCTTTTCCTTTCAGGAAACTATCGACGATCTCGTCGACTTGCTGAATAACTTCAATCCTTTCGAGCAAAATTAAATAATGACCTGATTAATTGTCTTAAGAACTTTTATTTGTGTTTATGTTTGTATATAGCTTAATCAGCGTTTTGTTTTCACACAGGGTTACGTTTCAGTTGTGCCTTATATGTATTTAGATCAATGCTAATGAACCTTGCCTTGAAACAGATACATGTGTGTCTTGCCATTAAATCCCCGTTATCCAATAAATGTGTGCTGCTAAACGTTTGTGCTCATTTATTTTCTAGCATTCGGGGAATGGTAACACTTTTCATTAAACATAACATTAGGTTAAACCTCAAACGAAAGCTTCTAGACAATATAAATTTTAAACTATCTGTGCCCGAAATTCATAGAAGAAATTCTTAGAACAAGGAACTTCAATACTTCAAGGAACTGGCAGGTCTAGAAAGTTGTTTTCTTCTTTCGTGCATCATTCGCAGCAGCGTACAGATGCTCGCAGAGTACTAGGCAGACGTATATTTTCGTTACAAATAGACAAGTTCGCAAGGGAATGCTAATTTATTTACATAAGCGGATAACTGTTTTGTCCACTTATGTAAATAAATAATAATAACAATTTATTGCGCACATATACAATTCTTGCATGGAGCTTGGAAATAATTGCTTACATACCATGTTTATCAGAACATAAAAATGTATTGCGCAAGTTTTGTCAAGGTAGGACCACTACCAAGAAAAATAAATAGCATAAACAAGAGAACACAGTTTTAAGTCAAAATAAATGGCACAGCACAGCATTTCAAATTGAATGGAATAAGAGTGGGTTTCTCAATAATCATAAGTGAATTTCTATGAACAAAACAATGCCGGAAAACATTTCTAGTTACCCGAGGGATAATGATTTTTGAGATACCACGTCGGGAGGACAGAGTAGAATTTGTGAATTGACAGCTAGTGTCCGTCTTCTGGCGGTTCTCAATAGTTGCAAGCTCCACTAAAGAGCCTATATAAGAAATAGATGGTGTAATTGGCGTCTTAAATGTACCTTGGATCAGTTCTAAAGTATGTATATCCTTTTCTTATATGGACTAAGCACGACCGAACCTGACTCTAGAATAGAACGTAAATAAAGAGAATATGCAAGAAACAATAGGTTCGCCTTTCTCGTTTTCAGAGTATAGAAGAGGGTAAGCATCCAAGCATCCTCCTTCTTGTTGATCACAAACATAAGCAACATGTCTCGAAAAAGATAAATAATCAGTCATAATGAAGCCTCGGCCCTTGAGTTTATGTTATGTTATGAGTTACATTTTCAATAGCAACCAAGAAATAAATGTAATCCACTTTCGGATTATTTGGGCCAATTTACAATGCTTGACACAAATAATGGGCCAAAGGTAATTGAAATTCAACCGACCAATCATGTATGAAATTTATTGCAGGCTCATTAATAGTGCTGTAAACCTTTGTCTTCTGCATGCACATTACGAATGAAATACCTAGGTTTCTTAGGGATGTCGTCTAGGTCGGAAGTAAACAAGAAGAACAAGCAGTTACAAGATTGGCCTTTGTCAGCAATTGCTCTTTAAGTTAGTATCGCTCGGGAATCTCTCTTGCTGTGTAATGGGCAACTATGACTCTGCGCTCAACTTTGGTCACATGCCATCCGCCTCCCTATTAGGCAATTAATGACATAAACCAAAACAATTTGGAAAACACTCGGCATTAACCCCACATACTCAATAATTGAAGGGCAGGCAATTCTCAACAATTGCCCTCATTCGCATTACTCAAATATGACGGTATTTGCTGCTGCGTATTGAGCATCTGGGATGTTTCTAGTGCTGGGGCTTTGTGCATAGTTTCAAGCGTGTGACCCTCTCACCTTTGTTCTCAGGCTCTCTGCGATCTCCTACTGGTACAATCTCTCTCCCCGTCCCTTTTAAACATATTTAGATGTTTGTTTGAGCACACGGTGGTCATTTTGCAACGCGCAGATGCCTGCTTCACGGAATACTACGCCCATGTATGAGTTTTTTGTTTGGTTGATCTAACAAGAAGTTCATTATATGTAGCAAAATTTTTATCAGAAAGTTATAAGCATATTGTTGCTCACCTAGTAAGTAAATTAACATTCAGTACAAATTTCAGTACAGACCACTTGACCACTTGTATCGAGTAGTTCCTTCCCCTGATATGTATTTCTCATGTTTTAGCTCGATGGACGGTGGGCGGATTGTTTCAGAAAATGTGAGTTAACCTATTTGAATACAACCTGCCAACTCCAAGCTTATAGTGTCTGACAACTCCCGCACATCAACATATATGAACTAAATGCCAATATGTACATTTTTTAAATCGTTCTCCTTTAAAGGCCATAAGTAAATACGAACAATTTTTAGACCGAGGAGTTTGCCACTCTGTTGATCGATAGGCTTCAGCGCGTGAAGGTGGATGTTTGCAACGTAGGTTCCTTCTCTCTGCACTTTACTAAGTTCGGTAACAATTTAAAGCTGGAGTTGTGCAAGGATTTACAGTCTGATTGCTTTTCTTGCAGTTTGAGGAACTGCAAGTCGACTGCGCTCTCTGTGATAAGCACACGGAAGGACCGAAAACGTCTTCCCAGACAGATGCGGTAAATAGCGTTGTTCAACACATTTCTTCTTAAATAAAGCCCAACGCTGTCTACTGTACGTTTTTTCTATTGAATTACCGGTGATGCTATGTCGCGAATTTTGCATATAATAGTAGTTGAAAGAATGTTATTATCTATTTCTATTGCAGACACTGAAACATGTGGATGAACTGTTATCGAAAATGATCCTTCTCAATAAGAAATAAGTATCCCATCGGGTTTTTTTCGCTGTGCCTTTTCTAAACGGTCTGTGTAATATGTTTTGTGCTGATATGCTGTTATCGTAAGAACGTAGTTCACGTGTCTCGGAATTTAAAGGATACACTGCACGTACCTTGAGTCGTTTCACAATTTTTTGGAAAAATCATGAAAAAAAAAACCGTAATTTGTTTATAACCATGAACAATTGTTGACTAAACACACCGTATTTTACTCCTTTTTTTTTTACAAATGTCCAGTGTTGTAAGCTCGTATTCCATCATCCTTCTTTACTTAGACAATGATCGAGCGCGTTTTCTTTTCAGTATGTACCTTCTTTGTGCTGGTATAAGTCTCCGATTACCTTACAGTGCTCCGGTTTTTAACTTTTCTTTTGTACCTTTGAATCGAATCGGTTTAGTTACCCTTTTTGCACTCCGTCATCTAACTTTTTCGTCAATAAAGAAACTCAATAAACATTTATTTATAAATATTTATTTCAGACAAATCAACTTTAGAAGTGTCACCGATATGTGCGAAACAAAGCAAATGTGCAAAAAAGAAAGTCAGCTACGCTTTATATAACCTAAGATACCTGTATTAGTAGCGTCTGTCAGATACAAAAAAACGGTTTTAATTCAATACTTTCCGCTAATTAGAAAAACATGGACTTTCCTTTCGTTTATGACAATGACACTTCAGTACACATCATTATTAAAGAAACTACAATGATAACATTTTAAAATAAATGAGTAAACACAAACTTGTTATTAAAATAATATTCGTTTGGTCGTTGTTTGTCTTCAATGCGCGTAGGAAGGCCTTGTCTAAAATGTGTTGGTCTTAATTACATTCTAAATTGTTTGTGCAAATTCGCAAGCTAATTTTGGATGTTTGCTCTTATTTAAAATTATTTGCATTCCAAATTCTTTGTTTAAATTCTAATTTGCCGACCAACAATTATAAATTACCTGGAACGGTATGATCATTTTGCATCGTCTTTCTTCATCATACGACATTGGGTATCCTCCCGTACTGACAGCGATCGTCGGTCGGAATGAGCCGTACTCAGAGCCTTCCTTCAGATGACATCCCAAGTTGTCGAACAAGAGAGGCACTATTGATTCACTTTGCCTATCGAAGTCAGCACCCATTGCCTGAATCAATAAATAACAGCCTGTTATATGCTAGCTTGACTGAAGAAATATACTTACTGAAGAAATATAGTGGGTGGCTTCTCTCGCAACTAGCGTAGTGTTTGTCGTTACAACATACCGAGTTTCTAAACCTGTCCATAACATTGGTTCCCGCCTTCGTCGTGGCATTCGACTTGAACTGTTTGCTGATAAATCCTTGTGATTTCTTCTCCATTCCTGGTGACAATTGACCCCATTCGATCGCCTTATCGGTCTGAAACAAGAAACGCCATTGAAATCAGAAATGTGAACCGGATTGATGTTGCCAATCTGAATGTCGCTACCACGTATACAGTAACCATTATTGAGCTTAAGTTTAGCCTCATAAAGCACATTGGCGAAAACTAGCTTACCTGCGGTCGCAAAGTTCCAAAGGATCCGAGTTGTTTGGGTTGCACTGCTCCGCGATTTACGTACGGAATGACAGTCTCGGTAAGTTTTAACTAAAGACAAAATCATGCTTGCTAATATTGTATGGTCACAAATCCCGAATCTTGTTATTAGTTATAAAGGTGGTGCATTAGTTTACCTTCTCCGGATCTGTTTGGTATTCGTGGTTATCGATTGTTTTGCCAACATTCGAGCGTGGAGCTCCAAATGCATGGTCGCCAGATCGACTAGCTAGATCCTTCTTATCTTCCCAAAGTGGAAGCACTGTTTCGGTATGTTGTGCGCCCTACAATGTCAGTGAAATGAAAAAACTAAATTAAGCTTATTAATATTCACATACTCGTAACACACGGTCATATTACAAGGTGAATTAATGTGGCGCCCACTAACAGTTGTTCCAAAGCATGCAGTTTATGTGCGAACCTGAACAAGCGGCTTGTCTCCATGATCCACTTTGACATTCTGTTCTCTCGGATGTCCAAAAGCACCCATTCCAGCTTGAGTTTCCTTGGCCGGTGTCTGCTCCCAAGGAATTTCGAAGGGGATGAACACGTCACTGAAAGCAATAGGTTAAGGTGAGAAAATTGTCTGGTAATGTTGTTGACATGCAGTCCAAATTATTTATATCATACAACAAAAATGACACTTACAGATGTTTAGGTTTCTTAGCGTATCGCCGTGTTGGCGGTATTTTCTCCTCCTTGTTGGTTTCAACGATGCTCTTCTCTTTTGGTGGCATTGGTATCCACTCAGGGGGTGGAAGGGGTGGTGGATTCCATTTTGGTTTCTTTGGCTCTTTCGGTTTCTTCTCTTTCGGTTTCTTTTCTCTTGGCTTCTTCTTGCGCGGTGCCTTTTTCTTCTTTGGTTTCTTGGGTTTATCCTGTAATCAGAAGTATTTTTTACCTTGAACGCACTTGATCTGCAATCTCCTATTCATGTTGACGGCGACAAACGGCATACCCGAACCCCGAACGCGTTAAAATGTGCGGATTCTGTTATGTGCCCAGCTGAAAGTCAATTTATGATTTCTCGCCATTCACATCTCTCACCTCCGGTTCCTCTTCATCCATTTCTTCATCCGGTTCTTCTGGCTCTTCTTCGTCAGGCATCTCCTCGTCTGTAAGTTTCTTATTGCAGTATTCCGTTTTTAAAATAACAACCCAAACTAACATCAATTATTCTCAAAGAAATGAATGTACCTGATCGTTGCACAGATCAAAGGATCTTTTATTTGAAAAACTCTGTTTGTCGCCTCGAATTCCAAAGAAATAATGCTCACCCTGTGGTTCTTGGTCCGTTTTCTTCTTCTTTGGTTTCAGCGGGATGGTGGCGTCAGTTTCTGGTTCCTCATCTTCGTCGGTCGGTTTCAGTTTCGGAGCCGGTCTCTTGCCGGTTGGTTTCTTTGGCAGCGGCAATGTAGCATCCGCTTCTGGTTCTTCCTCATCATTAGGAACTTTAACCTTTGGTGCGGGTTTTGTGGCCGTCGGCTTCTTTGGAAGAGGGAGCGTTGCGTCCGCTTCCGGTTCCCCGTCATCGTCAGTCGGCTTCAATTTAGGAGTCGGCTTCTTGGGGGCATCAGTTGAAGGTTCCTTGAACTTTGGAGCTGGCTTCTTCTTTGTTGGTGCGTTTGTTAGATCTGCTGGATCCTCACTGTCCTCAGGTTTCTTTGGTTTCTTAGGAAGAGGTAAGGTTGCTGTCTCTTCAGGCTCGTCTTCGTCGTCTGGCAACTTCAACTTTGGAACGGGATTCTTGTCTGTGGGTCCTTTCGGTGACTCGGCAGGCTTTTTGGGTGAGGCCTTTGTAGGTTCCGTCGGTTCCTTAAACTTGGGTGTCGGAGTCTTCTTTGTTGGGGCTCCAATCAAATCCGCCGGATCCTCTGAATCGGCTGGTTTCTTTGGCTTAAGTGGTATGGTGGCATGTGTATCAGGCTCTTCGTCATCAGGCAACTTCAACTTTGGCACGGGTTTCTTGCCCGTGGGTCCTTTCGGTGACTCGGCGGGCTTTTTGGGAGGGGCCTTTGTGGGTTCTGTCGGTTCCTTAAACTTGGGTGCTGGAGTCTTCTTTGTTGGGGCTCCAATCAAATCTGCTGGATCCTCTGAATCGGCTGGTTTCTTTGGCTTAAGTGGTATGGTGGCATGTGTATCAGGCTCTTCGTAATCAGGCAACTTCAACTTTGGAACGGGTTTCTTGTCCGTGGGCCCTTTCGGTGACTCGGCGAGCTTTTTGGGAGAGGCCTTTGTGGGATCTGTCGGTTCCTTAAACTTGGGTGCTGGAGTCTTCTTTGTTGGGGCTCCAATCAAATCTGCTGGATCCTCTGAATCGGCTGGTTTCTTAGCCACTGGCTTGGCTGCAGCCGGAGTTGCAGGTTTGGCAGCCCCAGGAGTTGTGGGCTTGGCCGCTGCAGGAGTGGTGGGCTTGGCAGCCCCAGGCCTTGTAGGCTTGGCAGCAGCAGGAGTTGCAGGCTTGGCAGCAGCAGGCGTTGCAGGCTTGGCAGCAGCTGGAGTTGCAGGCTTGGTAACAGCAGGAGTTGCAGGCTTGGCAGCAGCAGGAGTTGCCGGTTTTGAAGCAGCAGGTGTTGCAGGCTTTGCCGCAGCAGGAGCTGCAGGCTTGGCAGCAGCAGGGGTTGCAGGCTTGGAAGCAGCAGGGGTTGCAGGCTTGGTTCCTGCGGGTGTTGTTGGTTTGACTGGAGCAGGCTTGGAAGGTTCTTTGAAATTAATCTTTGGATCTTTCTTTGGTGATGGTCCTCCAAGTTCTTCGCAAGGAAGCTCTTCATCATCGACAGGTTGTTGTGGTTTTGCTAAAGGTTTCTTTGCAGCTGGTTTCAATGGAATTGTTGCTTCTGCAATAGGCTCGGCGTCTGGTAGCTTTATTTTTGGAATCGGCTTGGTAGCTGCAGGCGTTGCCGGTTTTGAAGCAGCAGGTGTTGCAGGCTTTGCCGCAGCAGGAGCTGCAGGCTTGGCAGCAGCAGGTGTTGCAGGCTTGGCAGCAGCAGGAGCTGCGGGCTTGGCAGCAGCAGGTGTTGCAGGCTTGGCAACTGCAGGAGTTGCAGGCTTTGTCGCAGCAGGAGTTGCTGGCTTGGTGGCGGCAGCTGCTGCAGGCTTGGTCGCAGCAGGGGTTGCAGGCTTGGTTGCTGCGGGTGTTGTTGGTTTGACTGGAGCAGGCTTGGAAGGTTCTTTGAAATTAATCTTTGGATCTTTCTTTGGTGATGGTCCTCCAAGTTCTTCGCAAGGAAGCTCTTCATCATCGACAGGTTGTTGTGGTTTTGCTAAAGGTTTCTTTGCAGCTGGTTTCAATGGAATTGTTGCTTCTGCAATAGGCTCGTCGTCGGGTAGCTTTATTTTTGGAATCGGCTTAGCAGCTGCAGGTGTCGCCGGTTTTGAAGCAGCAGGCGTTGCAGGCTTGGCAGCAGCTGGAGTTGCAGGCTTGGTAGCAGCAGGAGTTGCAGGCTTGGCAGCAGCAGGTGTTACAGGCTTGGCCACAGCAGGAGTTGGAGTTTTGGACACAGCAGGAGTTACAGGCTTTGTCGCAGTAGGAATTGCTGGCTTGGTGGCGGCAGGTGCTGCAGGCTTGGTCGCAGCAGGGGTTGCAGGCTTGGTTGCTGCGGGTGTTGTTGGTTTGACTGGAGCAGGTTTGGAAGGTTCTTTGAAATTAATCTTTGGATCTTTCTTTGGTGATGGTCCTCCAAGTTCTTCGCAAGGAAGCTCTTCATCATCGACAGGTTGTTTTGGTTTTGCTAAAGGTTTCTTTGCGGCAGGTTTCAATGGAATTGTTGCTTCTGCAACTGGCTCGTCGTCAGGTAACTTTAGTTTAGGAATCGGCTTAGCAGCTGCAGGCGCTGCCGGTTTTGAAGCAACAGGTGTTGCTGGCTTTGCCGCAGCAGGAGCTACAGGCTTGGCAGCAGCAGGAGTTGCAGGCTTGGCAGCATCAGGAGTTGTTGGTTTGATTGCCGTAGGCTTGGAAGGCTCTTTGAAATTAATCTTTGGATCTTTCTTTGGTGATGGTCCTCCAAGTTCTTCGCATGGAAGCTCTTCATCATCGACAGGTTTAGTTGGTTTTGTCAAAGGTCTCTTTACAGCTGGTTTCAACGGAATTGTTGCTTCTGCAACTGGCTCGTCGTCAGGTAACTTTAATTTAGGAATCGGCTTAGCAGCTGCGGGCGTTGCCGGTTTTGAAGCAGCAGGTGTTGCTGGCTTTACCGCAGCAGGAGCTACAGGCTTGGCAGCAGCAGGAGTTGCAGGCTTGGCAGCAGCAGGAGTTGCTGGCTTGGCAGCAGCAGGAGTTGCTGGTTTGGCAGCAGCAGGAGTTGCTGGCTTGGCAGCAGCAGGAGTCGCAGGCTTCGTCGCAGCAGGAGTTGCTGGCTTGGTAGCAGCAGGTGCTGTAGGCTTGGTCGCAGCAGGGGTTGCAGGCTTGGTTGCTGTGGGTGTTGTTGGTTTGACTGGAGCAGGCTTGGAAGGTTCTTTGAAATTAATCTTTGGATCTTTCTTTGGTGATGGTCCTCCAAGTTCTTCGCAAGGAAGCTCTTCATCATCGACAGGTTTAGTTGGTTTTGTCAAAGGTCTCTTTACAGCTGGTTTCAACGGAATTGTTGCTTCTGCAACTGGCTCGTCGTCAGGTAACTTTAATTTAGGAATCGACTTAGGAGGAGCCGAACTTGCAGGCTTGGCAGCAGCAGGAGTCGCAGGCTTCGTCGCAGCAGGAGTTGCTGGCTTGATAGCAGCAGGTGCTGCAGGCTTGGTCGCAGCAGGGGTTGCAGGCTTGGTTGCGGTGGGTGTTGTTGGTTTGTCTGGAGCAGGCTTGGAAGGTTCTTTGAAATTAATCTTTGGATCTTTCTTTGGTGATGGTCCTCCAAGTTCTTCGCAAGGAAGCTCTTCATCATCGACAGGTTTAGTTGGTTTTGTCAAAGGTCTCTTGACAGCTGGTTTCAACGGAATTGTTGCTTCTGCAACTGGCTCGTCGTCAGGTAACTTTAATTTAGGAATCGACTTAGTAGGAGCCGAACTTGCAGGCTTGGCCACAGCAGGAGTTGTAGGTTTGGAAGCAGCAGGAGTTACAGGCTTGGCAGCAGCAGGAGTAGCAGGTTTGGCTGCTGCAGGGGTTGCAGGCTTGGTTGCGGTGGGTGTTGTTGGTTTGACTGGAGCAGGCTTGGAAGGTTCTTTGAAATTAATCTTGGGATCTTTCTTTGGTGATGGCCCTCCAAGTTCTTCGCAAGGAAGCTCTTCATCATCGACGTTTTTACTTTGTTTTATCAAAGGTCCCTTCACAGCTGGTTTCAACGGAATTGTTGCTTCTGCAACTGGCTCGTCGTCAGGTAACTTTAACTTAGGAATCGACTTAGTAGGAGCCGAACTTGCAGGCTTGGCCACAGCAGGAGTTGCAGGTTTGGAAGCAGCAGGAGTTACAGGCTTGGCACCAGCAGGAGTAGCAGGCTTGGCTGCTGCAGGGGTTGCAGGCTTGGTTGCGGTGGGTGTTGTTGGTTTGACTGGAGCAGGCTTGGAAGGTTCTTTGAAATTAATCTTGGGATCTTTCTTTGGTGATGGCCCTCCAAGTTCTTCGCAAGGAAGCTCTTCATCATCGACGGGTTTACTTTGTTTTGTCAAAGGTCTCTTCACAGCTGGTTTCAACGGAATTGTTGCTTCTGCAACTGGCTCGTCGTCAGGTAACTTTAATTTAGGAATCGACTTAGTTGGTGCCGAAGTTGCAGGCTTGGCCACAGCATTAGTTGGAGGTTTGGACACAGCAGGAGTTACAGGCTTGGCAGCAGCAGGAGTTACAGGCTTGGCTGCAGCAGGAGTTGCAGGCTTGGTTGCAGCAGGGGTTATTGGTTTGATTGCTGTAGGCTTGGAAGGTACTTTGAAATTAATCTTTGGATCTTTCTTTGGTGATGGTCCTCCAAGTTCTTCACAGGGAAGCTCTTCTTCATCGACAGGTTGTTTTGGTTTTGCTAAAGGTTTCTTTGCAGCTGGTTTCAACGGAATTGTTGCTTCTGCAACTGGCTCGTCGTCAGGTAACTTTATTTTCGGAATCGGCTTAGTAGCTGCAGACGTTGCTGGTTGTGAAGCGACAGGAGTTGCAGGCTTGGCAGTAGCAGCGGTTGCAGGCTTGGCCAAAGAAGGAGTTGCAGGCTTGGTCACAGCAGGAGTTGTTGGTTTGATTGTTGTATGCTTGGAAGGTTCTTTGAAATTAATCTTTGGATCTTTCTTTGGTGATGGTCCTCCAAGTTCTTCACAAGGAAGCTCTTCTTCATCGACAGGTTGTTTTGGTTTTGCTAAAGGTTTCTTTGCAGCTGGTTTCAACGGAATTGTTGCTTCTGCGACTGGCTCGTCGCCAGGTAACTTTAATTTCGGAATCGACTTCGTAGTTACAGGTGTTGTTGGCTTATTCGGTGTGTGAGTTGCTGGTTTGGCTGCAAGAGCTGCTGTAGGTTTTTTCTCAGTTGGTTTTGAGGGTTCTTTGAATTTAATCTGTGGTTCCTTTTTGGGAGCGGGTGCTCCTATTTCTTCACAGGGAACTTCTTCGTCATCGGAGGCAACATTTTTGCTGATCGGTCGCTTTGCGGCAACCTTCAATGGAAATGTAGCCGTTGTTTCGGGTTCCTTAGCCGGCGCACTGAATTTCGGTGCTGGACCTTTCGCTTCGGGCATGGACGGTTTCTTGAGGTCAGCTGGTTTTGCTGTGGTCGGTTTACTTGGTCCAGGCTTGGATGGAGGCGTGTCCTTAAAACTTGGCTTTGGTTGTGACTTGCCTGCTGGTTTCCCAAGTTCTTCACATGGAAGTTCTGCTTCTATTAATTTCGGAGCGGCTTTCTTGGCAACTGACTTAAAGGGAAACGTTGCCTCGGTTACCGGCTCTTCCTCGAGAGATTTCAATTTGGGAATGGGCTTTTTTGCCTCAGGCTTTTTTGTTGAAAGGTTAGCCTGTGGTTCTTTCTTTGTTGCAGGCTTTCCCATTTCTTCTTCCTCCTCCGCTTTCCTCTTATTAGCAGGCTTTGCTGGAGGCTTTATCGAAAAGGTGGCCTCCGCCATTGGTACGTCTTCGTCTTCTTTAACTTTTAATGCAGGCTTCTTCTCGGCAGGTTTCGCTTCGTTATCTTTTTTATCTTCTTCTTTCTTCCCAATTTCGGGTTTTTTCACAAGCGGAATTGTCACCTGAAATGGAGTTTATCACAATCTTATTATATAAAGTTGGGAGCTTTGATTGTTTGTTTGTTTGTTTGTTTGGATGTTTGATTGATTGTTTGATTGATTGTGTGTTTGGATGTTGTGCGTTACGCTCAGGAAGTAAGATTGGTTCAGTAGTTCACGTTCCCGTGCAATGGGCCATCTCACATCCTGAGCGCCCCTCTCACAAAAGCTGTAAACAGGCTGCGGAATGCATGTGCGGTATCAGCCATGGCTGCGGAATGCATGTGCGGTATCAGCCATGCGTATCGACGGCGCTCAAAGTACTCTCTAATTGTTTGTAACTACTTTTGAATCCACGTTTCACGTATGCATAAAATAAAATAAATGTAATAAAAAGTCGCTCGGGCGGCGTAGCCGGCTGGTAACCCCATAAAGGAATATCTTTGAGCAGAAAAGTAGTTTCTTATTGGTCAATTCTAAATGTGATCTTTCAAAATATGATGACATTAAACCATTATTCATACCTCCGCGTCTGGATCTTCCTCTTCGGCGAGTAATTTAAGTTTTGGAATCAACTTCTTCGGGTCAGCCATTCCCACGTCCATTTCCTTAACATGATATGCGTGTCAACAGGATACGCTTACAAACTGCCTGACGTAAAGATAGGTACATACACGCATTAGTGAATTTAATAACGTTCTCTTATAAATTGACTATAAGGTGATAGGCTATTCGGCAATCAGCACGCGGATACTGGATGAGTGCAAATAATTTATGAGAACGAAATTGCTCTGTATACATCAAACCAGTTAAAGAGGCTTACCTCGTCTGATTCAGTCTCCCATTCGGATTCATCTTCGTACGTCCAATCTGATTCGTCCTCCATGTCTTCGTCTTCGTCATCGTCATGTACAATCGGTTCGGTCTTCTTCACATTAAATGCCGGAAGTTTGAATGTGGCTTCTGCCATCGGCTCGTCTTCGCTAGGAACCTTCCCCAACTTGGGGAATTTTGGTTGTTGTACCGCCGGCAGTTCGTCGTCATCATCCTTAAAAGGGTCACTATAAGTAGTATGTTTCTTTACTTTCTTAAATGGTTTATAAAAAATAGAATATAAAATTTAAAACCAAATCTTTCCTCGCGGTGATGTTAGGCAACGAGGGTAACTGTTGATCTCCTCGTGCAACTGGGTACACTTAAAGGTGTATCCACTCGGCCATCATTTAGAGTTTTTTGGTATACAATTAATTTATGTTTTGTAGTTTGTCAATTTGGCTAATTGAACTTTCATATTTTCGCTTCGGGACCTAATTGCTGATAACCTAAACTCGACTTATAGAGGACACTTACCCATTTGAACGAGGCGAACAATAATTACAATCGTTGCCTAATATCACCGCGAGAAAAAATTTCTTATCTACATTTTCGAAAAGTAAAAAGTTCGCACATCCAATTGCCATTGACGGCTAAATTATGCAGCAAGAATGGAAGTGAAAAGTCGTATTACAAAATACTATGGCAAACAATAACCATATATCGGACAATGTTGTGGTAGAACGGGTGGGATAGGTAGAAATCCTAGAATTACTAGCTCACAGAGTGTAACGATACAACGATACCTCGAAGGAGACATCGCTCACGTCCTCCTCCTCTTCGTCTTCGAAGCTCAGATCGTCGACACTGATCTGAAACACGAATTTACTTGGAGAGCCAGTAATTGCCTTATGTTCCAAGTTGTTGGTCTAGTATTGCGACATAAAGTGGAAACCATACGTGCATTTAGATTACACACGCCAGTGTCATCAAACGATTAAAATGAAAATTTATATGATACCCTTGTACACTTCATGGAATAAATATATACACCCAACTTTCGAGTTTCACAGGTAACACCGAACAGTATGAAACATTAACAATCGGTTGTCAAATATAATATCCGCATGTTATCACTAAGCTTATATGATAGACATGTTTGATGCACAGTTATCGTGTTTTTATAAAGAAGGAATCAAGTACCGTGCTAGTATAAGCCGCATTCGCATTTTTTATTCTTATGTATAATACCGAACTTTTATAAACCAATCATTACAGTGTTGGTTAGTGAAAAGTTATCGGCACTTGAAAGGATAATCTTTTCCTTGTTACGAAGATTTGGTCGACTATGATGTTATAAGATAAGCCAAATAATGCCCACTACAGAATTGCGAAGCGTAAAATATTGCAGAATATGAACCATCTTTAGATGCTATGTAGCCGATAACGAAGAGGAAAATATTGTAAGAATCCGTAGTTCTACGATAAAACGTTCATGCGACCACTATTTTTTGTCTGTATAAATTAGCTTTGTTTCGCAGATATGGCATTCACAAAAATGTCTCATGTTTTCCCCAGCGCCGTGCATTTAGTATTGATTATTATCAATCAAATGCATGGATCAGATTATCGTTGTAAATTTGACATCTAGCATTTATTAACCACCACCACAAGGAGAGCGGGGCATCTTCACCTTTGGATGTACAAAGCTGTTTCCTAAGAATTTCGTATTTTCCACTCCATTGATTTGGTTGACGGATAAACGGATAAATTTGTTCGATAACCCTAGTTCAAGCATGTGCAACAACAGCTGAGCGATGAGAGGGAGAGGGGAAGCTAGAGAGAAGTCCATAGACAGAGTAAGAGGGAGGATGGAGAGTGAGAGGAGAGAGAGAACCTTTGTTCGAACTGCTTGTTTCGTGATTGCACCCCCTCACTCATTTGTTTTAAATATAGATCAAGTATTTCAAGTATAGATCAAGTGTTATATACTTCAAATAGAGATCAAGCCTAGCCACACTCTCATGGTCAGAAGAATAACGATTAAAGTGCTAAAGTATGTAAATCTGCCATCGGAATTGTCAAAGATATATTTATATTTTCAAAGTTTACGGGAATAGAAGGATTCAAGCTAGGACAAAAGCTAGGAACGTTCATAGCCCGTTTCAAAATGGGGTTAACTCTATGCACAGTTAGCAGTTACTTTATTGACAATGGATAAAATGCAGATGAGTCGGCGTCAACGCCAATAATCGTACACGATGAATAGTGAGCACGTGCAACAATGACACTGTATATCAAACACATTACTTATTTATTGTTCATAATCAGTAAAAATAAAAAAGACAAAAGATAAAAGATAACAAAAAAAGCTCCTACCTCCTCCTCATCACTCGGCATCGCTTGCGTGTGAAGGAGTTTACAACACATCCGGCCGATGTTTTCTCGACAGGAGGTACGAGAGAAGTAGAAGGACAAAGAGTGAGAGATAACAAGGGTGAAAAGGAAAGAAGACGGAGCTGGGTATCAGAGTGCTTGAGGGAGATAAAGACGATCACAAGTCATCCCAAGTGCCTAGTTGGATAAAGAAACACAATGAAATGATCAATGCTTTTTAGAAAGATCGTCGGGTGGCGCATCTCAACAAATTACGGTATTCCCAATTCAGTACTGCACGTTGTGACTGTTTCTAATAACAAGCAGAGATCTTCGTTTTTTTTGGAAAGCTTGGGTCATTAAGAAATTATGCTGAAAACAGTGTTCAGTATGGGAGCGGCCTAATGCACTATATATAGTTTAGAGACTTACCAGTTAAACTTCTCCACCAGTTCTAGTTCTCAGGTAGTTTTTTCAGTTTTTGGAGGAAATTTGATCCACACATTTCTGCTATTGGCAACAAGAGTGTAAAGTAGTAAAACAACATGCTATAACACAAACTTTCCAGGAAACAACAAAATGCTGATTAAGAAAGACACACTATTTGTTCGGATGTTTCTAGTAATTTGTTTCAAAGCGAATTTATAGTGCCATTGTCATCAATAAAATAACTCGCTTTGGTGTTTCACATGGCTGAACTAATAAATATATGTGTACAGTATGTTTGTTGACCCTTGTCTTTCCTGCCGACTTTATAAATTCAACCTTGTTTGCCACTGCATGAACAAGTTAAGTTAGAGGTATTCTCTGAACTCGGTTCACGGGGATAATTTGTAAAGAACGTATAAATACTCGCACGTATTCGCATAGATAAGGGTACAAACGGGAAAACTGATAAAACTGAAATAGACCCTCATTTTACTGAGGGCGATGAGGCGCTCCTGCTTCTTTAATTTATTATTTTCATTATTGTTTTATACCTATGTTTCTAGCGAAAATATTGTGATATTCACTTTTCATCAGGCGAATAGTCAGGTACGTGGCATTAAATAATTACATTTCACATTGCATATGCAGCTGTTGACTTCACAACGTTTTCTATGCGATATAATTAATATAGTTATAATTATCACCATAGTAGCAAAATATCATATTTTAATATAGGCTATTTTCAACTATCGGCTAGCTGAAGCACTCGCCAATGCTGGCCATAAGGTTAGCCTGGTGGTTCCACTCGTTAACAAGGACGTCAATGTAGCGCTACCCAGTCACACAAATATCACGGAACTGACGTCTACGCAAAACCACGATCCGAAGAAATTTGAAGCGTTTTCGGAGGGAGAACATAAGTAAGATTTTTATCGACACTTGTACCCAGATAAACACAATCGAAATTTTTTTTTTAATGTCACGGAAGATCAGATGCACAAGACAACCGATCATTTAGATTAGTGTTTGGGGATGCAACATTGGCCGAGAAGATTTCGATGGTGGGACTCTACAATGAACTGATTATGGATACTTGCGATCGTGTGTTTTTCATTCTAACAATAAGTTAACGCTTCGTCTATTCCTCCTCAATTTGCAACGCATTGTTGATTAACATGCAATTGAAGACACTCAACACAAATGTGTATCAAAATACATGATACGATAGACCATTTCAGTACAGAACATTACTTATCCATGATTATTTAGGAATTCTATCTGACGAGAAGCTCATCTCGACACTGCGAGAACAAAAATTTGACTTGGCGTTCCATCACCACATGGACTTTTGCCAAATGTCACTGATTGCACACCTCAAGATTGGTATGTTACGTGCACCTTACCATTTATTGTATATCGTTTGTACATGCTTGATTAAACGTTGGATATGCTGCCCTATTGTAAGCTATTTCCAGAGAAGTGGGTCTACATGATGAGCGGCCCGCCATTCCCGGGGATAATGAATGCAGTCGGTGTTCCTACATCTAGCAGCTACGTTCCCGGTGTGTTCATTTTGTCATTATATTGTTTGCGTATACGTCAGACCAGCCTTTTTTTGCGTCGACACGGGAATGCGCATTTGCGCTTGCTTTTTACCTACTAAAAGTGGGAAAATGTCTTGGGGTGTGAGTCCCACAATCTCCGTTTATTTTGGATTGCGGTGGACAGTGTTTTTTTAGTCCTTTTGGTTCCCGCGTTCCTCATTTTTTTAGCCCATTAACATAATCCAATTTAATTACATGCTGATTATTTACATAATTTAATTACATGCTGATTATTTACATAATTTAATTACATGCAGCTTACATATTGGTAGGTATACTGATGGACGCCACCAGCCACATGTCCTTTTCCCAGAGGTTCCTCAACTTCGTTTCTGAAATTGGACAGACAATGTTCGCACGCAACTCCATAGCTGCTAAACAGACAGCACTTGCCAGAGAAAAATTAGGAGCTGACATCCCGGATCTGGCATCGTTCACCAGAACAGTGAGTCCTTTATTACATGATATTTGTATAATTTCACAAAACTTCCCCGCTACCAGCCGACCTTACGCTCTATAATGATTGAATTCAATTTTAGCAAACAGTCTCTTAATACCTCTCTTAATTAACAAATGTCTATACATTGATCATGGACGATATTGCAATATGTTATAATGACGATGCATAGCTCCCGTTTTAAAGGGACGCAGTCACATTTTTGTCCCTTTTGTATACTTTGTGATTTCTGAATAATATGTAGAACATAGTATTGGAAAAAAATCAATGTGTACCATGGCTATCTCACGCATATCGTTCGCATCGTACTCCGCCTCAAGTCGTTTAGACGACATACCATACCGTATGTGGAAAATATAAAATGTATTGTTTAGTCATCACTCCTACTCCTCAACTCAGATCCAATCATCGAGTATCCAGTTCCTGTAACGCAGAAAGTAGTATATCTCTCCGGTATCGGAGCCAAGGCCACCAAACCGCTAACAAAGGTTTCTTTTTTTCATTTGTTCTGTGCAATGAAAAATTCGACCTAAAATAATACAGTTTTGTAGGTAACTCGTGGGATATAACTTTCTGCAAAGCTTGTTTTTACAGGAATTTTCTTCGTACGTTGACAAGGCTCAAAAAATTGTCGTTATCTCATTCGGCTCAGTTGTTGATTCTTCTCAGATGCCTGCACAATGGAAAAACGCATTTGTGGAATTATTCAGGTGTTGGTTAACTAAATGCGAAGTTAACCATTTATGCAAGCCCTTTACAAAATAATGGCTAATGTGGTTATTATATTTTTGAGCATATTTAAGGCCAATTTTTTGCGAGGCTGTCAAAACACTAGGGTACATCGACCAGTTTTCCACTACAGGTGTCTAAATGTGACTAATACTATTATTGTTGTCGATTCCAACTATATTCTTTTAGGAGCAATCCGGATGTCCATTTCGTTTGGAAGTTTGAAGAGGATATCGATGTGCCTGCAAATGTGCTTCGCTCAGCTTGGATTCCTCAAAACGATTTATTAGGTTGGAGGAAACAATCGTCTGTTGCCCACTTATTAGCGTTGCATACGATCTTTGAAAACAAAAAAACGACATATTTCACTCAATGATGACCGAATTTAGTAAATGTTGAGCAATTAGACCTCGTTCAGCAAACGAAAAAGTGGCAGCATTTATATCTCACGGCGGTTATAACAGCATAATGGAAACTGTACACAAAGGGGTTCCAATTATCGTCGTTCCGCTTCTGGCCGATCAGTTCAGGTAACTATTCCATTTTTTTCAATTCGGAAAAGCTCGGTAATAGTTATTGCTTTATATCTGTGTCTTTGATTTTATTCCGGGAGTCACACATGCTCGAAATCTACATTTTACTATTTATAATCTACCATGGATCGTATTTCAAATATGTACAGTTTTGTCGTTTTTAAGATTTTTTCTTGGCATTCGTTTTCTTCTTCGGTTAAGTGAATTGCATATAGTAGTATTAATTTATGTCAAAAAGGACAATTCAGAAATTCCCGTTTGGCCGAATTCCGTGGCTTTGGTGTCCGTGTAGAAAAGGAACATTTCTCCGCAGAAGTCCTCGGTGATGCACTGAAAAAAATTCTTCACGATCCAAGGTAATCATATTTAAAATTCGGATTAAAGACATTTTAAATAGTCATATTTATTGGGTGCAAATGAACCTACTATGAACGCGAAAATGGATCTTTTCGAGTATTGGAGATTTCCACTTACTTTCATTGCAAACTATGTTCATCCGTTAGCTTTTGTTTTCAGCTACAAACGCCACGCTTCGGATTTGCAACATGTCGTCAGGTCTCGTCCTACAACACCGGAAAACGAACTTGCCTTTTGGGTCGACTTGGTTCTTCACTCATCAGTCTCATTGGACCTTCCTCCACTCAATGCTATTCAGTTATACAACATTGACTGTATTCTTCTCCTGGTTGTCATCCTATCAATCCTTCCACTTCTCGTATGGAAACTTCTTCGGTGCTACTATTGGTCGTGCTTTGAAGTGTCCTACAAACAAAAGAGCGACTAGTAGAAATATTTATTACCTTTTTTACTTCATTGATAAATGGTTGATTCATTTTAACGCTTTTCGTTTGCAATTTTGTTACAACAATGTAAGATCTTCGTTGGAAATATTTGCACTGTAATCTCTGCTTAAGAAAATTTTGAATTTGAATTTAAAATTTGACTATTTGACAATTGCTAATAGACGCTCAGAACATACATTTAGCCTTTTATATTTGAGGAGATTGAGGAAATGTCGGAAACGTGATTATGATGAGAAATAAGGGGAAGGGAATTTGCTCAGATGACAGATATCTCAGATGAGAAGGAAAAGAAACAATGAAAACAGTCGTGTGAATTTTATTTACGAATTTTTACGGAAGCACTCATTAGATGCAACAATAGCAGTACAAATATATGTTTTCATTTCCAATAATTCTAGGGAGTTGAGCCTGATCTTTATTTTGTTTTCGGCTCTGTTTACCTTAAGGGCGCATTCGAGTTGGACATTTTCCGGAAAAGAAAAGAAAACTTTTGGTTCGAGATGGATTTCACCAGAAAAGAATGCAATTGCCACGCATACACATGCAAATGATCGATTGATTTTAGTTTCAATTACGGTACAATTGCATTTTCGACAATTATTTTGCGTGTATTATTTTTTTTTTTCTGGGTGTCCATCTCGAACCACTTTTTTCTTTTCTTTTCCGGAAAATGTCCAACTCGAATGCGCCCTTAGGGGTCCAAATGAGCTACAGGGGTTGTTTTCCATGCTTTATGACAATCGTCATTGCAAGTTTCCATCTGTAGAAACTAGCAATTGTGCATGGTCGGTGTTTCTGAATTTTGCGCCCCGCATACCGTAATCCCGGTGTGGCGGGAGTATTTGAACGCTATTTATGGGCAATTGTCAACATCTACGTGCACATTATTGACCCGGCTATCGCAAGTATCCTTGTTTTGCAGTTTTTTCGTTACTAGACAAGATTGGTATTGTTTACAGAATTGACTGCAATTCATTGATTTTCTTCAGTTTGGATTTTTAGTCATGTAGTTCGTAAGAAATGTCGCTTTTGTATTTTATTTCGCGGTGTAATTATTTATGTGTAATTTTTTCAGGGTTTCTACCGGGGTTTTACGGGCACCTTCGGGCCAATTTTTTTGTAACTTTAGATTCTAAATTGGGTACAATTCTGGTTAACTGTAAAAGGGGAATTAATTATGGAATCGTCGGAAGGAGCACGGAATTATCATAAAATGGAGCAGGACCTCAATTGGCTGAAGCAAGACTGTATGCTCATCAGGAACGCTGTTTTGCTGCTTCAGGATGAAAGAGATTCCTTGCGACAAGCTGTCAGAAAACTCAAGGTTGGAAATATAATTATTTATGCTCTTGTTCTCTTTATGCGAAGATAAAAAGGAAAATAGATCATTAAATTTTCCTTAATTTATTGCATACTTAACCGGCATATGTATTGCCTTTGCTCTGCCGAAGAGCTGTCTATTATTATTTGTTCTATAAGTAAGTTTACTTCTTTGCAGTTGGAGAATGCACATACAAAGGATAAAGTACGAAATTTGCAAGCTGAGGTGAAGCGTCTCGGAGGAAACGTCGGGAATGAAGACGATGATATCAACAAAGACTATGACGAATTGGGAAGGGAATTTCTGCTCGTTGGAGGTATAATTATGGTGTAACGCACATTTCTATGTAGTGACGTTATTCGGCTAACAGTGAGTGTTGCTGTAATCAGGGTTTGTAACAGAGCTTTTCGTGTTCGCTTTGTACATTGACTGGTTGATTTAGCGTTTCATTGATAAGGTCTACATTGTGAGTGTTTATATTTAGGCAAAAACGACCCGCTTGGTCTGCGGTACGAGGTTCCCATCCGTGACAACGATGGAGGTGCTCATCGCTCTTCTGAACGCTATTACTGGTACATCGTTTTTTTTGTTCTTTTTTTTCTTTCATATAATTTTTAATGTATTTGAGTCTGCTTAGTGTTTGCAACTTACAGACGGCGTGTAGTTTGCTCTTCATTACATAAGCTATGTATTTAGGTATAAAATGGCACAGTTCTTTGAAGACCACGATGCGATGACAAAAATTCAGCAAGCTAGTGCGATGCAAACAGCGGAAGAGGCTGCGACTTCGATCAAGGGTTTCGATAAAGCAAAGTGGAGTCAGGTTTGTGATTAGTGCTCTTTTGCTGTAGTTTGTCATCGGAAACATTACTTTCTTTTACGCTCCAAGAGCGTGCACTTTATTCAAGGGAGTACAAGGTTTGCTTATGACATGTTCCGCAGAGGCCCTGAGAACCGTCGACCAGTTCCAGATGACAAATTGGACGTCTTCGGGCTAGGGCTATGAGGGACCGCTTATGATTCCTTCGCCGGGTGGTGGTTTCAAAGTTGTCACTTTCTCCCCCTTTAAATTTTTACTATTTATTTGATAGGCGATATTTTGTGTATTCCAAAGCTATTTCAGGTGAAGGCCAAGTACTGGGAGGAGGCGCAACAGTTAAAGTTGGAACAACATCGTTGGATCAAGAACCTGCTGGCCTTAAGTCTCGAGAAGAAAATATACATTGCTGTGGCGGACCAGGATAAGGTGACTTCAATGGCTTTTCTTGATTATTGTGTAATATTTGTGAACTGTTGTCCTTTAGCAAAAATGTTCGAACTAAACCATGTTTCGAACCAAACACTGTTTGTTTCTTAAGCTAATAATCTTCAGGTGATCGGTACCGGATGGCGCAAGAACCGTGAAGAATCGAACAAGCCAGTGTTCTGGGATGGGGAAAATCAGGGAGGTCGCTTCTTGATGCGCTACAGAAAGAGCGCATGTGTGGAGTACCCATGGAGCAGTGATTTCGAAAAGAAGGCAAGTCTTTGAAGAAATATCTTTGCCATTTGGGGAACCGCTTTTGGTGAAATTCGTATTAACTGATTGAAATAATATATATTCGGTTGCAAGTTGCAGCGTAAGTTGTGATTTTTACTTTGGTACTTTATAGGAGACGGAAGAAAAGTACAATCAGCTGCGTAAGGAGGTCTGGAGACGTGTTGACGCAAATTATAGAGGAGGTCCTGGTGTCCGAGGTGGCCATGGTCCTCGTGGTGGTCGCGGTGGTGGTGGAAGACCCTATTTGGGACAAAAACAGGGACTGATCTACGGAGACGTTGCGGCAACAGATGCCTTTGGAAAACCCCTCACTGCTCCTTTCTCTTCCCTTTATCGCTAAGTTTCAACGATATTCAATGACTCCTCGAGTACCTGTTTTTCAATTTGCATTTCTGTAGTTTTTACGGGGCGTTATGGAGCCAGTTACATGGTTTATGGTGATATCTACTCGAGTATTCTTAATTTAATAGTTTTTTATTTATATGCACGGTAAAGTCGATAGTGGTTTCTTTTTACTTGTTCATGAAACGTTGGGCAAATGTACACTATGTATATAGCAGTCACGGCGTTCCACATGTGTGTTTTTGCTAATAAGTAATTATGTTTCATACAACCATAAGGGCAATTGGCTTTCCTTTTCATTCACAGGACAATTTACTTCCTTTAGAATTGAATATGATCCATCATAATCTATGTAACACAAAGTAATAACGAAAGTTTCTTTTGTGTTTCACATGTCTATATCCTGCATGTATGTATTGTGATGTTTTCACAGGAGTGTATTATATTATGAAGAGTTTTTAAAATGGCTTATCATTGTCATTCGTAAAAACATATATGAAGAGTCTTAATAAAAATTATATTCTTTTGTGCTAACAATAAGACATTGTTGTATCAAATTATTAACCTATTTTGACGCGGACCTGTTCTATATGGTTAGAAACGAACTCGTTTTATCACAAGTAGTGTTTTAAAGTATGTATTCAAAAATTAGACTCAATTCGGCATCATAATAATGCTGAAGTGCAACAAACCAAATTGCGAAAATTCCCGTAAATGATTTCCCTGAAAATCTGGAGCGAACCACGTAAGCAATTGACATGTTAAGCTCAATGAACATTTTGTATTGTATGGCTTATTATTGAGGATATTACAAGAGAAAAAGAAAATATTGGACCATAAATATGCTTTATTTTGGGATACGTGAACTTTTTTTCATTACTTAGTATTGTACTTTACAATATATACAATAGATGCGTGCTCTATAAAATGTTTCGAGATGGGAAACAAGTCAGCAATTATATAAATTGGTCTAGACATTTGACGAAGCGCACCGATCGACGTCTTTTTTCGTGCATTTGTCGACATTCGACAAACAGCATGCTGAACTTCCTCATTGACAGCGTGTGTCAACACAGCGTGTGCTGATTTGTTAATTATAATAGTTTATACTTACCAAAAATTGCAAAGGTATGCATAGGGAAACTCGCACCAGCGTGAATTGCAGTCCTAAAGTCAGCCGTAATGATGTTTCTGAGATAACAAGTTGCTCTATTTAGGAAGATTTTACAATAGTTTGTTTCAGTGTATATTGAGCCCTTGTTCATTTTTCCGTGGCTGTTTTTCTCGAAGTGCGTGCGCACTAATAGAGAATTGGGTCAGACGTTCTCACATCAATAGAGAATATTCATGCATAAACATATAACAATGAATTTTCTTATGTAATGCCTCCCTGCAATTTGTATTTATGTGGCTTGCACCGTATTTTTCGCCGTCTAGCTGCTTATTGAATAGCTGCGTGCCTTTGGTTCACTCGAAAACTCGTTCCGTTCCAACTTACTACGGTCGCATTGTGCTCAAGCTGCCTTGAAAACACCCTAGGATTTACTCAGAAGGTTCCACCAACAGGAACACACACACACATACTACCTCTAACTGGCTGATGTGAGTAAAACATGCTAAACATTTGTGAAATGACCACATTTTACCATTCCAGAATCAGTTTTTTTACGCAATAATATTTTACGACCTTAGGGTGTAATTTACATTTTGTTTTAATATTTTCAACAGCAGCATGATAGTGTTGTTGATCTCATGTTACACTTTTGTGCATGAGCTAAATTCTTCGGGGCAGAAATGATAACAATTATGAAAAATTTAGGAAACACAAAATTGTTGAAAGTAGTTGGTTAGCTTATTATATTCTTTAAAACACTTGAATTGTCTTGAGTGCGCGGAAGTTGGCGTGACACGTTGTTGCTTTTTGATAGTCCGGTCATCATTACGTGTACTCTTCGGTCTTTTCAAGGAGCAATTTTTCGGTTTTGAGAGAGATATATCGAGTTTACTTCGACCAGCCGACATTTTCAAACCTAAAATTGTCTTGATTTCGAAATCATTATATACTATTTTCAAGTCCTGTTAGAACTAATTGAATATAGTTGCTTGCCTCAACTATTACTCCGTTAATTAATGCCCGTTAACCATCTCTGTATAGTCTTGGCCAACTCCCAGACAACTCCCCCCCTCTACACTTGTCAATAAATTGGTTATAGCCACATGAGAATACGTTTACCACAATGTTCTTACCACGGTTCGTATATACACCGGCCGATTCCCTCAAAACTGTGAGAAACCACTCGAATTTCAATAATTTAATGCTCCACGCAATTTTATTCTTATTGTGGATTGGGCGAATATTTTGAACGTTCTTGCCCTTTAGTTGATTAGCTACTTTTCGATTCAGTATTCTTTTTTTTTTTCGCTCATACATTTTCCACACGGGACGGAAATTTTTTTTCAAAATTTATTTCATTCAAATTTCAGCGCTGTTAATAAATTATTCGACTGTCGCATGAACTGAAATGTGAATAATTTAGTTTTCCGAATTTCGCATCTGAATGTTTCAAAATCGAACTCAGAATATTACGTCTACCGTTCCCTGGTGGTTAATAATGTGCCACATGATTGTTATTCGTTTCTTTCTTTTGTCAATTGTTGTCTGTAACACCGCAATGTTCGGTCAAAAAAATAGTACGACAAGTGTTTTTAGACCATTAAACGGCAACAACGTAAGGAAACGTCAAAATTGTTCACCTCCTTCGTCCTGTTCAGATTTCAGGTAATCTTTCCTTTTTATACGCATGAATGGAAAATGATCTTCTCAATTGTATTTGCTTTTGCTAGTTGCTCATTCATCAATGCATCTTGTGCTACGACTACCATGTATATGTCCACTAATGTAGCATAATTTTTTATTTTGCCACAACTCTTCAAACATTACAAAATTGCAAATCCCCAAAGTTGAGAGTTTGAAGGGATGCGTTCGCAAATATCACTTGGTTGGCTGCTTTTTTCTTGTTTACTCGTTTTCCGCTCGCTGTTCCCACATCTGAAAACCTCTCAAGGATTAGGAACACTGCTTATTGTTAGCCATGCTCATTAACTGTAACGTGGCACAGTTAATGAGCCCATTGCAAAATACCACCTTAAGATTAACCAAACTCTTTTTAGTATTCGCAGATTCATATTATTCCTTGTTGTTTTGAAATATCCCAAATCTCAAAAAGTTTCGATTTTGGCTTACGCGTGACACTCTAGTGTTTTTGAACGATTTTTTTTTGAATTTCTGAAGAAAATACATTTCCTCAATTGAAAGCAATGAGAAACTAACTGTTACTTCCTTATTTTGTTGAGCCTTTACGACATAATCGGGCATACTTCAAACCATCGTAAACTCACAGTCTCTTTCCCTTTTCAATGTTGTGAGAAGATCTCAAGGTGGAGGCAATTGCCTCGAAAGCCAATCACAGTTCTTCCAAACCCTCAACCTCACTCCAGTTCAGCGATACATATGCACGTAGACGAAAACCACTCGTTTCCCCAAACAAGCACGTTTGCTTTTGATCCCACGACTTTTTGCTGTTACTATTTTTATATCTGCCTATTACATCTATATCTCCTCGAAAAACTTTAATATCTGCTCGCTACCAAAAGGCAAAACAAAGAAAAAATTGGCGAACTTTAATCTCATACGTTATAATCCCCAGAACAATGCATGTAAGTATCCAAATACACATCATATGTTCATGTTACACTTAATGCTCATTGTGCAATTCGCACAAACATTTGAATCAGATTCATGTCAATTGACATATGCACAACTACAACCATGACATGACAAGCCCTTCTCCCCCTCAGGAATCATTCTTATTTTTTTTATGATCAGAATCATCTACCGTGGTATGACATTTTATGTGAGAATATATGTTTACAAGCAAATATTTTTTTCAAAACCAGAGGGACGCGTTTTCTATGACCAGCTATGCTTCTTATTTGTGCGTTCTGATTCTCTTTTTGCTGTCGTTGTTGCATTTTGCGCACGACGTGCTTTGAATGCTTACGGGCCTATAAAACCATAGTCTCTACTTATCAGTCATTGTTTTAAAGAGCTTACGACTAATTTCATATGATGAAACGCTTTGCTGTGACTGCGAATGTTGCAAGCGATTTGTAAGTACGTAAGGTGATAAGTATTTAGGGTGTTCTAATGCCGAAGGTTGCATGTTGTTTTCAATCATTCTGTGCTCAAGGGCACATTTTCTCTATGTGATCACATTTCCCTCCTACGCCACGTGTACGCATACCTATGTTTATTTAACTAACCCTAGCCATGTCCGCGTGATTCAGATGTGTAAACAGTAATTAAAAAGAATTTACAATTGACGTGACTCGTTATTTGTGCATGCTTAGGATTGAATTACACAAATACCTTTGCACAAATATAAATTATTGTGATATATTTCTCCAATTTGTGAGTGATAAGAATTCGCATCATCATCATGCAGCTCTGAAGCTTTGAGTACATGTGGTAGTGTTCCCCCCCCCCCAACGTATTCAAAAATAAACTAGAAACGTGATTTCTGCCACAGTACTCACTTTCAATTAAGAAAAAAAGTGTGTGCAACTCCCATTTAATGCATAAAGGGCCTCATTTCCGGATTAAAAGATTTCGCGATGCCTTTCAATTAGGACGTTTCCGGTTCAATTAAACACGCGTAACGGTTTAGGAAGTATGTCACTCGTCACTCAAGTTAAAAAAAGAACCAGTAAGCAGATGAAGCATATTTTAAAAAAAAACTGTAAACTAGCCTTTCCTTTACTTCGTCTACTAAAGTCCGGTGTACAGATATTGAGCTAATACACAAGGCGTTGGTCAAACGGCTTCCTTTGTGTTTAGGTAGTGATTCATGCCCAACGTCAGTGTCAAAATTTACAGCCATTTTGTCATGACGGGAAGCTACTGAGCTAGACAGAACAGAAGAGTTTGTTTACATGCAGTGAGTAGCATAACAAAATACTAATGAAATACAACGCAAACTTATCGCTTACCCAATATCCCCAAATCAAAGATTTTTCTTTCATACCGTAGTTGACTAAATAAGCAACGCTAATGAAGAAATTCTTTACGAGGAAATTGGATTACCTGTTTCATTAAATTTTAGTCACACGCGCTTTTCGGAATGAAACTCTTGTGGTTTCCCTTGTGCAAATTTGTGACTTATTTGTTGTGTTTTTGTATCCATCAATATTCATTATACGCAACAGCATCAGTCAACCCATTTCTCTATTCACTAAGTGATACTGATCCGTAATTGAGCACAATATAATCTAGGCAATGATCACATGGTTTTTGTTGTTTGCTGGCAGAGGTTTGATATACAACCTTCGGCCGTAGATCGAAGGAAACTACCGTTCGATCGCTATTTGCAGATAATACCGGGGTCAGGGGAAAAAACGGCGCCTCCAACGCCGTGCAAATCAAAAAAACACAATAATCTTGCGCATTGTTAGTTGAGGTTGTGCTCATTTTCTCAAGTGCAGAACAAGCAAATTGTTAGACAAACCAAGCGATGCCATTTCTTTCTCCTTCGATGTATGATGTTCACAAAATCATGTTTACATACAAACATCTGTCATCTGCCTTAGTCCTGTAATGCTCTAGTCTATGAGCTAAAATCCGCATCATATTTGTCTTTGGACATTTTTTGGTCATTTCAGTGTCAGTTAACATGACTCTGAGCATCTGTGTGTTTGTACAGTTGTGCGTGAGCGGGTACGGGGTTACCTTCCGCCCTTGCATTTCTCATTTTAACTGTTTTACAGGATGAGTTTGAGCCTCCCACCGCTTTTGCGAGTTGGTTAATTCAGTCACTAGTGTTTGCATATGTCAGCACTCAAAGTCAGCTAGTTCACCCCATATACTACATTTTTGCTTGCTGGTTCCAAACTAGTATGTATGTTCACTTTTATTTATTTCCATCCAAAAAGTTGCAGGGTTCAGCAATGAGGTGACAACTGTTAGCAGGTAGCAAAAGTTGGACATGGGGGATATCTCATCATTCTGCTGGGTTCCTCCACTGACGTAAGGAAAACAAACACACAGACTCCTTCTCTTTGCTCCCCAGTTTCTTTCCAGTTTTTGGTTTCGCCCATTCTTACTCTCCCCTCTCCGGATATCCCCTTCTCCCACGCTATTTTGTCACACTCAATCCCAAACAACGCTTCATTGATTTACCTGAAAGTCGAGAGCTAATTTGAAGAATTGAGTTCCGAGTTCTAACCACCATACATGCGCTTAATGAAATTTGAAATTTTCTCATGACTTCCTGTTTCACAAAAAATAGTGAAAACAAGCATACCTAACAGCCCTACGAATCATACAAAAAAAGCAAAACAATATTGCAAATAATAACTAACGTTGTCTCTATTTAACATATCATTTTCCCGTTAAAATTTAACGAGAAAAAAAGTAGAAACTTCCTGTTTCTCTGTCCTCAGAGTCACGTGGGTAGTACGCGTTTGTCCAATCGACGTCGGTCCTGTTCTTTGCGCGTTCAAAGGAGCTCGTCGTTTTTTACTGATGAGTGCCGAATATTTCTGCTAACTCCTTCTTATCAGTTAACTTATCGTTTCCTTGACCAATATTTATATTCTTCTTTAGAAATAGATAAAAAACTTATCAGAATTTTAGAACAGAGTGGAGATTTAATTTAAACTTTTTAGTATTGCATCACTCCTGATTCCGTTTTTTTTACATAATTGCCTTCACTTGTATATGATTTTTTTTTATCTTTTTTCTACTAACCAACCACTTTCACCTTGTTACACATGGTCTTTTAGAATCCTTTTTTTCTTAATTTTTTTTTATCAGTCCTTAGAATCCTTTTTTTCTTAATTTTTTTATCAGTCCTCAGTTCTTTCTATAAGAGTATGTGTTCCATCATAATTACTCAAATCAAGACTTTTCATTGGTTTATTTATGTGTATACCACATATTACTATTAGCCATGTTTGGCTATGAAATACGTATACTCTCCAGCAGTAACGTAGGTTTATTAATTATTCCACAACATATAGCGTGCCAAAACATGGCATGTTGGTCGATATTTTGCATATTTAATGCACATCCTTTACCTTGCACGCACCTAGTGGTTAAAGGCTGAATACGCATTACTCATTGGAAGACGGAAACCAAATTATTTAGTGACTCCTCCCATTTTGTGAGACTACTTAAGGTAGATGAGGGCGGGAATGAGGCATCACTAAGCTTCCTTAGTTCATCGGGTGTATTCACTCTGATAGCATATTTCTTGCCAACTTATTGCTACTGCTCGTCTGAAGTTTTCGGACAATACTATATTTGGAAGGTTTGAACTTCTTACTTTTGTTTTGTGTTTGGACTCCGGGTATTTCTGCTAATTGTCGATCTATTGGACCGAGTATTTACAGTATGTCTGGTCTGATTTGAATATTTTTTCAGAGTTCCTTGGGCCCCGCAGAGGCGACAAATGAAGGCCCGTTCCGGTTGTCCGCTTCTTCTTTGTCTTAAATTTCTCTTACAGGTTGGAACTTGCTGGTTCAATTATGGTCTATACATACACTGTACATAAAAATCGGTCTATAAGGTGTGAAAACTGAGGATGTTTTCTCCGGCGGTTTTTTTGCCAATTATACATATAACATACATCTTTTTCCAGGGACTCTAAAAAGAATAGCAAAAATTCTGTGCATTTTTGCCGGGATCTTTATTAGTCTTATCACATGTAACTGTGAAAGTGTTTTCAGTTGCTCACGGCCGCTGAGTCGGCAGTGGTGTCGTTCGAACCTCCCATCGTGCATGACCTCACCGAGCAAAAGAACCGTTCGGTCGAAGTCACCGTCAATGTGCCCGTCCACGAGTACCACGATCTGAGTAGCACTGGCGATTGGAAGATTGCATTAGAGTTAGTTCCTTCTATTGAAATACGTAGCTGCTAGCTACTGCTCATTTATTTAGGGACGGGCTAATCTTGTTGTGAAATTTTGTTAATTCCGTGATTAATTATGTTAGTATACTGTAGAGTGATTAATAAATACGAATAAGAATTGTGCGATTTTGTTTCAGATCTCTCGACAAAGACATTGTGTCTGTTTCGGATTTTGAACCTGTGAAGAAGGATGCCCTCCTCCTTTCCAACGATACGCTGTATTATACAAACAAGGTAGGTACTTCAACCCTTGATGTCTTCTTGTGAATGTTACGAAACTGAACTTTAACACAACATCTGGCTGATCCAATGCGACAATATATGGTTCGCCAACCGTAGAAAACGAGCACATGTTTATCAGAAATCAGCGTGAAATCATTTATTTGTATCACAGAGAACCTTCACGATTTGCGGTAACTTCCTTGGCAAGAGTGGAGTTCGCGCCAGATTTGTGGATGCCAATTGGACGGATGGACCCTCTACATTGTATTACCAGGTGGGATCGATATTCTTAAACCCGAGTCGTGATCGAGTACGTCTGAATTTGCATGGGAATTAAATTTATGTTTTGTTCAGGAATCTCCAAGCAGCCATGTAACGCTTGACATTTGGGTGAAGCGAAGTGCCGACTCGGTCTGGCTGACCAAAGTTTTTGTCAGCACGCTTATTGTTATCATCTCGCTCGCCAATGTGATGATGGGATGCGAGGTGAATATATTTTAAAGTGACCTTTCAGAAACTATATATTCTCCATTTTAAATTTAACTCGACTAACTACTACAACGCGATTAGAACGCCAAAAAATGTTGATGTTCGATAGTCAACGCTCGTTCGCTTACTTCTTTGCGTTAATACCTGCTACCTTTCTTTGCCTTTTATACTAGTACCTTTTTTTGAACATCTGTTAACAATCTACTTCTAGCTAAACCTCAACATCGTCTTGGAAACCGTTCGCCGTCCTATTGCACCACTCATTGGATTCTGCACACAGTTTGTGGCAATGCCACTGGTAAGTTGTCGTTTGTCATGTTGTTACCTTCGCTTTTCGTTTCTGTGTCAAATTTCTTGTGCGTTTAAAAAAAACATTTGTTTTCAGCTGGCTTACTACATTGGAACTGTGCTCTTTGCCCAATCGGGTATGCACTCGTTTGCACTCGGTTTATTCGTGACCGGATGTGCACCTGGCGGTGGGGCGAGCAACTTCTGGACTGTTCTTCTTGGAGGAAACGTTAACCTCTCCGTGACTATGACCTTCCTAAGCACTGTGGCCAGTTGTGGTACGTATTGTATTGTTGGGTCGATTGAATGCAATGATACTGTAACTCCATAACAGTAATGACTAATGGAAGATGTTTAAGCAACTTGTTTTCATAAATGTTTTAGGCGCATTGATAAATGTTCTGTTTAGTGATGATCCCTCTATGGATGATGGTGCTCGGACATGAATTCCTCCAGGGAGGATTTGCCTCTTCTCGCCTCCGAGTCCCTTATAGCAAGATCCTCTCCTCACTGGCATCCCTTGTTATCCCTCTGCTTATTGGAGTTGCAATTGCCAAGTATAAGCCCAACGTGGCTGCGAAGTTGCGAAAGGTTAATAATTCTGAAAGCTCAATTCTATACCTTTTTTCAGCCATAAAGGCATTACTGTTAGCTAGTACAATTAGATACATTCATAGTGTTTTCTATCGTGAGTTCAGTTGCAAAAACAAAAATTTTGTGTATAATGTAATCTAAAAAGTTTGTTTTAGATTATGCGACCATTCATCATTTTTGTGTTGATCTTCGTCGTTGTGTTCGGTTGTCTGGCCAACACGTATATGTGGCATCTGATGACTGGACGCGCCCTTCTGGGAGGACTGCTGCTTCCGTGGTGTGGATTTGCGTGTGGATGTTTTGCAGCGCTTCTCTCTAAAAGGTCGCCGCCCGATGTTACTGCGATCGCTATTGAGACTGGTATCCAGAACACTGGTATCGCCATTCTGATGCTTAAGGTTTGTTTTTACAACATTGTTTTGTGGAACTTACGCTAATGGCCAATAATGACATTTTACTTATGTAATACCTGTTATAGTGGTCATTCCCCGAGCCGGATGCTGACATCAGCGCCTTGATGCCTGTGATAGTCGCATGTTTCACACCAGGCCCGCTCCTTCTCGGCGCAGCAGTCCATCTGATCGTGACGCGCTGGAGAAAACGCCGTGAGGCGAACGCAGTGGAGGTGAGCGTGAATAGAACCCTGTTCTAATTCTAGAATTTAGTGTAGTTGTTGAGGGCATTTACTTACCCCTTAAAAAGCCCATGACCGTGTACAATATCTTAGCAGCCTGCGCCAAAACAGGCAGAAGAGCAAATCGATGCCGCAGTTGGTGAAAGCACGGAAGTATGTGTCATAGTTGTCGTGTTGTAGCTTCAATATTGCACATTTATTATTACTATTATTATTCTGACGGCGTCTGGAATTACACTCTTCTACCGCTTTCGGATCTTTCTATTTTGTAGTTGTGCTTGTGTTTTAAGATTGTGAACTGTGCGGTATTACTGTATTTAATCATCTGTTAATAATGAGCCTGTTTGTAGGGTATCGAAGCCAAGTGCCCCCTTCGTCCACTTGTAGAGAATGCCGCACGTCGGCTGTCTACTGAGGATGGCGAAAAGAAACACCTTGCTGAATCCAGCAGTTCACTCAGTCAAATGGCCTGAGCCACCGCTACCCGAACTCTGGTTTCTCATGAGCCACACAGCTACATTACCTCTACATTCTTTCTCCCAAGGGTTCTTTATTGCTAAATGTACTTGGACAAACGGCCCATACTAAACTTCTATCTCATACGTTATCTTCTACCCCATACTAGTGTTGTTTCCTTCTAGTGCCCACTGTGGCATACATAGCAGTTACCTAACTGTCTGTATGCTTGGACTCTGTATGCAAATTGAAGGAGCGTAGGAGAAAATATTCACCAAACATTTGAATGAGCTTATTCGATCTGTGTATTTTTTTTACCATTTTTTTTCTCTCTCTATTAATTTCTTCTCGGTGACCTACGATTATCAGCTGATATCGATTACTACCTGTGTTAATCAAGTGATGAAACGTTAATAGTCTTGATCTTTTTTTATAGATTTCTATTTGAGACCTTAGTCGTTTAATTTTGTACATTAGTGTGAGCTTGTAAGTAATAGAGCTTTTATCCAACGCATGTACCCTATTACACTTTACAGGAGCTACATGATAACGTCTTTTGCGCAGCTTTGTTTTAGAGATAGGGCGTGTTAGATTGTTGCTTATAGGCAATTTCGGCGATGCCATTTTTTATATATTCGTCTGAATAATTAGCGCATGTAGGAATTGGGATCAAAGACAATGCTTCATCGAACTGGTTGTGATCGTTTACAGCTTGATGTAATCCTTTTTTAATATATCAGTGTGTGAATTTCCATCTCATTTTTTACGTGTACTTGTTATAGAAAATGACCCATCCTTTCTATCCTTCTTTACCAAATTATGTGCTTTTAGAAGTGTGTTTATTTTTCCATCATAGGTTCGAATTTAGGCTTGAATGCAAAGTGTATTTTATCTCTATTACTGTAGTTGGCATGTCCGTCCGGTGACTAGTTAATAAATAGTTGATTTTTTTTGTTACCAAATAGAGGGAGCAATGTTATATGGTTGTCATAATTGCAATATACAGCAGTTACGTACAAAAGACAAGCTACTCTCTGGACTGAAACTCTGGGAGCAACAAGAAACCAAATGATTTCCGGCAACGTTTGCGGTTGCGGTGGGCACGTATTCAATACCAATATAAGGTGGCCTGCATGACGGGAGACACCGAAAAGTTGCGAAAATGTTTCGGGATTTCCGCCAACACGAAGAACTGAGCATAAACATTCGAACTCAGGACAACGTAGCTAAACGCTTCTTCCTAGTGATGTCTTATACTAATGCGCTTCCGGGAAGCACTATTAATAAGGATATTTTAACAATCCAAGAAAGAACTATGTGGCGTTTTCTGGCGAGCCCGACCATTCAAAGAATTCTTTCATATTATACATAAACTCTTTATTTAGAAAAAACAGTATCAAATGTAAATTCCATGAAAAGAGAGAAACACACACAGGCATCAGAAAAGTTGTCTTACAATTAGCTTGCATTCGCCAGAGTCGATAATTTGATAGAAGTCTTTATTTTACATTCTTTCAAATATATAAACATCAGTACAAAAAAGCTTGTACAATCGGAGACCTTACGTACTAAATCGATTTTTTTGGGTTCAGTAATCAATGGAAATCGCGAAAACTCCATTTGCAAAAATTAAAATACAAAAAATGCGAATTTATTAATCTAATGCATGCAACTGCTTATTATATAGAAAAAAAGAAGAAAAACGAGGAAAAGGTAATATTCTGGAATAAAACTTGAGATGTGATGGAAAAATTTGCATCAATCAGTCAGACAGATTGTTCTGTCCACCCAACTAAACATTAACAAATTACTAAAGTAATAAAAATTACTTAACGCTTCGGTCGTCTAAAATACCCGGAAGTGGCTTTCGTTTTCGAAATGTTCATTTGAGATTTAAAAAAGAAGAAGAAAAACAACTAAAAAAATTAACAATTTGAAGGCAAGCATTCTCTAAGAGTAGTTGGAAAGAATTTATAAGACACGTATTACAATCACATGCTTGATAAAATGATGCGCTCTAAACGTAGACATAATTGAGGTGCTAGAGGGATTTGATACAGCAAAAGGCTGCTTTCTGATATAAGGATAGAATGGATCTAATTTTTCTTCTTAACATCTTGATCGGAGTCCTCATCCGAGTCGTCCTCACGAATATCGTCAATTTGTCCAGTCTTTGACTGCGCTTGAATCGCAACTAAAACGAGAAATAATTAATTCATGCAAAATGAGAACTTCGACAGTACCGTAGAAGGCTATGATCGCATGGTTGAGCAACGTTTTCTCCTGTCAGTTGCACTCACAGAAACAAATCTACGTACGTATGTTTCGATGTGAACACAATCACTGGCTACACGGTTGCAAAGCCTACGGCACGGAAATGGAGTGCAAAATGTGTAGGCACACGTGCAAACCTTTGACAAGAAGCGACGTCCAGAAAATATGGAGCACGAGAAGTGTGCAAAGCATGATCATCAAAACACGCGGCACAATTGGCCGTTGTGCCAGATTCCACCATGAGTAGTCGGCCTGTAAAGCATTCAAAGATGTAACTATGCGAATCATTTTATGTACATAGACAAATAACAACACCATTAGAAAACACGGCATAGGACCTCAATAAATCTTTTCGCAATTCGTCTTATTCTAAATAATTGTCTGCTGGAATAGAGAAAAGTATTCTCACCTGAATAAAGCTGGGAGCGTCGACAATGATGCTGTGTAATATCCAGAGCGGGAAGTAAACGAGGCGAGTCAATGACCATATAATCATTAGGATCACAAAACATGCGGTCAGGGCCCCATCCCACTTGGCATACCGGAACAATTTGGCCAGCTCACTGAAAAAAAACAATATCTTGAATACAGTGTTTGTTACTCGTTAAACTGACAATTTGTATTCCACTACGCACCGTATAATATCCTTCGCTGTATGGTATATGGCTTTGACATAAGGGTACGATCAACAATAGCGCTTTTGTTGGTTTGGCATGGCAATGGGGAACATTACCAAAAATACTGTGCAGACTGTGCCCGAAGGAAAAAACATATTACAGTAACCCAGGCAGCTAATTGTATTTTCATCTAACGATACACATACAATTGCTTGGTACTGTGCAGACTGTTCCCGTAGGCCAAATCCATATTACAGTAACCCAGACAGCTAATTGTATTTTCATCTAACGATACACATACAACTGCGTGATACTGTGCAGACTGTGCCCGTAGACCAAATCCATACTACAGTAACCCAGGAAGCTAATTGTATTTTCATCTAACGCTACACATACAACTGCGTGATACTGTGCAGACTGTGTCCGTAGACCAAATCCATACTACAGTAACCCAGGCAGCTAACTGCATTTTCATCTAACGATACACATACAACTGCGTGATACAACTGCAGACTGTTCCCGTAGGCCAAATCCATATTACAGTAACCCAGGCGGCTAATTGCATTTTCATCTAACGATACACATACAACTGCGTGATAATTTAATAAAAACAAGCAGAAGGTCAAATGGTTTCAAGAGCAAAAAGGGGCGCTCCGAATACATTTCCAAAAATCTTCTCTCGTCATAAGCTGCACAGTGTCTACGTCTACAGCATACGATTATCCTAGTCATACATCCACATGAATAAGATCAACTTACATGAATATATCGGCAGCATCGTGACTGAATAGAATTAGTGTTCCCACTCTAACCATGTTCATGCTCCAGCTGATAAATAGCAACCCGAGTGTGACACCATGATGCAACATCATTTGGAGGAAATCATGACGACGCACGTCGACTAGTGCTGTGCTAAATAAAAAATGGGTCTGTTGGCCTGGTTTTATTTATATGATAGTCTACACTACGGAAACACCACGGAAACTAACGTGGTGGTACTAACTCTATCAGAGAACATGCCAGATTGTAAAACCGACTGGCGAAACTCAGGAGGTGGTTATAAGTACACTGGTACGAAATACTCTGACAACGAACAAGGCAAAAAAAAAAACATGCAGGAACAGCTCGAGACAAAATAGAGCTCTAAATCTTGGCCAGAACAGTGTTATATGAGAGAATCTCGCGAAGAATAGTGAAATATGAAAGAAGATTCGTGAAGGTCATGTGACTCGGTGTACATGATCTTCACGCGTCTTCTATACAATAAATATTCAATGTTCCCACTCACCAAAAGAACAGCGCCCAGTAGAATCCTCCCTCAATCATGTAATACCAATAGACTGGAGTACTGATTGCATGATTAGGCCAGTTCCTCCAGCACTCACTCACGTCATAAAATTGAGGTTCGTTTCTCAACACCCAGAATCTGTAAATAAAACCGTTTTAGTGGCAAGTCGCAATTTCGAAGATACTTTTCTTTTTCCTGCATTGACTGAGTTAAAGCAAATGACATCTTGCCTTATTGTTGCCTTTTTAATGCAATAAAGTATTTATTTAGACGACAACTATCATGGGCGCCACCGCAATCGCTTACTTCATAAATTAACAAAGTACAGGTTTTGAAGTCGAGCGTATATCTAAACCCTTCTGGTAATGAGCAGCTCAGATTGTATTCACGGCATGCGGTCTTAGCAGCAGTTAATGGTTGCAGTTTCGGCACAAAAGGAGGACACCCATTTTGATGGACTGTGCATTTACAACTATATCAAACTACAAACATTCCACGAGGAGACTAAATTTGCAAACATTGCACAGAAGACAATGCATTTCTATTGAAGGTGCGCATCCCTGCTATTTTCTCTGCATTATTTACGAGTTTCATTTTCTTCTGTAAATAACATATTCCATGACTAACGAGTCTAAAGTTAAGCGAACAAACGGGCGGTTGCAAAATAACGGTCACAACTAACCCTGAGAGCCATGCACACACAAAGAATGTACATCTCCATGCACTTTCAGAAGCCTTCTTGAATCGAGATTTGCCCAAGAAACCTCCGGTTAAGTGCGTCATCATTCTCGTCAACATCGGTTCCTTTATCCAGCCAAAAATGCACCCGATTGGTACGAAAATAAGAGATTCCATAAAAACCCTGAGAATCTGAAATGGAAGTCTACAGTAGCACATTTAGCGGAAATCGCATAAAAATTATCTCTTTTTAGGCAATGTAATTTGTAGTTTGTGTACAGGAGGTGCATTTCATACGTAGTTTGTAATTTGTAGTTTGTGTACAGGACTGCATTTCATACCTCTGTACTAAATTCCTTCCCAGTTAGAACAAGCCGAGCATACAAACCAAACGCGAAAATATCAAGGAAATAGGGAAACGATGACTGTGATATGCGTACGAACAAAGGTCTTACCACGAGCACAGCACCAATGTAGATTGTATTCTGAAAATCGTGGACATCTGGAAATTTCAAAGTGTCCGTGCTCTTTATACTCTCCCATGAGACATTTCTGGGCAACCAAAACGTCGGGTCCCAAAAGCCCATCACTGAAGTGAATAAATGAGTTGAGTTTACTGGAAAAGCAACGTTCCATATAAGAATTCGGTAAATGGACAAACATCTGCATCATTAGAAAACAATAGAAAAAAAGTATATGGTCTAATGGTCTAAGTTTACTTAATTGCAAAAACTAACAGTTTGATAATACGAAAATACGGCAACGAATAAATTTATAAAGAGATCATAATGAATTTAATGGTGACACCAAGTGCAGCATAGGTTACTGTATTTCGTATTCTTAAAATGAAAAGTTAGCTTGTAAAGTCTTGTCGTGTAAAACAAAAGAAGAAAACAATCTTTCTTGCAGATAGCATAGAAAAATGTAAATCTGTTGATCAACATAAAAGGAGAGATCTCACCCTCGTTTTCCCCTTCTTCTTAATAAAGTAGTTTTCAAAATTGACCGCTATGCTCAAACTACTTTTATGCTCAAACAAACACACCGTATAATAAAGTCATGCTACACTGATACTACATTCAACTCATCTAAATACAATAATACAGACATGGGCTGCTCGCCAATCCGCCGTTAGTGATTTGCGTTTTGTGCTATTCAAATAATTCTGACAGATTGCAATACGGAATCAAAACCCGATCAATGAAATGGAGAAAGTAAAATTTGAAATAAAAATGAACACCAGCAGCACTGCCGTTGTCTGTGCCCCGCTGCGTTCGGGGAAAAAAATTAAACAAATACCAATTGGTCATAGGTGATTCACACAACAAAGTACCAAACTCAAAAAGAAATATTTTTGCACACGATTAACCGATGATTAATTTGAAAGTGGAAATATAAATAAACAATCCTTAGTCTTATCTAAAAACGTTAACATATCAAAATAGGGGAAAGAAAAATGTAAATAAAAATCCTAATTGTTATTTCCGGTAGCTTTAATCTATACAGGGCAATGTAGCACTGTCGTCAAACTTAGGAGTTTCAAACAACTAGGATGTTCTCTTCATGAAACCAACTTATTGTAAGTTAGTTTACGCATATCGCTATAAAAAAATTTATTACGCACAAAGACCATCAAAGAAATCAATGTAACGTGCAGTTTGTGTTATAAAATACACATAATAAATAAAACATAATAAAGCAGTAGTTATCGTGCATATACATATGCAAAAAAAACTGTGTATAAATATGGTTAGAGACATATGGTAAAAGAATTGCTTTGGTAACATATGGTAAAAGCGCGTGAAAACATTTTTCATGCAAATTATTAAAAATTTGGTTTAGATGCATATGTTAAAGAAAAAGTTATAAAAAAAAATTAAATGTGTAAAAAAATCCTTGAATTGACCTGCAAGCCAAGGTTACCGGTAATTTTTGCAGTTTCAAGGCGTGAATCCAAAAAGGTTTCGGTGAAATAATTTCTCATTTTCCCCGTTTGCGGTTGCGAATAGAGAACGAATGAACCTTTTTGCGACGTTTTTTTTTCAAACTATATGGTATTATTATATCGTCATGTGAAATGAGCATGATTAGATTGCATACAAAAATCTAATTCCCACGTGTGTTGCGAAAACGAGGGCAAAACTTGCATTTGAGGGATGTGTAGTTTACTAGAGCAAAGTTCTTTGTTATGAAGAAAGCAAATAAATGATTTATTTAAATAAAGGTACCCAAACCGATTGAAACCACGGACAACGGATAAAGTGCATTGCCCGTTTTTTTACAACTGCAGAGAGGGAGAGAGGGAGGGGGTTGCTGAGGACAAACGAGGGAGTGCATAAAGGTGGAGACGAAGAGAACTTGAGAGCAATTTGCTAGTGCAATTGCCCATTGGTTTGAATTCAAAGATCGCACATATTGTCAATTGACGTTTGGTGTTTTGAATATCACTGTATAGTAGATAAAAAAGAAAGCAAACCATTCATGCATGCATGTTCGTAAAAATTTCAAGAGAAGCGTGCTTGAAACTCCAGCACGTGTTTTGCATTTAAAGCTAAAAGGGTTACATCACTAGCGTGTGCTATGTGGTAGTGCGGTGTAGAGAGCGAGGGGTGTCCTTGTGTCTTTTCTATGGTCTGTTATCCCTATGGTCAGCCTGCGTTCTCTCTTTCTAGTTGCCTCCAATACGACCCTTCACTCTCTCCTCTGGCAGACTTTATTCCCCCCTTTTTTCAACTGATACCATCCGCAGCAGACATTCTAACCTAGTATGGCGTACAGAGAAGAGTCCAAGCTGAAATGCCCTTGGCAAGTTGCCATCTTGTATCGACAATGTAACTGTGACGTGCCCTATGATTACACTTTTTTGCAGTTCTGCCCTTGAAGAACCAGGAATTGAAAGAAATGCATAAATTTCAAGGCGCCACCCGGTGAATTATAAAGGAATTTTCCCTGCCTATTAAGTTTTTACTCGCGTTATTTCGAAAAAAAATTGACCTTGTATGATTTTGGGTCATTTCTGGCATAAACAAACCGTATACAAAGTACACGTTTTGTGATCCTGGAGAAGTTGATGTCAGGTATAGAGAATGTAGAAAACATATTTCTAACAATAAGCTGTGGTCATTTTGAAGCGGCTCAACATAGGATTATGTTATGCAAACGTGGGTTTAAAATAAAAGTGAATTTGGAACTAGGTCAGCTCGTAAGCTAGGTGTCATGACGAAAGTATTGGTACATTCATACATTACCAGTGTTATAGTAATGTAATTTTAAAAGGCTCTTTAATATTGTGGCAAGAAGACAGCACTCCTAGTTTGGTCTTTTGTAATATTTATTAATTATTCGTGCTCTGCTTCGTTTGAATATATATGGGTGCCATTTCAGTATAAAAGGATAAAAATATAAGGAGTACCGGGTTATACCAACCGAATCCGCAGAAACGGATCACAGGGGTCCAGTTCATTTCTGAAGCCGGTACTAATGGCTTTTAAACTTCCCGGAGGCCAATTTTCTCGGGAAGCCGATTTATCTCCGCAAGTTTCAGTATGCTGGTTGAAAAATTTTTTTTCAGAAGAAGCATTTGCTACATGAAATTTGAAACGTTGGAGAGATGCTTTGGAGATGTAAAAATTGCAACTTTGTGCTAATTAGTGAAAGAAAGAGAATTTCATGCTGCAAAACACAATTAAAATGATTCGCCTGATTATGGGGTTATTAAAAGCTATTACTTAAAAGGCTAAAAAAAAGAACCACGAAGTTAGTGCACTTGTGGTATAAATAATCCAAACAAAGTGCATACTATCAAACTCTAAGGATGTGAGAGGATGAGACGTGTTGCAGAAATCCTGTGCTTTTGGACAAAACAAAGTCGAATGACCAATAGACAATTACTCTTTTTTTCCACGCCCTCATGGATCAGGCCATTGGCAGGTCAACGTTTATGCATGATTAAAATGACTAATGTATTTCATTACTAAAAATCATCCGACAGTTTTAGGTTCAACGATAAAACGATCTGTATTTGTTTTATGTTGAGTCACAGTAGGCGTACATAGAGTTTTCTACAAACAATAATATTCACGGAGGCGCCAGATTTCCTCTCTACTAGCACCATAATTTTAACATTTGTGCTGAACACCTCTGCATTCACTTATGCCGAACAAGCTTGAAAAAAAATGGCCATCAGGTTTTAACATCCAGAAAGCAGTTGCAAAGGTCTTTGAAGTGAGAATAATCCTGCTATCAATGGTATCAGCGGAGTTTAAAGGAGGAGGCACACGAGTTTTAAGTGTTCGATTCCTTTTCTTTTCTCGAAAAAAACATTCTAAATAATCATCAATAACATGCAGAATTAAATATGGAAATACACTTAAAAGAAATTAGTTAATTTAAAGAAAGTAATTTAATCTAAAAAAACGACCGTATTTTTTAAAACCACCAGTAAAAGGCAAATATGCACGCAGTATGCATAACAGTAAAACAGCCGTGCCTTTCTTTTGCACTACAAAGTACACAGGCGGTCTGAGCGCACTAATTTTCCGCAACATATTAGTAGGGTCCCCCTGGTCATCTGTTTGGCTGTGCCTGAAAAATAGCTAGAAACTACGGTAGTTCTCTTAGATTAATTTTTCAGATAAAATTCAATATTTACTTTAAAGTGTATTTCCTCGCTTTGTTCTGCAGTTCATATTATTTACTATGTTCTGTCGATAAAAAGAAAGGAATCGTACACTTAAAACTCGTGAGCCTCCTCCTTTAGCATTAATAAACAAAACGAACATATATATTTCATTACTGCAGAGCTTGTCCCAGTGAAATCATCGTCCCGAAACAACGCACATCTTTTTCTTAATAGTTAAATACTTTTCGCAGATAAAATGGTATACAGGAAGATACATGAGTAGAAAAAAAAAGAATGAAACATTTTTGGCGTAAATTGCATGACCATAATGAGGGTTGATTGATAAAAAAAACTCTTGATAAGGATACTTTCGCTATCACCTCAGAATAAGGAAACAAAAAAGATTAGAACCCGTCTGAAATCTGCGTTCTGAGTGAGACCAAACTAAAAACCGACGTCTAACACGTGTTTTGGTACCTCATGTGTACACTCGCATATGGATTGTAAAGCGAGCAAACTCAAACACAATAGTGTGCTACACATAAACAAGTTAGAGATAGGCTTTACTATGTCAATTGGACACAAATATTCACAACTTGAAAATAACTGGGTTTACGAAACGAGTAAAGCGATTAAAGGACCTAATCTGAAGCTGGCAAAAAAAGATGAAAAACAGGATTTAATGGTACCTAAATATACGACATCTCATGCGCCGGGCATGAAAACCAACATCGACGACTACATAAACTGATTCAGGCAAACAATCGCAAGGCACTTTTTCTGGGCAACGAGCTGTATATTTATATTTTCTAGTTTCCATACCAACACAATGTTTCCATACGAATTACGTTTGCAAACATTCAACTTTGCGAATCTGATTATTCTTGCTACTAATTATGTCCGGCCCGTGCGACTTACTGTTTTCACTCTACAATACACATAATGTACCGTTTTGTTAGGAAATATTTCCAAGAGGGACCTGAGTGGCGAATATGTCCTCGGTTTAAAATAAAATAACTAGTAACTATTAATTACAACAGCTGATATTAATGCTTTGTCTTCGCATGATTTAATAATTACCTCGTTTAGGTGAAAATTTAGCAGTTTATGATGTTCTCATATTTTTGAGAAAATTAGTAATCAGGGTCCAAAAAATTCCCAGACTTTATATTTTCCTATTCGGCTCACCCCATTTAACCAAGAACGTGTCGCTGATAAGAATGGCTTAAATTGAGTGTTTAAATCAGCCACATCACCCGACCCCGAAATATAAACAAAATAACCAATCTATAAAAAATATTACACTCGAAAAAAATGAGGAGATGATACTCTGTAAGATACAAATTACAATAGGCAAGTACAATTTACTCACATTTTCTTGCTTGCACTTCTGAAAACTCAGCAGCAAATAAGCAGGTAGATGGGAGCGAATAGTTTTCAGAGAACACACAATTAATCGAGTTGTGAATTATTGCGTTTTGTTTTGTCAAGTAACTAATATCTCAATGACAATATGTGTTCTTGTAGTAGCCGACGAAGGTGTGCCAATTGCACTACGTATAAAAACGACTACGCAAAAAAATAGGTTTGTGCTTTTTGTTTAACTCGGGCTTAAATATGAAAAATGTCACGATTTTGTATGCATATATATTTATTGCCACGCAATTCTTTGCATAAACTGGTGAAAAAAAATTAATAAAGTAGTATATATAAACATTTGTAAAAAATGGAGAAAACGGTGAAGGCATCTCTACAACGCAAGAAACAAAACTTTCACGTTAGTAAACACATAAATTCGGAAAAAAAAAATCTGTTCGATGAACACACAACTTTAGGTTATCAGATTTGTACACGAGAATTCCTAAGTATATACCACATCACATTTAACCACCGAGCCTCTACAAAAGCCAAGCATTAAACCGGTGTTAATAATATCACACAAAACTACCTTATCTAACAAACAACGCAAACCTTATTAGAGAATAAAACAACGTAGGCAAAAATTTGACGATCTACGGGAGATCAAGATATTTTCACAAGATCAGTAAATAAATGCTAGCGTCTTTGAGATAGAACAAAACAGTCTTTATTGGTCAACTAACAATTCTACAAGTACAATAACCTGTGCGAAACAATCAAGGAACTAACGTTGAATACACGTAATATGATTTGTTGGTTCACGGGGAGGACATACAACTATATATTTGCCAGTTTTCAACCAGTAACAGGGAAATAATACACATATGACACCAAAATGCAGTGTCAGCCAAAGTACGAACAGATTTTGATTATTGGCGAGTAATGTTGCATTCACAACCATTGGTTGTTTATAGAACAAAGAACTTTTCAACTTGGGAATGTCCATAGGAATATACAAAAAGGAGCAAGTCAAAGCATAACCAGAAATCAACGAGCTTGCACATGTTGGAATGGATATTTGCACTGTGGTTGAGCAGGAATCCCTACTTTAAAAGAAATATGAATCTGGCATAATGGTTCGATCTAGTGGAGCAAGATTGAGCATTTTCCTATTGATGCCAATGGCTTATATTGAACGACTGACTGGTTCCACTAACTGCATCATTATGACCGTATAAATGCCACCACAACAATAGCAAAACAATGAAAGTTAGTCGAAAACTGGACAATTGTTTGTGGTTATTGGGTGCGATGTCCACTTGAATTAAGGCGTAATCCATTTACTTTGTAAAGAGCTTTTGCCAAACAAAGTTTTCATCGAGCACGGATCCTCTAATCATAAACCAGTAATAACGGCTGCGAGATACTGCGTTTGAACACTGTGGATCATTGTTGCAGCGCGCAGTCGTTATTCCTTGGCGGACCACCGACCGTTGCGAAAACAAAGCATCCAAATGTGAGCACTACCGAGATTTAGGAACGCTGTATATAATGTCAGGTAGTGTTGATAAAAAAAACATCGCTATATGGTGTGAGTATGCATTAGTTTTCTTGGTTAGATATAAAATGAGCTGCAGTTATCAGGGCAACCAATACACAACTAATTTGGACAAAAACTGAACTAAGTTCACAAAAAAATGAAAGTTCAACTGGGTGTCGGGATGCATGCGTGCTGTTTTGCAAGTTCTCTTTCCTACTCTGAGCAGTCACTAACTCCTCCTGATAGGAAATCCAGTTATCGTCCTATACCTGTTCTGCTCCATATTCCCATTATGCGCCTTCAATAGCATTCAGAGGAACAAGTATGATTCTCGCCACAAATCCATGAGAAACAAGAGAAGGATCCGGGGATTCGCCAATATGCATACCGTGGTTTTATTTGGAATGAGGGCATTGGTAAACTACTTAATGTTTCTCAATAAACTGTAACTGGGAATGTGGAGTAACTCGTGTTTCTGCGATCTACGGATACCGGTAATGAAAGAGAGAAAATATTAGATTGTAGAGATAATACCAAGTGTGTTATACACTAACATAGTTCCGTTACTTTCGTTCTAAAATATCTGTCTATAAAGGTTCGAGTGGTTCGTATTCAGGTTGTTGTGAGCCGAAGCTGAGCAGCTTCAGCGCCAACCTTCACAGGAAACCACTGGCGTTTGTGAGCAACGGCTGATCATCCTCCGTGTCTTCCGCCTCGACATGACCACAGTCTCCAAAGTCGTCGCACTTTTCCGTTTGTTCGAACAGAGCGAAGTGCACCTCATACTTGCACAACTTTTCGTTCATCAACACCATTGGAGTGAAACTGAAGCAAACATATAAGTTATATATGGAAATTGCATTTAGACGCCATGCCCTAATTCGGTTAACAGCGTAGTGATTGGGCAGATGCCAAACCTCTAAAACAACCGTAGTAGCAGCTATGCATAAATTAGCTCACCGGTGACCCCAAAGGATTTCGTCGGGAAGAAATGAAGTTCTGGCTTGGAAAGTCATTCCGGTTGCCTCCACAATGCCTTCCACTGTCATAATAAGCTCGAATTCAGCTGTCTGAAATGTTTAGCAAAATCCAACCAGACAATTTTTCATTTTGCTAATGGAAAAGCTCCTTTAATGCACAAAACAACAAAGATGCATTTTTACCTGTATGGTTTCCTTGGTCAACCCATACAACGGACTCTGTTCATCAATAACATGCCGCACGATTATTGGCCTGAAATATTTGTATGTTTTTTTTTGTAATGGCGTGGTCCCATCAAGCCGTACCGTTTCCAAGTATTGCATATTTGAAACTTGGAAATTGAACCTTGGAAGATCAATAATGAATGACCACGTAAGAAGCTAGACATCTTGCATGTGTCTAGACTGTGAGCGTTTCTCTCTCCTGTTTCCACTTTCGCATTTAATTTTTTTCATTCAACAAGGAGTTATTATTACCCAAGAAATACATTTTCATGAGAGCGATCTATGTACAATAGTAACACTTCATCTCGGCGTCTCTCCGTTAAGCTAATTTCACAGTGATAAAACATACCATAATAATAGGACACGGTCCCATCCAGAGTCGTAACCAACGTTCATGTCCTTCACTCCAACCAATTCTCGATCGCCACGCTAAATAGATTTACAGTACATTTATATACACGGATAATGTGCACATAATCTGCTCGACAAGCAGATCCCAGCAACCAATCTTTACACATTTACTTGCTTATGACCTTGGGAAGGCAATGCAGCCCTTGAATTTAGTGTTAGGATGGGTAGCTGACAAATTCACCACCAGGAAATCCAGAGGATCGGAATATCGATCGTACTCTGAAATAAAATATAAAGTTTTGAACTAAACATGAGCCTACCGAGTTAATCCGTGAACTGGCCATGTATAATCGTACATGACTTTCCGCGAGGTACAGTTTATCCTGAATATCAGCAAGTCGAATCATTAACGCAGGGCGGCCATCATGCTCGTCAACTGGTCCAATGACTGCCATCCTGGAGAATCGCATCTCCTAAATATTCTTAGTGAAAGTGTTTCCGACAAAATGTGGTAGTTATTTTTGACATTCTCCCGATGCCAGTTAAAATATACATTGAATGATAAAAAAATGACTAAGTATCAGCCACGATACTTTTTTTTTTGTTTTGAAAATTTGATCATGTTTTTATTTACCGTTTCTTGACCAATTATTAGAAAATAGGTCCCGCCGCGGATTGTTTTCTGGTACATTAAAATTTTTTTACATTTCTTTGTGTAATTTATATCTGTGGGAGCAAGTGCAATTTCTACATATCACATATTGTAATGTGACTGATCATAGCTAGCCTGCGAGACGGGTACATTAGGTGTATCCATGAAGTATTTAACGATGGATCACTTCTTGTTGAGGTGATTGCCACAAACGAGGGTCGATGAAACAAACTTTGTTTTCTCTGGGGGGGGTAGGTTCATCTCAAATTGCACCTTTTTTATAATTTCTATTGATATTATGACCTATCACGGTCAAAATGCGAAAACAGCAGTAAATTTCCTTTGCTCCTCGAGCCAGGAGCAAGCTCAAAAGCTAAGCGACCTCGCTTTATAAAACAACTGGCATATCGTAGCCGCAGCCAAACGGTACGCCAAACTGTGTTACAAGTGCGAAATAGCGTGATAGAGGCTAGAGGTGCAGAGGTGCCGAGATAGGACTGCGGTGCGCCAGTTGTTTTATAAAGCGAGGTCGCTTAGCTTTTGAGCTTGCTCCTGGCTCGAGGAGCAAAGGAAATTTACAGCAATTTTCGCATTTTGACCGTCTTGGGTCATACTATCAATAGAAATTACAAAAAAGGTGCTATTTGAGATGAACCTATCCGTTGAATGTGGCTTACTTGTTTCCTTTTCTTTGGCCGCAGCACTTTGGCCACAACAATTCCGGCCAACATCGTCTGTAGAAAAACACCAACTATTAGTTGAGCACATAGGACAGTATAGGCGGGGGGACACGCGTTTGTCATAAACCTGAATTGGAATTTTTTATTATATCTCCTTATGCTTATGGCTAGACATTGAAGTGAATGCGTGAAGCAACCACGAATTCAGTGTCCATAGTCATCAAGCAATGTAGTGCGATACGTTTTATGTACTTATAAATGAAACACCCATTTCAACTGTTAGCGACATATGTACGCTATTTTCTTATACACGACCATAGTATTTCCCTCATGCACCTTTATAATTTGCATTTATCTATATCTCTTGTTCACTTTGAAAACACGCGGTAGTTTCGAGTTCATTGTTTGGTTCCTTCTTATGAAATCTTATGAAAGATCAAAAATGGCATGAAAATATAAAGAAATTTTGTCCTACGACAGGCGCAATTAATGGTTATTCTTCATATAATTACTGAGAGGAAAAAGGTTGAAAACCCGAGAACAAAGAATCTAAACGATTCTTTTGTAAGGGTCCACGAAGGTTTTTACGCTCCGGTCTTTTGTTTAAACAAAAAAGGTTCCCTAATGACATTCTCTTCGACGCTCTCAAAGACGACATATAATGTTAACACAACTCGAGCACCATAATGGACACACACATCATTCAGTTGCTTTAGGAATGAATTCTTGGAATTTTGCCCAGTTTTTCAATGAATGAAAAAGAAATGATTGAAACTGACTGGAGTACCTTTTGAAATTCGATCATGTTCTCAAATACAACGAGTCTAACCTTTTATGAGCATCTGGATTTATCCCGTAAAATATGTGAAAAATCACCTGTATCCATATCCGATTGTATGTTGACTCTCCATGCTGAAATAATAATAAAACATTTGAAAATTCAGAAAAGCTTTTCTAAAGGAAGGTGACAACACCAAATCTCCATGCAGCAATAATAATAAAACATTTGAAAATTCAGAAAAACACCAAATCCGGAATTCTCAGCTGTTTCATAAATGGAGGAAAGAAGCAAGCATACCTGAACAGAAAGGCGTCCACAAATGTTACCACTTTGTCGATGCAAATCCGATCTGGCAGCTGGAATAAAAATTACCGTTTAAAGAAGAATATGTGCACAACAAAGTGGGTAGAATAAAACTTAAAACAAAACAATTGCATAGTTGAAACCCACTGTTAATTGTGTGATGATATAGTAGAGAAGAGCAAAGAACATCCAGCTGGCGACGAATCCAAGAGCGAATATGGTGATTATGCTTCTCCAATTGCATTCGATTATTAGATGGAACCAGTTCCTGAAGTGCTCGGCCCTGAACTGAGTATGGCAAGAATGGGAAAGGTAGAAAGACACTACTTCCAAAACATCATGCAGGAAAGAGTGGAGTCAGAATGGTAGCATGCAACAGAGAAGACATAGAGACCACTGTGATTGGAATAGACTCACTTGTAGCACGCTCGGAACCTCCTTGGCAATTCCACTTGTGAGAGTTGAGTGTGTCCATCTTTTGCTACCAACCGTGCGCGCCGAGGAAGCGCAGACGAGGAATTGCCTCGCCATCCATCTGAAATTATGTTTATCATTGACTTCAATTTATCAGACAATGTAAATGATGCTGCATAATACATGCTCGGTATTGTCCTCAGCTACGCTTAATACCTAATATCACAGTAATAATTCATCACTGCTGCGGGCATCATACACATACTGATGATGACCCCACCCGGTGGGAAATCCTCGTCTGCGTCAATGGGGTCGAAACGAGGTTCTTTACTCATATCTTTCGTAATTATTACTTTTTTATCATATTATCTTTTTTTTTCTACTCTAGAGTTTCTAGTTTTTAGAAACTCTAGAGTTTTTTTTTCTAGACTTTAGTTTACTTATATTATGTTTAGCACCTATTTGTTCTCTTCAATTAGCAGATAGAGACAATACATGTGTCCCTTTTATGCTCTTTGGTCAGTGTATTTTCTGTGGCCATGAGTGCATAACGTTTGAACAGAAGCTCACAATAACTGGAAGAAAATGCTTTCGAATTTGCACCTAACTTGATTTGTTTCCTTCTTTTTCTCTTTATGGGATCATTTTCAGAAATTTTGGACCCAAACTGTTATAAGGGATCAAAAACGGAAGTTCCAGAAAGGAAACAGAAAGGATGGGGAGGTTCGTTAAGCAAGTAGACACACAAAGCAATGCTGCACAGAAAGAGAGCTACAGAATTGCGCTCAGTAATAGAGAAAGATAACACATGTATGGAATACAGAGTAAAGAGATAACAGGCGTCTTCACCTGTTGTTATGCTCACGAGAGATCCGGATGTTAAGTTTTTTTTATTCCTTTACTTTAGTGGTTCGCTTGCTTTCGTTTTGTCTTTTGACCCGGTAGGCTGGAAAGAGTCAGGACATTTCAGCTTCATTCTAATTCACGGCGGTCGCGCTTCTGCGCGGTGCAAGCCGTTGAGCTGGGTCAGTTCAAATCATCCCTTTTTTAATGTTTGTTATTTATAATATGAGTCATAATTCAGGACAAAAAATTCCAGATCGACGCTCCTCGCTGTAGGAGCAGCTCACAATCCAACGACCGGTGGTGTGAGCAAGGCACTTATTAGCACAGCGCCACGTTGTGCCCGAATGCGTCGTTCGTAAAATTGTTTTCGCTCCCCCGCAAATCCATAGTATACATGAAGCAGTTCTAGTTTATCTCAAGCCCCTATAGCATAATGATCCAATTCGCCACTTTGTCTTCATTTTGTTTTCATTCTAGGCTCGCTATTTTTTGTGTTCGTTCCAGACGGCCATCTCAGACAGGGAGAGGTGGATGTAGCCAAGGAAACGGACACGGTATGGGCACACAGAAAGGACTCATTTAGGCTAACATCTACCAATTAGGGAAAATTTTCATCGAACTGTGGGATCATATTCGAGCCGAATACAATGTGAAGCGTGCCAAAATATAAAGAGAAGTTGGAGGAAGATGAGTTAGACGAAATATATAACGTCTAAATAAGCGCAGCGTGGTGGATCACATAATACAATTTTGCCCATTGAATTTGTGAACACAACCCGAGAAGAAAGAACAAGTGGAAGCAGATATCAATAGTAAGTATCGAATGCTTCTTCACTATACCTTTACACACTATTGGATGCCTTCTTTAATGTATGAAAAACAATTGCTTGTCTGCGTGGGGTAGATGTTTTAACTCTGATAATTTCCATATGTTATGTGGCAAGAAAAAATGGGTTTTCTTAGGTTTACATAGTTTTTGCCACATCATCTGTTGAGCAACGATCTATTGAATATACACAAATTCTCCATTCAGTTGTTGGTTTCTTTATGTTTCCCGAACGAGCAATGTTTATAAAGTTAGGACACGATTTATGTTTATGTGGATAAAATTCCGAGAAACCCCCAGACGAACACTTTAGGAGCAGCTCCAGAAAAAAGATGTTTCACGTGTAAGGAAGCGTCTGTCGAAAGATCAAGTCTTTATTTGAATGATGGTGCGTGTCGCCTTTAGATAAAAAAAAATTAATACGTACACTATCTCTACCGCCTTGAACGGTTCGTCATACTTTAAATGCATTTATTGTTTCTGGATAGACGTTATTTCAATCGCTTTCTTTGTTCCCTTTGGCCATTGAGGATGTTAACGTTAATGACAGTTTTGCTGACTAATTATTAGGTGACTAGCATAATAATCGGGTTGGAGAAGCATTTAAAGAAAAACAATTGTAACTGGTAAATTAACGAAAGTCATGCACGTGCTTTTCCATAGTTGCAATATTCATAAATAAAGATATATAGAAGCTTACTCATATGTTCCTTTGGCTTTCCATCGGGTACAGACAGCCGCACTAATTCTTCTGATATCTCCTTCATTGTACGCACTGAAATATTCTCGTCGTTAATATAGTTGGGGTAATGAACACACTGAGGCGAACAATGTGGGAAGGCAAAACTGTGACAGCACAAGATGCTTAACTAACAATAAGCGTTAACCTCTTAAACAACTAGCTTATTGCTTCTGAAAATCGACTCACATAATACTACTAGCATAAAATACATCATAATAAAAAAAGTTTCGGTAGCCTTGAATTGTCCCGTGATAATTGCGCCGATTCAAAATGAAGAAAAACGATAATGGCTCATGAAATGTAAAATTTTCCTGGGAATAGCTGTCATGCGACTAATTGCATTCGCACAATAAAATGTCGAGTGTCAAGTCTATAATTCACTAAAAAAGTGGAAATAAGGCCATATTGAAGCAGTCACTCTTTGAGAAATTTAAACAAATTTAACGAGCTCCTTAGCGTGATGGGGCTTAAATTAATTGGAATGACCAAAGATTCTCCCTTAGAGGGTCGCAGTCATTTCAAATTCGTCTTTTTACTCTAATTATTGATAAATATTAAAAGGTACCTAGAAAAATACCTTACCAATGTCAATTTACTGAAAATTTAACCCAGGGAAAAAATCACTTCGGTTGAGGTTTGTTGCCTTACAGTAAGACAACGAATAGTGGAGCACCTAAAATAGTTGCTTATTTTAGCAGATCCCTTCAATCAAACACGAGGTTTTTAAAGCATTGTTATCACTGGCATCCGGCCGACTTCATGTTACAAGATAGAATGTTCCATGCGGTAAACCACAAAATCCCAAGCAAAGTTTTTTCTTTCCCTATGTTATATTTTCAGTAAATTGGCATTGGTAAGGTATTTTTCTAGGTATCCTTTAATATTTATCAATAATTAAAAAGACGGATTTGAAGTGACTGCAACCCTTTAATGAAATATAAACTCAAGAATATTTCCGACTGTTTTCAAAGAGGCCGCTTGGTTTTAGAGAACACCTGTCAGGTTGGTTTCTAATGCAGTTAATGAATGCACTGGAGAAAAATAGGAACTTTAGAGTCAATACATTCAAGTTAGGAGCAATAGTACAAATACTATAGAAATTGAGTAAATAAATTATCGTCTTTTTTTCCAAACGAGCTAAATGACCTGCGTATGCTTGTCCAGAGTAGGATAGTGAAGGCTGGAAGATATACGCACATGGAGGCAAAAAAAACGTGGTATTCAATCACACACATATCACAGTATCACATATTTTGTAATCGATAACGCAGTACATTTTTTCACGTGGTTAAGAAACCTGATCCGGATTAGGGATGTACAACAGGAAAATGTGAACGCGATGCGGGATCAAAGCTCTGGTTGAATAAAGAAGTAAGAAGTTGAGGGGAGGGCTCGACGACGCTGTGGCTTCTGATGAGAGAAAGAATAAAGGACAATCACAGTGGTCGACGAGAGAGTGCACGGAAGAGAAGAGGGATGTTAGAGAACACGAAGATGCGAAGTGAGAGGACGTGATAAGTAGAACTAGAGAAGAGATGCCGACGAAATAGTGGAGGCTAGGGGATTAGAGTAACGATAGAATACGATCCATTAGTAGGAGCAAAGTGCACGCAGAGCCGGCTTGCATAACTCTTGAAAGATACCGAGGGAACGAACAATCATAACTCTTGAAAGATACCGAGGAAACGAACAATCTATAGACGGCAATACAAAAGCGGTAAAGCAATTTGGTATACCGCTTTAAAAAAAAGTGTATTTCGGAAAAAAGCTTCAGTCCGCGGAGAAAACCCTAAATTGGTGGTCCAAGAGGGCAAGCCTTTACGACCTAAATTGGCACACAATGAACGTTATTTTTGTTTCATTGTTTTGCTTATCAGCATAATCCCAAAAATAATACGTAAAACTGTAATCTGGAGATTAGTGCAATGAAAAGACCCTCAGCTATGCCTCCGAAAGGAAAACACCAATTTTGTTTCCTTGAGCAATGTCCAGATTATAAGCTAATAAAATTTATGGGTCTGTAGTAAACTAAACATGTTTATAACATTACTTTTCGAAGGAACGATTGGCTGTGTGGGGGTAATAAGCTTAATATTGTTGCCGTAAAACGACTATACAAAGGCTCAGCACGTACGCTACGTCTAGAGGAACATATAGTACAACAATGCGTAAATTTTGGTTAAGACAATATTAGGATGATATTGTTGACCAGCAAGTAGGAAAAATGCCCTTCCTATCCCTGAATGTGTAATATAAGTGCACATATGGCTCATTAATTCTGTGTCAACCCTGGAGTTGACAGTTCTCAGTCGTGCTTGAAAAATTGGCGCTTATTATGGAATTCATACCTTGTGTTCACACGAACTATACGTACAGTATGGACTTTGTTTCGCACTTGTGAGATTATCGAAAATCTATAAATCTCTGAGCTGGGCGTCCATAACTTGCATGTAATCCGTCTAGTCCGTCTGGAAGCGTCCAACGAAACTAGCAGGCAAGAAGGCGAAAATCAAAACAATCTATGACTGAATTGAGCAATGTGCCTCTTTATTTTCAACATTTCTTCTATGCGCATTTGGTGTTATGAGATGGTTCAAGAGAAATCCATATAAATAATGGCGAAATAACTGGACCAAAGAATAGCTTTGATTGTCTTATTCGAGGAAGCCTTATCCAATTCGTATCCAAGACAAGGCCCATTTCATAAACTCACAAGGCCAATAAATATGCTGCTTTTTGTGGAAGACTGAGTGACGATTATATGTAGTGTACACGACGCGGGTATTTTTTGTATTAGTTTCGACCTTTCTGTCGACGCTGCACGTTGCAAAGCAGTTAAAATCATTTTTTTTTTACATTACCTGTTCTGTGAATATTCCCAGAGCCCAACTAGAAACAGCAACACCGTTTGTATGCGCGAGTGGGGCGGGAATTCTGGTCTTTTTTCGAAAACCAGTAAATTTTGTTGGTGAAGGATATTTATGATTGTGAGAAAACATATGAGAAACGAGAAAACTGCCATTGGGCTATTGCATATAGTAACATCGAGTACAATTTCTCGGTAAAATAGATAATATAAATAACTTCACCACCAGTTTTCCTAATTGTTGGAACCCAATGAAGAATGATCGCTCAGCATAAAAAAATAAGATTTGATTAACATAATCACAAACAAATTTAAAATCTGATTAGGCGCTTACGAATTTGTTGACAATTCTCTAATCTCGAATTTTGCACAGTGTAGAAACTTGTACAGTCTATCTGTCTAAATATTTAAGCATGCTTATTTGCCTGCGCATGCAAATGAGATACTAATACGTATATGAAATGAAAACGCTTATATGTTTAACACAACAAAGGAGGTAACCATAAATTAAAATAAAACTTTAGAACTGTCAGCCCGCTCCTTTGTTTGAAGGAGAAAGAAACATGAGAATTGAGCATTGTATTTTCTCACGATAATCTTGAAGAAGTAGGCGAATTCCAAAATTTTAAAACTACGGACACGTAAGAAGATAAATTTTTGCATAGACGAAATGGAAAAAAATTAATAATGTCAATCGCGTACTTTAATATGCCTACGCCGATCAAATTGAAATCCTTCGTGTACTCTACTTATTGTATTTGTAATTTTGTAAAAAAAAACGTGAGATAACATTTGATGACAAACCGACTATTATATATAGTTTCAAACATTTATGATTTTGACTTTCAAAGCCTCCTTGGAACGTAATGTAAACAGTTGACATTCGCGAACTACGCTTCGTCCTAACATGAAAGATTGCGCGAAAGTTGGCCTTAGAATTCGTTCAATGCTGCTGACAGGAAATGACACTTTTTGTTGAAAAAAGGTCGTAATGTAATACTCATATGATCCTATGCAAATACGTAATGCGTGTTTGCTTTCTTAGAGGAATTCTACGGAAACCAAAAAGATGTATTGGATTGGGGGGATCTGGAGTTGATCGTGAAGGTTAGCCAAAGACAAAGAACTGCAAACATTTCTGAATTAGGAATTCTGGAGTGCCAAGAAATCGGATACTTTAGTAAAATTGAGGAGAGACAGGAGAGAGAGACAGAGGAAGATATATAAGAGAGACAGGGAAACAAATACAGAGAAATTGAGAATTAGAGATATAGATAGAGATAATGGAGACCACGAGCACTCACACTGTCCGTCTGACATCTGATCTCGAATTAGAGAGATAAACTCTGTTTAACACATAGCCAATCTGATTGAAACGGAAATCGCGGTTTAACTCGTCTGCGCGTAATTTTCGATTGCAACTAATCCTTTTTTTACACGGTATCTTGCTCGAACCAAATAATCTTATTATATAAAGTTTGGAGCTTTGTTTGTTTGTTTTCTTGGATGTTTGATTGATTGTGTGTTTGGATGATGTGCGTTACGTAAACGCACCTATCACAAAACCTGTAAAAAGGATGCATATATGGAATGCGTGTGCCGCATCAGCCGTGCGAGTCGGCGGCGCTCGAAGTACAACAAAGAACATGCAAATCTACAGCAACAAAAAGAACAACGAAGCGGGGATTTTAGCTACAAAAATTTTTTTGTAACTATTTTTGAATCCACGTTTCATGTATGCATAAAATAAATGTAATAGAAAGTCGCCTCGGGCGGCGTAGCCGGCTGGTTAATGATAAATGATTTAGCATGTTAAGATTTTATGCATCCACCCACCTCACATTGTTTTCGAAGTCTGAAATAAGGGTTTCCCCAAAAGGGTGCGATTTAAAATTTTCATCTTTTGAACAAAAAGGGCAAGAGAAAAATATCGTCAGAAAGGAGTTCAGGCGATTTGTCATACTATCCAGACGAAGAAGTTGTGTGGGCAATCGTTTCAACTAACCAAAATTCTCAAAAGCATTCAAGGTTTTGGAAATACATGATTAGCTTGAACTGGTCCTAAGATTTGAATGCAACTTTGGGACAACAATTAAGTCAATCAAATGTGCTTTTTGCATTACATTATTACGTCAATATTTCAACACTTCATTCGAATGGGACAACAAAGGGGGCGCTATCCATATTGGTTTCGTAGAAACGGCGTCTTAAAAATTTCGTAGAATTAACAACTGAATATTATTTGCTACAAACATTGTCTGTCAATTATTATACTCTTCTGTCTTTTGGTAATATCACCCAATCATTATTTCTACATGTACACAAACAACTAGCACGAAAAGAAACAGCAAAACCAGGAACTGAGCAATGTGGAGCGAGAAAATTGCTCTTTTCCTATGAATTTCCTTTTTACTTTTTTTCTCTTTCGTCACGGTAAATCACTTTTGAAAGACGCCGAATAGACGGAACCGGATCATAAGTTTTGACCTTGTCGAATTAGAGGAGCATGACCTGATAATTGAGGCGAGAGTCTTAAAATAGCAGCTGAGAGATCAGAAAGTCATCAAACATCACACATGAAGCAGAAAATTACCTAAAATTATAAGTGAAACACTCTGGATAACAGTGATGACAAATGCAAAAAAAGCTGCTTATTGCTCGGATAGTATGAAAGTGATTATGAGGATTATTATGCTTAGGGGTTATTCTGCTATGATTTCTGAAGCTGAATACATATAACACAAATGCAATAAATTTTCCCTCTCCAGCACTTAAGATGATGAACATATAAGCACCACTTACTAACATATTCTGGAAGGGCTTTCCGGCTTGCTTCTAAAAATCTTCGTGACGTCGTCGTTCCCATTATAAGACCTCAAGGTACCAACGTTTTAAGTGATTCTCCTCTAATTAGCAAATGCTACGGTGATCAAAGTTCGCACTACTTTGTGAACCCGACAAAAAAAACTATATCTAAGGCAACCAGCGGATATGCTCCAGTAACGGGAATCCTCGTCCGCCTGGCTGGGCTCGTTGAAAGGCGTAAAAGCTCTTCAAGACATCTCTTAGTCACTTCTTCAACCCGTTCTTTCTCAACCATGTGATCTAGCGAACACACAACATACATCTTTAAATGTTGACGCTAAGAGATGAAACATGAAAATGAACTTGTCGAGGGTCGTATACGGGGGCTTTCATGAGACAACTAAGTTGTAAGTTTACTCGCAAACATGTGGGGCGAATACATACATTCGTGTCCATGTCATGAAACATAAAGATCACAAATGTGCTTTCCGCCATGATTTTTAAAACCTTTGTGACGTCACCTTTCCCATAATAAGATATGTACTCAGTTTCATAAATCGTAGCAGAATAACCTATACGCCGATTAAAAACCCTGCAATTTTTATTTAGGATCCCTGGGTGTGGTTGTTTCCATGTCATGAAACAACTAATTTGTGAGTTTAGTCGTAAAATACGGGGCGAATACGTACGTACATGTACATGCAACGCTAACATTTAAATAGGAATCAGATCCTAAAAGTGTAGCGCTTGAAAATAAACTCGGCTTTCAAAAATAGGTCTTTCAATAAAAATCGTCGGCCGACAAAACAAAGTTGGCAATAAATAATCATTGCATTTTCCCATGCCTCCCATGGGAGGAAACGTCTGGATAGCATTGATGAAAGGCGCATATGTATATGAGGTTGAGGTGAGGAAAGCTATCTGCATATTATTATGAGATGAAATATCATTGCCGCTTTATTGCATATTTGTACCTTAAGGTGTGGTCTGCAAAAAAATATAACGTTGGTGCAAAAAAAGGCTATGGAATGCATGCATTTTGCCTGTTATCGTATTTCGAACGCAGAAATGGAAGATATGACCCAAGCAGGGTTTGCAAGTCCTTAGCTCCACGAGGCTCTGAGTCCAATGTCTTAGAGTTGATCGTTTTCTCTAGTTAATTAACTTTGGGCGTGAAAAGTGTCTTGGAAGGACGTGGCGACGACCCGCAAGCTGATTTATTATCCCATCGGAGGGGCAGCACTGGAGCTGGATGAATTGGGCAATGAGTTCAAAGTGAAAGAGTAGAATAATTAAATAAGGGGTTTTAATTTGGTCGGCTAGAACATTTGCAAAGTGATACAAGTCAATTTCTTTGATTGCAAAGCACAGAATACGTACACGAACGCACATTATACTCAGTTACAAAACAAAAGGACATCAAATCTAAAAAGTGTAGTAGTAGAAAATACAATTAGCGAAATGGATCCTCTCCGAACTACTTATAATTGCTCTTTCTCGACTAATTGCCGGTGAGGCAGAGTAATCTTCATCTTAAAATAGCTTGAGAAAGTTGTACTAGGATTTCGCCAGTCAGGCTAAGCAAGAAGTATAATGTGTTAAGATGCAACACATGTATTAAGGCAATCTGCATGACGTCTGGACGTGAAATGGGGATTGCCCCCTTTGAAAGTGACCTATTGTCTGGTGGCCCTGTGGGGCATGTGGTGGACGCTCGTTCTTCGTGTCCGAGATTTGAGAAAAGGATGAGCGCCATATACAGATTAACTTCATAAACGGAGAGTCACCCAATTTGACGCAAGGAACCATTGAAATGCAAGGAACATGAACTATTTTCGATTCGATATTATATAAACACTGGTTGCGGATATTAAAGTTGATGAGAGCATTCGGATAAATACAGCAGATTTTGGTTGCGATTTTTGGTCCCGCCTGAGTTCTTTGTTGCGTAACCTGTGACTTGCCAAAAAGTACTGGATTGACGCAAATTGTCCCTCCAACTTTGAACCGTGCTGAGTAAATCATAAGCTTCTGGTTGTGTGCTACGTTTTCGCGTGTGAGATTGCAAAGAAAAAAGAAACGTGGTCCAACTTTTAAATCAGGCATTTCAGGATCAGCACAGTTCGTCCGGGGAAAATCTCACATTTGTTCTCAAAGAAAACGTGAGCTGGTAATTTCTTAACCTCGATGAAGCTTGAGCGAAAAAAAAATAGTTTTTGTTTACAAAGCTTGCTCTAGCAATAAGAACACGTTGCAAGAAAATTCGTACATAAAACGTAGGGGGGGGGGGGGGGGGGGGGAATGCTGGAAAAGATAAGTACTTATTGCAGGAAAGAGATACTTAAGTCAAGAAGTACTATTCTTGCAAACCGAACGAATAGTCCACCGAAATACAACTATCATATTTCAATAATAATGCTAACTTGGACATTTTGACATTTTTTGAAACAGGGTCGAACACGGAGGTATTTATCTTCATATACATACATAGTTTATTGGAGGCACTCCACGTAATGTATTTATGTATTCACTACAGTTGATCATTGTATGTAAATCATATTGAAATGGTCGGTTGGAAAGTTCTTCGGCCGAAGACTAGATGCAAACGATGTTAGTGAATCTGTTGCGTTGTCAGGGAGAGAGCAAAATGATCATGCTCTCTTTGCCCTCTGTCAGATTCGTCGAAGAAGAAAATTGAATTGGACGACGTCAGATGTGACGACCTGACAAGAGTCCGCTCTTGATATCCAACACACAGACATACACTAGAAGCAGGAGTGCGCGGTGAAGAGATCTACGCAAAGAACCCCCTAAGAAACTCTCCACTGAAGTGAATCCGTATTTATAGTAGTCTTTCATTTTCCATAGGACAATATTTGGTACTCTTCCACAGTCGGTTTCCTTTGGAGATATCTGTGCTTATGTGTCTAATAGTAAGTGTCGATAGTGTCAAGCTACCGGGATTACAGTGCTTGGCTAACTAATACCCTTGAATTTGGGCATACATTGTACACAGCTATAATATGTTTTTGTGCGCATTTTATGAGGTAATAAATTATAATATATTATTATACTCATAACTGTGCAAATATTAATAAGTTAACTAAACCACAGGCAGTAGGGCGAAAAGTACATGACAACTTGGAAAAATGAGGATAGCGCCTGTTATCAAGTAAACATAGCCTGTAAACAGGAACATTTCTGTTCGTACTTTATGACGTGGATTGTTCCTAGCTACTGCGGGAAAAAAAAGAGACAAATTAGCCTCTCTTGAGAAAAACCGCAATTATTTGTAGAAATGTTCAAAACAAACACCTTGTTGAGATAAACAACTGGTTAATGTGGCAAAGTGCATTAGTCTCAACCTGCTCAGAAATGCTAATTATGTAAATAAAATGGAATTTACAGTTATTGAAAATCCGGAAAAAAATGTTTCTATTGAAGAGAGTTAACAAAGTGTATTGTAAAATTCTTGACCACTTTCAACCAGAAATGGATTATGTTGTACGGTTTCCATGAATCCCTACAATTGAAACTTCAATATTATCAAAATGTGTGTCAATATTAATGCACGTGAAGTTTTTTTATCGCGCGAATAAATTTAATTTAGCTTGAGCAAATACTTCCCTTTCAAAACCTAAGAAGCAGACAACAGAAATAAAATTATAATCATTTTATTATAAATAAGGGTAAGCAGCAATATGCCTCATTCCAGTAGTACCGCAGAAAAAAATTCCAAAGTTTCTAAAAAAAATTCTAAACTTTACATTCTTTTAGAATAAATGTTTTAGTGAAATTGGATTTATTAGCAATAAAGGGGAATAGATATTTGCTTCGATACTTTGTAATTTTTGCATTGAAAACATTTTATATTTAATTGGTAAGCAAAATCTTTGTAGGCTAAGAAATGTATGACAGAGTCCGAAAGCGCACACAATACCTGTAGTGAATTGTCGGGCGTAAATAAGTTACAATAAATACACTTTGTATATAAATAGGTATTTTCAATACGTACAAAGGAACAATGGCAGTATTATATTGAGAATTTAGTGTGGAATCTCTACAGTATTAAATCGTTGATCCTTAACAATGCACATGGCCGTTAATTGAGAGAAAAAATGGGAGGTTTAACGTATGAATTGGTCCTGGTATGGCATTCTGTGTGGCAACTTCCACTACGTATTAATATATGAGCATTCAACGTATGATACAGTTTAAAGAACAAATGAACTTACTTATGGAGTGCATAATAAAAGTAATTCTTAAGATTATATGAGTAAGGAAAAAAAGGATAAAAGTTAATTGTTATATTAAAGTTCACAAAGTTAAATTATTCCAACTGGGTTTTCCAGCCATGGATATACAGCGGGACACGGAGAGCAGGTTGTGAACTGATGTTCCTGACTTGAAAGGTTTGGAGTGCGATACCTGCACTTGTTCGGCTTGTCACAAGTTGCCTTGGAATGGTCTCGAAGAGTGACACGGCATCGAAGGGCTTCACTCTATAATTGGGCAATTGAGTGATTCAACAAGAGATAAACATGCAAAGAGCAACCCGATGTATCAACTAAATCCGCGGGAACAGTGAATGGATTCGAACAACACATGCGAAGCGTTATCATTAAGCCAAAGAAGAAGCCTAAGCTATAAACGTTGTACAACCTCTAATCTTAGTAGCACTAAGTTTTCGAGACATTTTTATTTCCGATCTAAATACCTTGTCCGCTTCAGCGAGTGTAGTCGGTTTCTTCATCCATTCGATCAGCTGCTTCATCGTGACGAAGTAGACGTCCTTTAGCTTTGAAGTTTCGTCCATAAAGCTGAAGATGCATACTTATATGCAACATCAAGAAAATAATATGAGAAATTCAGAAAAAAAATCGACATCAGAATGATTGCATCACCGACAGTGCCTCTCACCGTTCGAATGCTTGAATGCCTTTCTCTGTGTTGTTGAGATGCAGGAAGTCGGCATTCAGTGTGAGTACGTATGGGGCTTTATTCGTTGTGTACGCTCGGTCGAAGTTTGACATGAGAAGTTGGAACTAAAACCATTGTCCGTATTATCTTTTACAAGAGAAACGAACCTCGTTGATATACTTAATTGAAAATAAAATACACTGAGCGTTTTCACAGACCTAAATATAAAATCAGTGTTGGCATTGAGCTTGGCATACAAAGAGAGCTCTTACCAATTCATGTTCACTGGCATTTAGATGCGTTGCGGCTCGAATCATGCTGGCGCGTCGGTAACTGTCGAGCTGTTTCATGTAACTGCCATGGAACTGATTGATTGGCACCTCCCATATACCAGGGAACGACCTTCAATGACATAATTATGATGCAGCTCGGTAAACAAATACTGATGATAGTCGAAGATATTATCGAGTAAACCTTTAGTATATCATTCTCTCATACAAATCAGCTTGCCCTAATAATAAGTTTGATATTACCAGTCATCAAAAATTGAAAGGTTTCCGCTGAATGATATCTGTGTTTCCCAATAAAACTGTAAGCCGCTGGCTTACCTAGTAGGGCAGTTGTTATCGGTGCATGGAAATGCGGACTTGTAGTCCATTGTCTGTGGCCAAAACGGGGCCCCGTGAATGCCCGGATTCGTCGTCATTGAGTTGTCGTACACGAAACCAGCCCGAAGCATCATCTGAAATCATAATTTACAATTCACTCGTTTCATATAGAACAAAAAAATTCTCAGATCCGGCATTTTCACAGATTTCAGGAAATGTTTCATGATTTCCCATGATTCAAGCTGAACATATTTTATTTATTTATTTTCAGAGCAATCGTGAGGTTTCCGCAAAATTACCTCGAACTGCGCATCTGAACCAAGTGCCAATTGCGGTGCTCTCATTCCGACAATGTCTGCCTCATCAGCTCCGCCAAATTTGGAAAGAATTCTCCGCTGGCCATCCATCTCGGACAACCAACGTTGAGTGTTCTCATGCTCCAGTGATACGTGACTAAACTTGACAGCTTATGATGAATTCTGTTGAATACATTGCTAATTGTAAGTCAGTCGGTAATGTAAATCACTGTCCATATGACCTAAACACAACGGCTCACGCAATGGAGTTTGAAGCCAATTCATGTCCTTGTCTCTGAATCCATTGGACTGAGTCGTAGTTTGTCCACTCATGAGAAATGAAGAATGTAGCTTTCACTGGGCAGTTGTTTGGATTTCTAAAATGCTTGCTATTTTTGCATTCGTGATGTTTTAGTGTAAATGCAAGTAAGCCAATTCTGTGATTCGTCGCGCATCTGAACCAAGTGCCAATTGCGGTACTCTCATTCCGGCAATGTCTGCCTCGTCAGCTCTGCCAAATTTAGAAAGAATTCTCCTATGACCATCCATGTGGGATTCCCGTAGTAATTGTTCACGTGACACCGATCCACTTACCGCCATCTTGTGGTTTCGAACATTCTCATATAATCTGGCATGGTTTTTCCATTGACTGAATCGTCAAGAGTTATCACGACCAATTGGGGAATCTGGTCTGGGCGGAGTCCTGCCGGAGGGGTACGACCTAAAATCACCACAATATTCGTACTTTCATACTTTTAAACGCACATATTAGACAATTGCTGCAAAGCGATTTAAGTATAATAGTTCAGTTTCTTAATCATATGACTTTACCTGACACAGTACAGAAACAGTTTGGTAAATGGCAATTTCGAAGGTCGCAGAACTGAGCAATCGGACGTTGCGGCACCTGTTTCGAAGAGAATCGAAGGCCATTTCCATCCATTCGAACATCAGAGTTGGCGGCGTCTGAAAGGAAAGAACAACATTAACTGTGAATCTTGCTGCTTACCATTAGATGGATATACGTGTGCGTCACATTACAACATCCAAAGTGTCAATAGTATTAAATGACATGATAGGCTGATGTAAGGACTGCACTATTTATAAGAACGGAGCTAATTTAACTATGCGACCTAAATTGGCTCACCCATCGGCCGGCAATATCCGTTGCTTGCAAAATGGAACTCGTCACAGCGACATTTCCCCATATGACAGTCGGAGCCACCGGCACACTGACCACTTCTGGAGCACCTCTCTCCAGGATTGGAGAATTGAGGAGCATCTATTATATGACGCATTTAGTCGAAGTTTTGAATTAGGCATGATATGCATTTTATTCGAAACAAAATATTTTCCGGTAGTTCAATCTTCAATCTGTGTTCGACAACATTTTCGACAATTACTTTACTACTGACCCTTGTTGTTGCACCGTTTTCCTGCTTGAACGTGTCCTGCTGCACAAATGCACATTCGTGAATCGTTATCACAAACGGATCCTCCAACGCAAAGTTGTCCCATTGCGCAACTATCCCCAGGATAAGATATGTCGGTTCTGTGCTCTAAAACAAACCTTAAAGACAAACTAGTACTAAGCCGTGAGTCATGTTTTCCGTGTAACTTTCTATAAGATCCTTTTTTTCACCAATTCATGTTACCTTTTACACATTCTCCTTTCTCCAGTTGAGTAGTTGGTGGGCACCTGCACTTTCCTCTGATACATTCAGATCCTTTCATGCAATCATCGTATACAGTGCACTTGCTGCCAAACTTGATAGCTCGCGACTGGTATGAAGACATCGTCAGTGGTTCTAAATATTTGTACTGCAATGATGTAAAGTCATATAATTAAGAAAAACATCGAAGAGAGTCATTGCGTACTCTGACAAGTTGATACTGTAAAATCAATTACCCTGTGACGCGGACGGTTTCATATCGGTGATATCGATGTGTGTTGTCGTCTCAGATATGATGACCGGAGGCAGGGCTGTCGGAATGTTTGGCTGGGAATATGGCTTCTGATTCGTGTTGTAACCATGCGCCTCCTTAATCGAGCCTATGCTTTGTGGGGATGCCGTGTATCCGAATGATCTCCCATTTGCTTTGGGATGAGTTTGGGGTCGCATTGTGTTGAGTTCAGATGCCGATGGAATCTGTACGGTCCGGGGATTTTCCGGCATTTTGGGTGCGTGGGGGCGAGGTCCTGACGTCGAGAGGGGCTGAATCGGTGAACATTTTGCAACTATCTTTTCTTCTATTAAACTCGTTTCGGTATGGATACGTTTTGAGAAAATATATGCGCATGCAAACCTTTTCTTCTAATACTTTGATACACATTCCATGTTGATTCAATCGATATCCCTCCTGGCACTGGCAGAAACCATTAACGCATTGAAAACCAGCCGCACACAAATCTACTCCTTCAACACAAGCTTGACCAAACTGATGGACCTTTGGAGTACTTGGAGCTAAAATTATATTTTTGTCAAAGTAATTTTTCTTATATCCAAGCTTAATAAAGACGAAGCACTAGTCAGCCAAACGGCAGCGAACGAAAATTTCATATTTTTTGTTGACCCATTATTACACAGATAGTAGCTTATCGTTCTTGTCATTCAAATTGTTTTTGCAACTAATGTTCTAATGTCAACACATCAATACGATTCATTCACACGAGCTTCATTGCACACCACAAAACAACAGCACCACACAACACGTTGAGTAAATATTAATTTATTCATTTATTAGGAATCTGAAGCACAATCTACACAACAAATATAATTTATAAGTTAGCATTCGACAGCATTTTCATGAGTTATGGGCGTATAACATCTGGCTTTGTTGAAAACATTACATTATTGAAATTTTTAAGTTTTAGGAGCGCGCCAAAAATCGAAGTAAATTTAAAGCACATGTAAATTGTGACCTTCACAAAAGGCAACTTCCACAACTGCATGGAAGAGAGCTGCTGATTAGGGAACAAAGCCAAATTAGCGTACGAACATGACACACGGCACACAAATAACCACAACACAAAAAGGGATTTGAAAGACGTAGATTGGAGTGGCGATACTATGTATACGGGACGTATGACTAGACGATCAAAGTACAAACTGAATTGAGACACATTTCGCGGCGCACGACGCGGCGCGTGGAAAACGTTGAAGGTTGATCTGCGATTAAAGAATATCAGTGAAATTAGAATAGAAAAACTTTGGGTTGTGCTCTTGTTTCTTATATAAATTAACAAAAAAAATACTGTACATATGCGGGTATGGGTTCTTGATTACCAAGATTTACAACAGTTATACTCTTCGGCGGCAAATCCACCAGAGGTGATATAGCAATAGGATCGCGGGGGACAATTGGGCTCAATACCATTGCACATTATGATTCTGCCTGATGATTCTTCTCTTGTGGGCTCGTTGCCTGGCGGGCAATTACCATCTCCATTGCCTGTCTTTAACGACGACATGCCACCAGATGAACCTCCTCCGGATCTTCCAGAAGAACCACTCTTCGTCTTTGGCTTCGGCCTTCTGATGGGCGGACCCTTGACACGAGGTCGAGGGGTGGCTCGCATACGCGTTGTGGCTTCAGAGTCCTCAGTCTCTTCTTCTGCGAGTGTTTCGACCTTGTGTCTGGCATACGATACGGGGGCCGGACGCTCGTTGAACTCAACAGCTGTAATCAGAGGTTAGTAGGACAATGACAACCACACACAGAGGAGACGAGAACAAATACACTTTTTAGGTCTTTCACTGCAAACACACGCTTGCAACGACACGATTTAGATTACAACGCATATGTATATCTTAGTACTTACAAGAAACAATTCTAGGTAGATGTAAATTTAAAAAAATTAAACCACTGGTCAGCAATTGTTAGCAGCAGCAACTTCATCGACAATTCAACTATGTCTCAGGTTAAATGATAATTTCGGTTACGGACTTCTGATGTGTTAGATTCGGAGATATAACATACCTTCTAGCGGGTCACACCGCCCCATGTTGTCCACATATCCTGGACGACATTTGCATCTTCCACTAACACACATACGATTGTCACGGCAATGAGAGTTATCAGAGCATTCAGCTGAACAACAACGTGTTGGGGATTCTTTGTTATATTAATGTATGAACGACGAGGGAACATCTAAGTCGCAGATTAGTGTGAGGGAGAACATACTGTTTTCAAGCGCACAGGTGGGAACACACACATGGTAGTCGTAAAAAAATAAGTCATTCGTTCATAAACGGCCTTTTCACGCAAGAACTTACCCTTAGGTGCAGGGGCAGTGGTAGGAGGGTACGCGCATTGAGTGCCCATTACGATTTGACCGCTAGGACACATACACATTCCAGTGTCGTCGTCACACCTAAACATTTTGGCTGGATGATTTCCAACACATTTATTAAAGCCTATAATTTCATAAAATAAGGAAAAACAAGACTATCTATAGGAAAATTGGGTAAATCTTATTCAGGCTCGCACCTTGATCCTCCGGTGCACTTCTCTCCATTATCGCATGGATTGTGTGGGGCTGAGTATCTGGGTGCGATTGTTTGAATTTGTTCCGTGGTAGGTGGAACAGTAACTGTCGGCGGGGAAGTGGGCCGGGGCACACATTCTCCATTGAAAGCCATCATTCCATTAGCACATCGGCACCATCCAGATACACATCTGAATGGAGGATGAATAAATTAGGACAAAACTACCCTCGTTTAGTTCAGCACTGCGCTATACTAACTAGCTGCCTTTCTTGTAACACTTATTCAATATAGGAACTACGCCAAACGAAAAAAAGCAAATATTTTTTAGGACTCACGTAGATCCTCCAATGCATCGAACACCATGCGAGCACTGTTGTCCAGCCCCTGCGTTGATCGCTTGCTCGGCCGCGCAAAAATCGCCTCGGATCACCGGCTTGTCCGCTGGACAAACGCATGACTAAAATCACAGCTTTATTTGATCATTGATATATAGTAAAGTTGTTTTCTTCTTATAACGGTTGGCACTGGTTGATACTCCGTACAAATAAAAACGTATCAATAAAAGAATAACCTTGGTGAACGGTTGTAGTCCTTCTCCGCAGTGAGAACCTCCAGTGCACATTTCACCTTCGGAACAGTCCTCACCGGGCCGGGAGTACTTGGCAGATGCTGAACCAGCTAAATATTTTCACAATTAACCCTCTCACATGGTCGAGCTCTATACAGTGGATATCTTAAAGCACTTATGACTATGACTAATATTTAGTAAAGTTGCGCATTTTTTATGAGAAACATCCCACGGCCAGCAATGAAGTGAGTCTTGTTAACACGCAAAAAAAACACACCAAGGTTTTAGTTTTATTTATTTATTTTATATTGAACCCTAATGGAATGTTATATTAATGTAGAAAGTGTTATTAAATTTAGCCCGATTTGTAGGGAACGACATTGATGTTTAGCGCAGTTGTTACTTTTTCAGTGATTTTGTTCAAGGAGCAAAAATTAGTTTTTCTCACAAAAATACATTCCTACTAAATGATTCAATGTACTTACCCATACCGTAACCCGACTGAAATGTGTAATGAATGTATTGCATTGTGTAAAGTGTAAAGTGTATTTTTGTGTGTGTGATGAATTGCATGTTGTGCACACGTGGATGTGCTTAAAGCTCTTGTCGAAAAAAATTGCATAAGCGGGCTCTGTGCGTACAACCAAAAATTGTGATTACCTACAATTGATGCCTTCATTTAATGAAATAATTAAGATAACAGTAACTTCGTATACTTTTGATGTCATTTCTGTACTATATGTGTCTAACAAACCCACAACCTAAGACGACTGCAAATGATCACAACATACACGGACCTCACACACGTTTTCTGTCATACCGATTCATAATATATCCACGATCGGACTGCCATTTTTGGTTAATAGGGGTTCAAAATTTTCCAAATGGTCAATGCTTGGGCACAATGTCAAAATATATTGTTTATAAATCTTAAATACATATGAGTAATCCGTGTAAGTTGTTTGAAACGAAAGGGATGTGAAGGGTGCGAACCTTGGCTCCAGCTTTTGCCTTTTCGGTTTGCCTTGTTACGCGAGATGGCCTGTCCAGGGGGCACACAAGCGTCACCGAGTAGCAGATGACCGACTGGGCACTGACATGAACGATTCACACAAATCGTGTTGCCCCTGCAGATAAGACCGACGGCGCGGCACTCGGAGTCATCGTAGTCGAGGTCGGACTGACCCGGGTTAGGGGTTAGTGTCACTTCAATGCTGGCTGGGGTGGGCCTGCGGGGCTGTTGGGGACTGTGGGTGACGGGGCGGGTACGATGTTCACCTGGCGCAGCGCTGGGGCGGGCGGTGGTTGCGGCCGCAGCCTCACAACGGCCGTTATCACTGGCACGGCTTCCCGCCGGACAGAGACACATGCCCTCGACGCACATTGATCCACCGACACAGACATCTAGTGGTCCTGAAAGTATCAACAAACGCATGATTACAAATTACAATCAATTTGTTTGTGCTACATTTGTGCTAAACTTAAACTAATTTATTTCATTTTCTTGTCCGTTTTCTTTGTAGCTCGTATCTTGTATTGTAGTTCGGTCACTTTTCAGTATACTGCTTACCGACGCGGTATATGTGGGTTGCCTTTTGAGCTATGCTTGTTCCTTTTCAGATCACCAATAAGATTACTATCATTTATTCAAAAGGAACGCAATATTTAAAAAGGATAGTAAAAGATTCCCATTAAATCATGAAAGGCTTACCGCATTTAGAACCAGGTGTTGCCTTTCTTCCTTGTTTTGTAGGGAGTTGCATAGGCCGTTGGGTTTGTGGAGGAGTGCGGGTCGTGGGCGGTTGTGTTGGGGGATTTGTGTAGATCTGTTTGGTGGTGTAGGTGTGATGTTCCACGGGTGCGACCTTAGGTGGCACTGTGGGACGCACTTGCGTTTGCACACATATTCCTTTTTGCACAATCATAGTATGATGAGGACAGATACACCAACCCTCACGACAGACAGATCCTAAACGCGTATTATAGTAATTCACCCCAACTCTTGTTGGTTTTGACATCACTTTTATTTTTGGAAGGTTCCATTCTTTTTTTTCTGTTATCATTTTCTATATTAACAAATTTCTCGTCATTCCAATAAAAACTTTTCCGAAACTCTCAAAGCATGCAATCTGTATCGCGTGCAACTGACTTGTATGGTTTTATTTTTAAACAATTGCAATTAACAAGAATTGAAACCGTAAATACCCACCTCCAGTGCATTCTCTTTCATCGGAACAGCTGCCTCCTGGCGGAGAAGTGATCACTTCATTGACTGAAATATTTGTGTGATCGGGGAGTGCATTAACTTAAACCATGCATATAAAACAATATACAAAATATTGTGCACTGATCTGAACAAAAATTAGATTCCAGTTAGTAGAAAAAGGTAAACTGCAGACAGAAGTTAGTTAAAACTAAAACGGTTTGAAAAGAGCACTTATTAGTTGCGAAACAATATCAAAAAGCATAACAAGTGCATTGATTAGTGCAAATACAAGCTGTACGATTGATTGCGGTCGGTTATATGGAGTGACGTAAGTGTGTGTTGTACCTGTCGACCAAGGAAACATAGAACTCACGTATGCATTATCTGGAAACTTAAGCAGTGGTTGGAGGTGCTTGGTGAACTCACTGTAATTGTCAGGTCCATTCAGTGTTCGCTTCTCCCTTCTGGCAACTGTTCCTTGTTTAACACATGATCCCTCGCGATTTTCTGTTCCTGATGGACATGTGCAGTATCCATCTACGCACTGTGATTGGTTCACACACATGCTGTCGTACCCGCACGCTTCGGTTGGAAGCTTTATCTGTTCCGCACGGACGCATCTCTTTCCATATACCACCGTTCCTGCTGGACATGAGCAACGCAATCTTGAACAAAATGCCTGGTCAATGCAATCAGCATCTGAGTCGCATCTTGTGCCGGGCATCCCATTGATCTCCGATACAATAACGCAGACATCCCTTTTCGGAACTGAGCCTTTTGGGCAGACACAGCTTCCGTTTGAACATACAGAACCTTCGGCGCATACTTCCCCATTGAGGCAAGCATCTCCTGGTTTAGAGAGAAGAATGCAGATTCCGAATACTTCCTGTTTGCCGCCATCGCATAAACATGCACCGGCCATACACTTGCCGCCCCCAAGGCATATTTGTCCCTCAGCGCATCGGTCACCAATTCCAGCTACAACAGCTCTTTTGGGTAACTCAACACATTCCCCATTTATCGCTAACATATTATCCGGGCATTCGCATAGTTGTCCGAGTCCACTGATTGTTTTGCAATTGGATCCTCCGGTGCAGAACTCACCTTGTTCACAGCTTTGCAGTGGGTTTGAGAATTGTCGCCTTTCATCAACGTCCTCGTTACTCTCGTTTTCAACTTCAGCGTCCGATGAATCGACTTCATTTTCGACGAATTTCTCTTCCCCATTGGATGGTCGTCTGTGATTCCTCCTAATACAGATCCCATTTTCCGCAAAGCTTCCTTTCGGACAACGACAATGTGATTGAACGCAGAATGAATTGCCCAGACAAAGACCGTCTTCACCACAGTATTCGCCGGGCATTGCTATTGTTGTGGGCAGTGTTCTGCGAGCGTCATTGCCTGACTGGTCCTGGGTTTGGGACGTTGACCTCAGTGAAGGTCTATCTTCAGGCATGGCTACATTCATATTCTTGTTTATGACACCTGATTGCTTGTTTGGTTGCCTTCCGTATGCGATCGGCAGCATTCCGTTAGGATTCGGGAACAAATTTGGAACGTCTGGTTCAAACAAATTCGCTGATTCGGTACTTATCACTTCCCGAGCATTCATGTTTGTGTCTCCTGATGATATCATCATCTGATTTGTTCCTTGAGGTGGCATCACGTTGATCTGAAGTGGTTTATCTGGGAAGGGAGAGTTTGGAGCTGTGAAACTGAATGGTGGGAGGTTGTGCACCGACTGTACGTTCAGTGACAGGGTGGTTGGAGCAGTTGTTGGTTGTTCTGGTATTCCGAAAAGACCCTCAACATCCATAGGGCTCTCAGTCATTGATTTCGGCATTTGTTGAAAGTTGATATTCTCCGTCTGTTGACTTTGCATTTCTCGGATCATGGTTTGTTGTGCCATTTGCTGCTCAAAATCAGCTCGAATCCTTTCTTGAAGCATTGGATCTGGGCCATTGTTGGCGAACCTGCGGGGATCTTGTTCTCCGTTAGCAGGAAATCCTCCTGCCAGTGTCGGTTTCACAAGATCCAAAAGGTCGTCTTTGGTCACTCGATGCGGATGCGGAATGCAGAAACCGTTGGCAAGGAGGTATTCATTCTTACAAATGCAGAAACCATTGTCACAGTAGCTGAACTTATGACAATTGCGACTCGTCATGCAGTCGTTTCCTGTGGTATCCAATGTCTGTACACATTTGTCTTCACTGGTCACCATGCCACTCGGACACTCACATACACCACTAACAGTACTGCAATAAGAGTTGTAAGAGCATATTTGATCCTTGGTGCATGGATCTCCTGGATGGGCGAGATTGGATGGTCTGCACCTTTTGCTGCCTGCCGGACCGCTTGAACACACACATACACCCGATGTACATGTGGCGTCACCCTCGCATTGATTGGCAGATGCGCATCTGCCTCCCAGTGGTATCATCGTTTCACAATATCCAGCAACTGCTCGGTACCCGTTAAAGCATTTGCATAATGAGTTAAAACAGTATGAATTCATTGGGCAGTTGGAGTTGTTGTAGCACGAGTGACCATAGAGAACTTGATTCACTCCAGCCTGGTTCACTGAATTCCGCTGCAATGGAGGCATTGTAATTACTCCAAGCGTGTTTGGCTGAAACTCGGTCGGCGGACGGAATTCGTTTCCGCGAATCTGCTTTTCGAACATGTTGGTTGCTTCGGCCTTGTGAAGACACCGGCCGTTATAGTTGAAAAACTCGCCGATACATTGGCAAAATCCAAGTGTGCACGTGGCTCCATCACGACAGTAATCGTCGCAGGGATCTCCGACCGTCGGAAGAACTTTGGCCTTATCCATTACCTCGCGAACTCTTTCTTGATTCTGTGTAGCGGAAAGCAGGACAGGTACTTCTTCGGTGGATGCGCGAATCTTATGGAACACCGGATACACCATTGACTTGGGCACACACTTTTTATTGACGTCCTTCACGTGATCTGCAGCACATAAGCAAACTCCTTTTATGCATTGAGATCCCCCACCGCATATTGAGTGGAGGTCGCATGCAGATCCAGGTTCTACAACCTGAAGTGTTGACTGAGGAACGCATTCACTTCCGAAACTGATCAGTGGTCGGAGACATACGCAGACTCCGTAATGACAGTGTGCCTCACCAACGCAGTCATATCCTTTCTTCGAATCGCACTTGCCACCAGGCAGCACTTCGTGAATTGCTTGTCGACAGATTCCATTCACTATTGTTTCACCTTTTTTGCACCTGCACACTCCACGAATACACTCGGTTCTATGTGGGCATTCCATGTTTAGCTTGCACTCGATACCGGCCACTAGGCCATCGGAAACAGCTGCTGGTTCGACAGATTCATTGCATTCCCCGTAAGATGTTGTAGTGCCGAGAGGACAGGCGCATACTCGTTCAATACATTCGGATCCACCAGTACATCTAGTTGCGTCGTCACATTTTTGTCCAGGAGCACTGACGTTCACATTTCTAATAAGTTCAGTTGCTTGTTCAACGCTTCCTGCGCATTCTCCATTGATGATTACTTCGTTTTCCCTGCATATGCAAGACCCCTCAATGCACCTTGCGCCACCGGTGCATTGGTGATTTTCCAATTCACATTGAGAACCAGGATTACGCTCCTCTTTTTGAACTATATGTGTTGTCGTGGATTGTGTGGTTGTTTGTTGTGTTGTCGATACAGTTGTTGTCGTAGACGTACTTGTTAGCAATGTTGTCAATGTTGTGGTTTGCGTCGAAGTTTGAGTAGTGGTCGATTGCACTGCTCCGTTTCGAATTCTTGTGCTGATCGGGGCTGGCTGCTTAACCGCAATAGCCGTCTGCTTAGGAATACATTGTCCATTCATTGCAAAGTTTTTCGCAGTACACATGCAAACTCCAAAGCGGCAGACACTTCCATTAACGCACTTCTGGCCGGCTTGGCAACTTGCTCCGGGAGGTGCATGCACGGTATGACATCGATCGTCCTTTAGTGATGTTCCCTGCGGACACTTACATACTCCGAGATCACACACACTGTCGCCTTGACAACTTTCTCCATGAAGACATCGGCCAGATGGAGACTGGACACACTTGCCAATCCTCTCTGTTGAACCATTCACACATTGACATGATTCATTGAGACATATCGATCCACCACTACATCGATCTTTTGTAGCACATGCATCTCCCACAGACTTGTAAGCACCAGGAGCGTCCACGCATTTCCCGTGCTAAATTGTTTATTTTTCTGTATGAAAAAAATTCTCCATCTTTTCAATTTATTATCATTTGTCTCATCTCACTAATATATGCTCGTTTTTTTATTTCTACATAATATGTTAAGCATTACAAGATTATCTGACAATCAAATGCTAAATAATCACCTTGTACTTTGTTCCCTCTGCACAGTACTTATCCTTGCCGAGTTTCACCGGTTTACTTCCAGAGCAATTGCCCGTCACACAGACACACACTCCTTGGATACATTCAGTGTTTGGGCCACATTTGTATTCCGTCGCTTCTGAATCCTGTAGTTCCGATTGGCAGGAAGCGCCGACTTTCAGATATTTCGGTACACATTGTCCATCTCGTTCTTCATATCCGTTGATGCAATGACAAACACCATTGATACAGACTCCTTTTTTATTTGCACAATGTTCAGCTCCCGGCCAACATACCATGGAATCGGCCGCAGATTGTTGTCGTTTATTTCTGAGTTCAGCTATCAAGTCGGGATTTGAATCAATCTTATAGAGCAGGTCGGTGACGTCATCCATTAGTTCGTTTGTCTGGGATTCGCTATGTAGTGACCTTCGCAGATTGACCTCTGTCGGATCTTCCTCAGGGTTCGGCATCTCCAACTTTGACAACAACTTTGCATATGATTTGTGAATTTCTTGATTAAGTACACTTGCTTCGACGGGATTGAGGACAAGATTCGAGGATTCCGGACTCTCAGATCCTTTATAAAAGTTGCCTTCCGAAACGTGTCTTTTCACAATAGGCCGCTTATCTTCAGAAATTGGACTCTGTCTTGCATTCACTTTCTTTCTACGCTTTGTAGGCCCGTTCAACGATAGTAGCACACCTTCTTCCACGAGTATTATCGCTGTGTGTGAATAAGGAGCATCGAGAATGCTAGCGAATGAATTGAATTGTCGTTTCTGCTTCTTCGACTGGCTCTCATTGTCACTGATAAAGCACATTCCATGTATAAGAATCCCAGTTAAGCAGTTGCACTCCTCATTGGCGCACTGCATTCCGTAAGGACATTCAAGGGATGTCGTACATGTTAGTTTAGAGGGAAGGACACATTTTCCATAATGAAGCACCGTAGTATCAGGGCACAGACAGTACTGATGCATGCAATGCAGGGTTATTGGACAGTCTTTTGTTGCGGTACAGGTTTGAGCCGAGCCTAGAAGAGGAGGTTAGTTAGAGATAAAAGCGTTATGGGAATATGTTATTTAAATGATTCACGGGAACACACAATAGACCATTTAGGGAGATGGCTCGCTTCGAGCACCTATCATTAATACAAGGTTAATTTCATGTCAAGCAAGGGATTCTTTAGTGTTAAACTATCGTTGGGTTAGAAACAGTATTTTAGTAGCATTATTTTGTTGGGGAAGAGATGAATCATGTTTTCAGGCCTTACCTGGGACGCATGTCTGGTCGACTGCCTTATTGCCGGCTGGGCATACGCAAACGCGGTCGATGCACGATGTTCCAGTATAAGCGGCGGAACACTGTGAGTCACTCTGACATCCCGCTTGGCCCGGGTAGATCACTGGAAACCCAGAGAGCATGCAATCAACATATTCTTTCAACTAGTAAGCTGTATGTAAAATCCCTCTAATTAAAACGTTATGATAGAGCGGACCCCGGCTAATGCAACCCATATTCAAATAGAAAGGAATCATGCATACTTATAAAAAGTTCAAGTGGCTTCGAATGCACAATATGCAATTTACTGATCTCTAGGAGGTGTCTTACTTCATTGGTTTTATTTCTGCCCTTAGTCTTTTAAATCAATTGTATGCTCCCATTGATTGACGGCACGAAATATCACACAAAATAATGTTCTCAATCCAGTCTAGCAAACAAAATGAAGCGTTTTTTCTTTTGCCACTTCAAAAGCGAAAGTAAAAAGCAACACTCACGCAATCTACTGTACTGGTGAAAAACATAGTAAGGCAAGTATTCTAGATGTTATAACTCTCTGATAATGTTGATTTAATATCTTGAACGCATGCGACACTAATGTCCATGAAGCATCTTGTTGCTTCCATATAACCTGACATAGTTTATGTGGGAAAATCAAGAACCTTATCATAACAAGTACCTACCCTTCTCGCAGCGGCTGTCCACGTTGACGTGGGTAGAAAGACATTGACATGTCGGGGGGTTCGTGTTGCCATTGCAATAAGCACCGATCATACAATCCGTATTCAAAGCGCAACGGACGCCCACTCCTGATTGCTTGCTGCCACCTGAAAAAGGGACATTGTTATAACATTTTCGTGCATACACATTACACATTCTTTAACCAAAAACGTATGAATCAGCACCTAACTTGTCCTGCCGCTTGAAAAAACCAGAAAATATTTTCACATTATCTCACCAAGCTTAATGACGTTCGGCTTCACATTAGGTGGTGACGGGTTGTTGATGCTGCGGTACGATTGGGGGGTCGTCGTTGGAATGTTCAATGGTTGACGTGTTGGAGTCTGAGAACAACAACATGCAAAACAATCAGCTAATTGATCCATCTCGTATATAATTTGTTAACTTCCTTTTGGTTTAATTTCAAAAACAAATTTGAAAACATATCCTATAAAAATCTGCAAATGTACTAAGTTTACAGCTGAATCGGTTTGTAAAATAAACCAATCGCTTCGGTGTAAATACCTGGGTTTCATATGTGGGAGTGTAAGGTCGTGTTGGTGGTTGGGTCCTTATGGGAGGCTGGGGAGGCTGAGGGGGTCTTTTGGTGGGTGGTGCGGCAGTTTGATACGGTTGGAATGGAGTCTCTATCGTCTAAATGTTTTAGTGTTACGACACAGCAAAACGAAATAATTGCCAAAACACAGAAAACCCGTCATTGGCCCGTCACCAAATAGTTTTTACCGAAAAAAAACATTTGGTGACTGGTACGTGGCCATTTGGTGACCAGTTGATGACGGTTTTCGACGAAATACGGTCACCACATGGCCTCGAAGTGGTCACCAAATGGGCTGGCCCACGAAAAAACCGATGAACCGTCACCAAATGCGTTCACAGATTTTCTGTTCATAACTAGTTTTGGTTCGTGACTGGTTCGTGATAATGAAATGATGTTACAGTGTCAGGAACGATAGTTCGAAAATGAAATCTTCGTACCTGAACTGTAACAGGTGTTCGTGGTGGTTGATAGGGCTGATTAGCAGGTGAAACAGCAAGTGACTGTTGGTTTGTTTGCGGTTGACGGGGGTAGGGAATAACTGGTACCTATAATTGACTACGATTGTTTGAGACAACTGTCAGAACTATCCGAAAACAGCTGTCGTGCATGAACGTCTGCCACAGCATTTGAATTTCTGCGAGCACAATTGTTTTTATAGAAATGTATTTTCACACTTTGTTGGCAATGATTACCTGTGGTCGATTTGGTTGCTGATTATTGTTTTGATTATTATTGAAGTTGGAGTTCTGTTGTTGCTGATGCTCGCTTTGGCCATAGTTGTTCTGATAACCAGTGTTTTGTGTTGAGGGTTCCGTCGGAACAGGTTGGGGCGACTGCGTGACCCAAGGGTACACTTGAGGGGTTGGAGCTGTAAAAGATGTCTTCATCAAATACCCAAGAATTGCTCGTTTTTAAGTATCCGTAATTAATTATCGTCACCGCGACCCCCGCCAATGTTTACACAAACAGCAACGATGACTAATAATAGACTTACGTATATAATGTCCAACTCGGATGCATTCTCCATCACGGAGATCAGTTTCTGGAGGGCATACACATACTGGTATGAGCGTGTCACAAACAGATCCCCTAATGCACAGCTCGCCGTTGTCGCAGAGTTCTCCCGGTCCTGAATTCATAATAGTGCAAAAGGGAGTAAATTGTTTTCTACTGAGGAGGGCGCATATCTGCTCAATTTATGTCAGCACCTAAGACCTGGGTGTAGCTAATAAGTGTGCGAATAATGGTGTGCGAATAATGAAAAACATAAATGATAGTATCTATATGTAACTGAGAGATTAATAGCATGAGGCAGTAAATGTTGACTAGCACCCACCGACGTGCTTAACCTGCTGTTGCATGACACAGATTCCATCTTGTAAGATGAGTGGCGTTACGCAAACACATCGTCCCATTACACACGAAGATCCATGGTCACATTCGGCCAGATCATTGCACAGCGCACCAACACCAACTGAAACATAAACGCTACTTGATTATAATTCCGGTATTTGCCATTCCATGCATGACCTATTCACGTCATGTGCCAGATAAGTGCTTTCAAGCAGTGTTTTTTTTTCAATACCCTGTACCCAAGTATAGGTTTTGCTTTAAAGTCGTGCTTCAAAATGCGGTACACAAACACCATCAGTAAAAAATTAACAGAGACAAAAATTCGTAAGCCATTTTTCGCAAACAATTAATTGTGGACACCAACAAAAAAAATTCAGGCATATGAGGAAAATCGGCAAATTCACAGGGATAAGCGGTCACATCAAGCGTGGAGGAGGTGCATATTTTTCTCGTGAAATACGGTATTTCTTGTTATTCCAAATTACATCAACAATTGCAATTTGAGTCTGGTCTTCGGGGTGAAGGGAGAAAGCAGCCACAGCGGTATGAGAATACATATGCGTAAAAGGCATAGTGCGTTTGAGTGGAAGGGAAACACGCACGCACACTTATTTCAGCACATCACACTCTAAGCACCTTTGATGATCTTGAGGTTGTTGTTTCTCTCGGGAAGCACGCATTCTCCGTCCCTTTCTTCGAGTTCGCCCGGGCATAAGCATAAAGCCAGCGGTTTAGAGCATGTTGAACCGCCCGTGCAAAGCTCGCCGTTGCGACACGAAGCACCAGGTTCAGCTATAGAATGTTGATAAAATCACTTATTGTTCAGCTGTAATTAAAGCGCAACTGAGCTTCAAACAACTATACATAGATTTCATCTATTAACCAAGAAACACAGTTAATAAAACGAACATCAAGGCTGATTTCGATCTCAGTTTCATCTACCGATTATAACGTTACAATTAGTCAAATTAAAATTAGTTCTCCTTCATTTTATCATCTAGAAGTTGAAGTCTGAAATCAGTTTTCTATCTTTCCATATCTCTTCTCAATTCCAATCCGGGCGGATAATCTTTCAAGATATGCTGGAGAGGAGCAACGCAGCGTGAGTGCTTGTCTTTGTATTCGTCTCGTTGGCTATTTGTTTTGCGCAATCTGAGTCGACCAATGCAAAAACGGTTCGGTGTTGTTCCCCGCTATCTCTCCCTCTCCCTGCTATGGGAAAGAAGGCTGGACTTTGGAGAGCCGCTTTTGAGCATACAAGAATGGATATACAAGTGAGCCGTACACGAATTTGGACACAAAAACATGAGAGCCAAGACTGCAGGCTATTTTTCAACCGTACGCAAGACAGTTTGAATGCTACACGTTAGATAGCCGTAGGCACAAGTAAAAAAAATGTAGCAAACGGTTGAAACGGAGTTCTGATAATTTGACAATTTTCCTTTTGACACTAAAAACCGCGGTACTCAAGTCATCTAGAAAGTTTTCACAATAAGGACTATGAAGTATTGCACATGCTTAAAGTTCCTCACGTTCATTAGGAAGTGTGTTAATATGGTATGATCACTATCTTTTCTGCCCGTAGCAAAGAGTATTCTACTAATCGTGGACACAAGTTTGTATTTGTATTTTTTGAGCACGGAATTTACTGAATAAATTCAGTGTGTTTGCGTAAAACAGCCTTAACTTATCCGTTATTACTTTGTTTGCCATTACTTATTTGTTTCACTTTGTCCAGGTTTATTCTAGGAGACAGTGAAAAGTTGTTTGGGGATCCCTATGATCACCAAAAATCATTTCTGAAGTTTTGCAGACCTCTTCTGAATGGGTCGGACCTTCGCTCCACTTCAAATTACAAATAAAAAGGGGTGGAACGGCTGAAGGGGACACGCTCGCCAAATACAGTACTGGGTATATTTTGGTTCCCTTTCGTCATACTTATTGTGTGAAAATTTGGAGACGAGTGGGAATAAACATAATGATACTCTCAAATGTTTCGGCGCGCGACAATAAAACTATTGGCAAAGAACAAGGGCAGAGGACAACTTTAGTAGAAAGGACCCGCAAATGGTGTAAACATCAAAGTAACAACATTCTTTAACATAATAACTTACCAAGCGTGGTGGGCTTGGAGCCGCCAGCGTTCGGAATAAAAGAGTTGGATCCACCAAAAACACTCGGATTCGGTTTGAAGTATTCTGGAGCACCGGAGATTCCTGAGCCGAATGGTGTGCTCGGAGGCTGGAAGATGTTCGGTTTATAAGAAGTCTTATCCTGCTTTATAGAAAAACATACGTTCATTAGAAAAACAGCATTATTTGACTTTTACGACGTTACTTCAGCATATATTGGTTTTATCTGTTGCGGCTTCTTTATGTCAGTAAATAGAAACAAAAAAAAACAAGCGGAAGACACTACATATTCAAGCTTCTCACCTTCGAGTTGAAATTGAAATTATAGACTGGATTCGGAGTCGACATTGCAAAGTTTGGGTTTGGCAAGAAGCTCTCAGATCCCATAAATGAACTGCCGAAAGGCGATTGCTGGAGTAGTAAGCGATAAGCGATAGAATAAGGTGAAGTAAGGAGAAAGACAAAATACACTAGCTGTTCCACATTAGTCTTATGTTTAGCTCGAAAAAAGCAAATCAATTCAAATGTTAGGCGCGTGTAAGAAACGAAAAATCACTTTTTGTGTCAAAGAGATTACCAGCCATGAAGCACTCATTATTGCAAATAACCTAACACCCAGCAAAACAAAAACAATAATTGATGCGAAGCTGAACACTCTAATTACAAATTTCTGAACCTTGAATCCATTGAAGGCGCTGAACTGGGATGGCACGTTGTGTTGTTGGGGGGTCACACAGGATAGGGTGTCGAGGTCGGCATGGGTGCCAAAGGGACAGAGACACTTCAACGTGTCCAGATCGCAAACCGTCCCACCAATACACTGCTCTCCGCGTGCACATGAGTTGTTCAAAATCGCTGAAATATACATTCAGCTTGCTATTTTTAGAACATCACGAAGAGATGCTTGTTTATAAGAACAACTGTACAACAGACGGCGTCCAACAAACGGAATGCTCCAGTTTCAAGGGTAGTTTTAAAACATACCGATATTAAACTTTGTAAGGGGCTCCTTCCGGGACCGTTTCTCCTCTTCCTTACATTGTTGATTAACAAAGTCGAAAATCATACGATTCGGGCAGAACTTTCGTTCCCAGAAGCCAATATCACTGGAAAAGAAAATTGTCTGGTTGTAAATTATCAAAAGAAATAAGAAGGTAAGTAAAGTACACTAACCTGACTAAAAATGATTGACAGTGTATCGAAGTTGAATACCTACTTAACGCAAAACGGGTAACGCAAAACAACTCACCCAACTCCTACTCCAACACATGACAAGAATGCAGACTGATTTCCTTCAGGATCGGATGCTAACAATCCATCTAATTCCTTATTGCACGGCAAATTGAGGGCGATCTCGTTGGCTGAACAATAACGACTTTAAATATTTTAATTACAGCAGTAGCCACTTTATTTACTATACCTCCAACAACCATCAATGTATTTTCTACCGTCGCGTCTTTTAAACTTTTCTACATTTACTTGCACCTGGATTACACAGATATGAATTAAGTATCACTTATTAATGTGAATAGTTATTTTTTGCCTGTCTACACCAAATGCAGCTTGAATTTGAAAATGTCCTTAACGGACTGTTTGTTTTAGGATGATCATCTGCAACAAGTGTGGCCACAATAGATAATCCTTTGAGCGGCACCCAAAAAGAGGCGTGAATTGCAGAACAGAGCTTATTAGACGATCAACGACCACTGTCCTCGAACTAATCAGGAAATATTCAAACAACGCTCATATCGACAGTGTTTTCTTTTTGGAAGAAAAACGAGACATCCTTGGCGAACGAGAGCGACGAAAGAGCTCAGCTTGGAACTTTGCTTACCTAACCATAAGGTGTTTCCAATAAACTTTTATCTCTTCGTAAAACTCGGTCAATCAATTCAGAATATTTTCGGGAGAGTTTTCCTTATATAATTTTTAATCCCCATCGCCCGAGTCCAAAGACCGTTCTAGTTGAGTTGAGCCTCACTGTAGTGACGTGAATTCATTTTTGACAGATCGGACATCTCGTAAAAATAAATGCGAACGCTTGCGCAACCCTGTTTGAACATTTTATAATAATGGTGATTTTGTTAAATTATACGCCAATAATGCATAGGCTGTTTATCTATGGTTTTGTTGAGAAACAAACTTAAATTGCGAAGAAATGTCGGTAATCTGAACAAAAAGAATTCAGCTGTTCTCATGATTCGCATATAAATGCGAAAACGTTTGCTCTTCCCCGGCGTTGCTCACTATGTATAGACAGCTGACTCAGATTATGTACTTGTTTGTTTCGCGACGAAACGGAAACTCAAATGCTTACAAGGAAGAATGACCACGAGCTATAGGATTACATGTCACAGACGACACTTGCAAAAATCTAGATAAATACTACGTGAAAATATAAAATATTTGACCGGAACTATAGTAAACAGCGCACTTTACATCGGAAACAAGGTATATGTATATTGCATACGAATGCTGGCAGACGAATTAAATAATCACAATTAAAAAAAAATCATGCCAGCCAACCGAAATAGTTTAATCAACCTCTGGCTTCCATTCAGTAGGCTTCATTTGTGCAAGGAATATGTTTGGTGCACAACTTGACGCATTTGTCATTCAAGAAATCAAACTTACCGGCAATTGCCGTCGCGAAAAGTAAAGCGAGCCAAGCTCGCATAATGTGTGGCGCCCTCAGGCTGTAGGGAAAAATACTCTGAAAAAATTAGACTGTTGACGGGTACTGAAGCTTAAACATTCGTCAACGGAAACTATGTTCGAAATCCAATTTTTTCATTAAAACATTGTTACAAAAATGTTTTTTCCAGAGAGCCTTATAAATATAGTGGAGTAAAGTAGTAGCAAAGCAATAAAAAAAAAAGAAAGCAATAATATGGATGTATAAAGTACACGCAAGCACTAGCTTCTGGAACCGTCTTTACGGTAAACGTAAGTTTACGTAAGTTTACGAACATACGCACCAGCTTTTGAGTAGTCCTGTGTGTGGCAGAGGAAAGTGTGTTTGTGGCATAAAGAACTCTTTTCTGCGGCAAACTAGCAGAAATGAGGCGTGAAGACGGCCCTTCCGCCGGATTAAAAATTTACGAGCAGCGGACGCGGAAAAGAAACAACATGCCTTTTCTGCCGGTTAACGATAATGCCACTCTGATGAGAAAGAGACGTGAAAAGGCAAGTATTTGAACATAAGATAGGGATTCCTACAGTATTCCAAAAAGTATACTATTTTGTGCGATCTATTCTTTCGTAAACGATAAACACCACAATTGTATCTGTAAACAGTTCTAAGCAAGGCCGGAGATCGATTTGCTATATTCAAAAACCAAGCATATTTTTGGATTTGTGTTGTGGGTCTGTGTTTGGGCAGGTTCAGTTCGTACGGAAACGAATATAATAGAACTGGGCCACTAGGAGCGCGGGCTCCGTCGAGAGCCTTCCCAAATGAGTTCGCTGTCGAGTGGACTGCCAACACTCAAAATTGACACCTCCAGGCCTCATCCTAAACCTCCAGTAGCCACAACTCAACCCGCACATACACAATGTGGAAACAAATTAAAACAAGAGTAAAGTAATGGCGGATGCAAGTGAACCACACAAGTGCACAACTGAGAGTCAGTACGTAGAATGTCTATTTCTAGATTTATATGAGCAGTGTTTGATATGAAAGAGGGCGATGCCTGAATGCGATTGAATGAAGTTCAAAGTATCTGGGTGCCCGAATTCTCAGCTTGAAAGAAACCGGCTGTTGCCGAAGAATAGTCACGTGAAACTCTACATACTGTCATTCGACTCATCTGACAGATTGATGAGAGAAAAAGGAAGACTAGTCTTGCTGTCATCGGATGTCATAGGGGAGGGTAATGATGTCGTAGTAACTATCCTTGTATATTTTCTAAGCAGCATATGATTTTTACATAGCAGCATATTATTTTATTTTTCCTGAGAAGCATTTTACAATGAGAGTTTGTAAATATGTTCAGAACATGATTAGAAAATGACAAAGAGCTACCCTTGAAAAAGCTTACGATCCATCAAAATATATGTGCCTGCTAGACGTTGACTTACTAAGAAAATAGATGAGGAACGTATTACTGCACATAATAAAGGCAATGGATATCGTCAACTTAAAACAACGAGAGAAGTTTTGGTCATCGTGTGGTGCTATAAAAAGAGTGAAAGCAATCCAGTCGGAGTGACTTACATTGAAGAACAACAGGCGGAGGTGACACTTGTCCTATTCTGATGCGAGATCCTTGTTTGTTAAAGCGCAGCCAAGCAAAAGAAGCGAACCAGTAACTGTTGATATAGACACTTATTTCTAGCAACAAGGGCAAACAATGAACTAGAACACCATAGCGGACATTGTTATCAGCAACAGGAAGCCCCAGGATAGTAAGCCCGGATATTGTCTATGCATTAGAACTGATACATGTAGGACTTACATGTAGAAGAACTCTCCAGACACGCAAACTGAATTTTTCGAAAACAAGTATGTAAAGTGTATTGCTATAGTGTTGTACAAAGATTAGGCAGCTTGAACTACATACTAGAAGGAACAAGTAGAACAGATAGGACATGATAGGATCAGTGTATCCTGGAGATGTGCCGGGCGCGTCCACTGGTTAGGCGTGCTTAAGCACTGGAACTGACATTCGGTCACGGCGCCTATGCCCGCCCAAGGGCGCCTCCGAAACACACAGTGGGTCGGAGGGGGAGGACCCAGACACTGCAAGGGGGAGGCTACATTGAATCGCGCGGCTGTGGGTGGTCGAGTGGAGACGATGAGCCGAAACTTGAACTCACTCCGATTGGGAAAGAGATCCCACCATAATGCTCAACAAGGACCCCCGACACTGTTCTGAGTCAAGCCCCCTCCACCACGAACATTGTGAGAAATCAAGGGACATAAATCCGGACAGGGAACAATTTAACCTTTTGCACTTTAAAGCTCAACTTTTCTGAGAGAAGTTGACATAATACATAGACATATCATCGTTGTATTTTTGAGTGTACGTTCACGCGCCAAAATTATTTGACACATAAGGACGGGCAAACTAAGCATAACTCACCGGATTCACGGTGCGCACAATACTGGGACTATAATAATAATAATAATAATTTATTACACCACAAAGGTGCGCACAAACATACATAATCAAGACAATAACTACAGTTAAGACAGAAAAACGGTAATAAGGGACATAAGGTACATGTCTAAAGGTAAGCGGAAATTCTGTGGCATCGAACAAAGGTAATTAGCCGAGCACTGTAAACCCGGCAGCTGGACACTATCGTCACTAACACACATAAGCGTGCACAGACCGAGGGTTACGTCAGTGGCTAAATTCACCGAACGACCTAGGCGCAATACTTGCATTTATAACTGTGACACGTGTGAAAGTGAATTGACTGCGCGATCCAATTTGCGATCCGACTACAATACATATAATGATAATTGCAGCGTTGCCAGCCGGAAATCGGAAATCTCACAAAACTTGTATCACAAGCCAAGAGAACAAAAAAAAATGAAATAGCAAAACGAATTAAGATATGCGATATGCGGGAATTGGAAGGTAAGTAAACACCCTTACCAATTGAGAAAATTCCTTCACTTTCCGAATATGTGTGAGACAACTGTACTAGGAAGGTCGTAAAAAACATGAGAACATACATTGAACAGTGACACAAATCGCTAAGAATTTTGAATATCTATTCTGTATATTTAAGGTATTCATAAAATGCAAGGCGATTTGTGGTTTTTAGTTTTTGAGAAGTATTCTACATACACAATGTCCAAATATAATATTGATATGTTTCAATGGTCAGCACATGCATATAACTGGGCCTGAGGCTAATTTTCGATCATGCTTGCAAACTTTTGCTTGTCATAAGCTGCTTTGAAATTAAGCGGCTTGAGCCGTGTCTTTTGGCCACCATGAGACAATGGCTGGTCTAGTGAAGAACAATATTGACACAGTGTCAATCCTCGAATTACCCTCATAAGCCAAACATGATGTTTGCAAAAATCTTTGCATGGGCAACTTAATGACTTCATATAAAGGGTAGGGCTCATAGGAAAAAAGTTTTCTTTATTGTTGTTATGTTGAAAATCCGGAATTTCAGAAAAAAATATCGTTAACCGGCAAAACGGCAAAAACTCGCAAAATCCCTTAGAACGGTTCTACCAGCTACCGTAGTCAGAAACGGGAAAATACGTTTTTACTATTTATAGACGTCCAATAGCGTTCTTTCTCGTTTCAGTAGCGTTGATCTGTATGATGATCATTCTTACTATATTATCAAAGGGTTTCAAATGCTGCAGAATCCCCAAAAAACGTAAAAAATTGTTTCTGACTACGGTATCTGGTGGAACAGTTTGCTATAATTGAATGCGGTTTTCACGGTAATTTTTCTGCAATTACCGGACTTTCTGCATAAGAAAAATAAGAACACTTTTTTTCCCATGAGCCCCATCTTTTAAAAGCCAGGAACGATGTGGAACTTATATCTTTGAAGGTTCGGTACTGATCTTAAACGGGTAATGATAATTGAAACGAATGTTTCCAGCATGATATTCCCCGTTAAAAAACGTTCTTTTATTATACAGTAGTACGTATGTATGCTGGTTTGCTATCATAGCACGATATAATCATAATAAATGTTCTGTGTGCTGTAAGAAATGTTCTGTGTGCTGTAAATTTATATGATATACTTTCTAATCGGAGTTACCGTGTTCCTTGTATTTCTGGAATTCAATCTTGCTTTCTTCTTATTCATGCACACAGTCGACAGAATATGGTTTACTTCCATAAATAATAAAATGAACCTGCGTTTCGTGCACTCTGTATGTGTACCTGATAAATATTATCAAATATATCTCTGGCTCTGGACCAGCCCTCCTGCGCTCTAGAAGGCCTGCAATCTGGGTGTTTGCCCGGTTTGTCATTGTCCATTTGCGTGTTGTTTGTATCAGGAGGTCTCGAGAGCTTGTCCCTTGTATACACCAATTTGTCGTGTCCAATCAACGTGTGCACAGAGTCTATTTTGGTGGATTTTGGATAATGATTATGTATCTATCTCATTGGTCCGAGACGCTCAAAGGATGTCGTCAACGACCAAAGATGCCGCTGTTTCCACTCATCGAGAACATCTCGCTAAGGTACTTGATAACAAACACTGCCGCTTCCGCCCGACATTCCTCGTTGACAATCAGAAACACGGAAACAACGTCAGTCAAATAATGAGTGGATTTTTGTGATCAAGCGATTGAGCTTGGACATGGTACGACTAGATATACGAGGGATTCAGATACACTATTCACTTTCGATAACTACCATAATACATATGTCATACCACTATAGACTGAAGACGTCTTCGCGACGAGGGTAGTAACCATATAGATTATCTCGATAAATAAAGGTCACCACTTCCAAAAATTAGAGTGCAACAATGTTCTGTGGGCAATCCTCGTGAAGCATAAAGTGCAGAGGCTCTTTTTTCCATTCTTTGCGTTGGAGTGAGTGGTGTTACGGTCCATACGAAGGATAATGCTTCTGCTGACAAACACTCATAATTCACTAGCGTCTATGAGCAAGGATTGCGACCGTTTTTGGAATTTAAACACACATTTGAGAGTGCAAACAAGTGTTATTATCAGCAGAGGCTAATCGCAAGACTCTGAAACTTGCGTGTCTATCACTCATTGTTTTTCCAAAATAGCGAAAGGGAGTTGTGTTTTATTACGTATGAGTTGAATTACTACGTCGCACTAGTTTCTCCGAGTCCACAAGATGCGAAGAGCAAAGTTTGCACGGCCAGCCAGACATCACGGAAACAAGAAATTGATGAGAGCTGTGGCGGTGGACACTCACATTTCAGGATTTTGAAGACAGATGTCCTGTTTTTTTTGCACACATTCAACTATGGCTGGCTCTTTCATGACAAACCCTGAGAAGGTTGTGGGGAATAGATACTTTTGTTTGATTCAATACTTGTGATTCAGTACGATTTCCACTTTCTGCCTGGACTCGTATGTAGATCATCGCGAGAAAACAGTGGACTACATATATAAGTACATATAGGCACATGTGGGTTACCATTTAGTGCCACTAAAATGAAATACCTCTCTGAAACAACGTCCATTGTGTAATTCAATATAATTTTCTTACCCTTTTTCATGTCACCACAACCCAAAAGTATAGAGGCTTTCAGGTCAGCAACTGACCATTCTGATACTATTTTCTTTGAAATTTTAGGGGTTCGTTGTTGATCTTCAGAAGCAGGAACAAACTAATCGGAGAATAAACCAGCTGAAATATTGTATAGCCGTACTTCATTTTTGTCCTTTTTTGTGTATCTCGTGGGTGCCATTTTCATCAGAAAATATGAAAATATGGAGATACTTTTTTCTACTTTTGTAAAAATTTGAGGCTTCTTTTCAAACGTACATTACCAGTTTATATTCACGTTGCAATTGAAAGTTTTCTGCATCAATGAAGTTACTCCTGGAGAGCCTACTGGTTTTGGGTCAACGTTTCTTTCGGATATATTAGTAGATAACAATGTTGCTTCACATCTATAATAAAATAAGAAATATATGAGATTGGATCACTGAAGGATCAAAGAAAAAATGATCGTGCGGACACGTTTGAATTAGTTATTTTTCTTGTGACTTTTTTTTTCAGGAAGAGGTACTACGTGCAAAATTGGCCCTGGAACATTGACGGTAGAATTTATCCTCGTTTCAGCAATGACCTTCCAATAGACCAAAATATTTTTTTAATTAAACCTGTGGAGAATTACTCATTATTGTCACTAGTTTCTTTATTTCATTGAGTTATTTCACAGTTCTTTACAGTTCTGACATTTACTATTTCTTCATATATTTATTTATGTTGTTGTCAGTCACGCATACACAGATTTATCTTTCAGTTTCACTTTTGTTGTTATTCCAAGTTAATTAGATTGCATCGGCGATTATCGCACAATTTCAGTATAATACAGTTTGAACTTCATGTGATTACATCATTGGATCCGCCCATTTATCTTTGTATTAAATAGGGCCACCGATACAGATTGCTATCCCAACCTAAAAGGTCTTGGAAAGTGGTGTACCATGTTTCTAGATGGTGCACCGATCCAACTAAGACTCGGTTGATGCACAGGAGCGCCATCTCAGCCTCCTAGATTCTTGAATTGGAGTGCTGTCTCAGTCTCCCCGGAAGCTGTTAAACATGGTTGACTCAACCGTCGACGCTTCTCGGTGTGTCGCGGTTACGCACTTGTAATAGGTCGGAAATAGATGTCCACTGGGATTAAGGTAATATTCAATTCCTTCAACAACAAACTGACTTTCCCACCAGCATAATATTCCCAAAACATAATGTTTTAAAACTTAAACAAAACAACGATTATATTTTCAGCGCCGGCACCAGCAGTACTTAAAGAACAGGGACGAGCCATCGCGGAGTTTCTCAAATTCCCGAGCCCGGGATAACTTAAATACTTCAGTTAATAAAACCCTTTTCACTTATTTTACTCACCGTACTCATGGTCAGCGTCGTCTCCTCATCTTCCCAATCTACAAACTTGTGGAAAGTGAAGTGTACTCTATTTCTACATGGTGCACCGTCCGAGAATTGAACCCGGGTCACCCGCATGGGAAGCGAGAATTCTACCACTGAACCAATGTGAATTTGAGCTTCTGGAGTCTCACCTATATCAATTCGACAGGAACCAGCAGCTAGTGAGAAACTAATTCCGGCGTCTCTCCTGAAAACATTTCACGGTTCTAGGATCTCTCTAAAATCCGATTATTTTCGGCAATTGCAGTTCCGTCGGTAAGAGTCTCTCTCTATGCCGTGGATGGAGTATCACTCTCAACAGCAGATACTAGTCGGTTAGGGTCTCTCTAACCGATTCAGGAATTGCTTCAATCTTGCGGGGACGGATTTAACAAATTCCCCTCATCGATCCAACTGAACCTGTTCTTTTTGGCAAGGAGGGAGAGTGTGCAGAATTAGCTTCGGTACTCATTACTTTCACTAATTTCTTTATCTCATTGAGTTATTTCACTGTTATTTACTTAAAACATTTATTTAGAGTCTTTATTTCTTCATATATTATTTATGTTGTTGTGAATCTTTCAATTTATTTGTGTTGTTGCTAATTTTTGTTGATATTCCATTAATCAGATTACATCGGCGATTATCGCACAATTTCACTATTATGGGGTTTCCAAGTATCCCAAAAATTCGGTGTGATTCTGTCAATACTACCGTATTTCCGCACGAAACTTGCATATATAATATGAAAAAATAAATAAAATATATTCCCGTGTAGTTCCATACTGTAAATTTTCAGCATACTTGGAAACCCCACAATAAGTGATTACATCATTGTGCTCCGCCCATTTATCTTTGCTTTAAAGAGGGCCACCGACTATATACAACACAAATAAATTGCCACTTTTCAGCATCAAAAAATAAAAATGATTAAGTGTACCCGGTTATTTCAACCGAATCCGAAGATTTGATCAGTGCATTTCTGAAGCAGCACAGTCTGGCCTTTAAACTTCCTGGAGCGTTTACATTTTTGTGTACGTAATGAATATTATATTGTTCATGTTAAAAATCACACCAATCACCATGGTAAAAGTCTAATGGGATATGAGTATCCTATTTTCTGGGGCGACTAATCCGAAGTGCAAAATCTAAGGATTCTAATGAAAAGTCTAATCAAGTTTATTTTCACAAGCATTTGCTAGCCGAGCTCTGGACATTGCGATCATTCAGTAATGCAATTTACCCTCATAGTTTGGAAACCATCTGGGACCCGGGGGCTATTTGAAGAGAAAATTCATCGCATTGCGATATGTGTGTGTTTACTTCGTGTGCTAAATCACTACTAAGGTACGTTATTGTGGTGTAGGTGTAAATGCTAAAATTCAATACTCCTCCACAATTCATAGTTAACAATATGCATAAAAACTCTTGGGTGAGATGTTGTATTTTTGGATTCTAGTAGTGTTGGACATCTCTGCGTCTGTCACTTCATCCCCTATTATTAACTGCTTAGAGTGATGTGCGCGATTGGAAAACTACACACACACGTACTACATACATACGTACACACATTCACACAAACATACTGAAAATCAATGACACATCCAATTCGGAGTTGGGAAAACGCGATATGAGAAGCATCCGAGTATGCACCTGAGTCGCTATTAATATATATATATATATATATATTACAAGGTAGTTACAAAGTTATACATATAATGTGATACAGTGCTACATATATACTACGGTTACCAAATTCAGTGCACAAATTGCTTTGTCCTCATAAAACGTTCATCATTAACCAATTATCCGATCATATGCAATTCGACACCCGATAGGGGTCGCTCGGCTATGCTTACAACACCGGGTATTAGGTTTCACCCCTTTTTTGCTTGGAATAAATTAGCGGATTCTCGTGGAATGCATGATGGAATTTCTTATAGGAGCGGCTTTTTGTGAAATTGATATGCACGTTGATTTATGCTGCGACCAATATGTGGCTAAATACTTTGTGGAAAAAATACCCCAATTCACTTCGTTGCCCTGTTCTTGTGCCTGGAGCTGGCACTCGTCTTCTTCTGTCAACAAATTACTCTTTTCTGGAGGGAACGATTATGCAAATGCTCTGTCTCGGAGCTGACGGAAGCTACCATCTGCGTGTCCCGTCTACCTCTCACAGATATGTATATATTCATGCTCATTTACAGTCCTAATGTCCGGCCACCCGGGAGGGTTTAGGGAAACGATAAAGCGCCATTTCTTTTTTTGTGGTTTTTTTTGATGTTTTTATAATACTTACCAATTCACTTTTAATAACTAAAATATTCAACATTTAGATTATGAATATAGCTGTACATCTGCGTATACATTCAGATGGTAAATTAGAAATTATTTGCGATGTTCAGATATGGGACGTACTCAAGGGAGAGTATTTAGAAAAATACTCCTTTGCTTGCGTGTCAACCTGAACATTGGGCACCGAGGGTGGTCGCACGCTCATTTCAATGCAAAAATGTCCTCTAAAAAAAAGAAAAATGTCTTTTTGGATTGTCATTCTGCCTCTCGATACCTCCGAATGCGCAAATTGTTCTATATGTTCGTCCTTGAAGAAATGCAGAAAACGGGACACTAAACAATCGGCTCAAGTCTTGTTCAACACGCCTGTTACTTTTAGTGCTGAAATCCAGAGACCATTGTATATTCCATATATACTCGCATGTTGAATTCAACCGTCGTAAATCCATAAATTATTACTCTTTTGGTTTTTTGCGTTTTATTTCCCGGGAGTGTACATTCTTAGTGACTGGTCTAATTTATAGTCAACTTTAACTAAAGTTATTGAATGCTCTCCTGGCCTCTAGATTCGCTGCAAAATACAAGCACTCTCACAACTCTGTTCTTAATTTAGAATAAGCAAGACCCTCTGCTTTTTTGGGGTCTCCGTTTTGCAATTCCTAGTACGGCACTGTCAATATTGGCTCAGTGGAGTGGTGGGTGCCACGTATTATAGTTTATCGGGGCACTTCAAACAAATATCTATACGTCGATACAGTTTGCATAGCTATGAATGAATAAGTATGAAAAAAACTCGACCTCTACTATAAGTGTGCCACACATCATTAACAATGATGCATTTTATTCGACAATATGACGTTTTGTTTTACTATCGTTTGTCTGATGCTGATCTCTTCCTATCGACTTACTAGTTAGACTACCAGTTTGATGACGTAATATTTATTCGATTGTTAGTATTTTCCTATTCGGGCTAGCGCTTGTAAATTCCCTAATCCTAAGGAGATATTCAACGTTCAGAAGTGCGTCTTCGCTCATTGAAATGGAAGTGTCCTTTCCTATTCAGACAAGGCTTAGTGCTCACAATTGTTGCCGCTGCCAATTCTCTATGATTTATCCGCGCACAGGGGACTTTCTTCCCAAAGATCGCTCCCCAGAGAGTTGAATGGGAAGAATAAAGGGAATCCCCACATGGAATATCTGCCTTCGCTGGCCATTCACAATTGTATAGGTTGTAGAAGAAGCATGAATTTGCTTGAATCCGTCGCCGCGGTGAGAATCCTGCCACCTTTCAATAGTACGCGATCTAACTGTTTTACACATTATTACCTATAGTTGGATAACACATGGTTCAACTCTTCCCTCTTTGTGCATTAATTTTTCCATGCGTGGCACTTTTTTCTGGCATTTCCTATAGTTATGCGCATTGTATGCCCATTGCCGGTGGTTGAGTGTCGCGGATTATGTTACAAGTGTTTACAATTGACAGCGCCCTTCCCAATCGGGAGTGTGCTTATACCTATTCTCGGGAGCGTACAGGAGCTATGCCCTCCACACATCGATAACATCACAAAATCACATTGTTATTGCCCCTTCGGGCTACTAAGCGAGCAAGGTCATACCACCGAAAATTACAGATTTCCGTGTTAACAGTTCCATTTCCTCTTTTTTTTGCTTATAAGGAAAGGGTTGTTTTTTTGGATATCAACCCCCCACTTGCTATCTATAATCGGAGGAAACCAACTTAAGTCCAAAAGGCATTTGAATTGCAGGAACTTGGTTGTAGACATATACGTCATATAAGGTCTTATATACAACATTGGCATTGACAAGTGCTGAATCACCGCACTCATTGTCAGGTATATTTTACTGTTGGTCCCCTTGTGTTATCATACTGCAGGCACATTTCCCATTCTTTCGAACACTTTTTGTTGGATTCGATTCTGTCCCGTTCCTTCTCGGTTCTAAATTGAAATTTGTCTCCAGGCCGGCACCCAATGGAAGCTCGTTTTCAGAAGACCCTTTTCCGGTTTTTCTTCGTACAAAAAAGTACAAAAAGAACAGGGCCAGTCATAGGACCAATATGCTTTCGCCATTTTAGCTCATTTACGTCGTACTAGGAGGAAGGATCTCTGAATCTTTTGGGCATCAACGCTTCTATGAATATTTTCTATTGTTCGAGCTAAACTGCATTACTTAAATTATTCGATAAACAATTATTGATTTTTAAACTTTGAGCACTAGTAGATAATTAAGGATCTTCTCAAGTTGCCATGAAGAACAAATATCTCAGTTCGCTGGCAAGTTTGATTCTTTCTTTTTCTAACTTGGGATAGAATATCGCTACCTTATATGTAATCCCTTCTTATCACCTTGACATCCTGTAAATCTGTTCGAATCAATGCGTTATTAGACGATGGCCCTGGTGACCACTCCATGGCTGACACAGACTGCAACACAACCACGTTTCTTTCACTCTCGTTTCTTCCCTGTTTTTTTTCTCTGTGTATGTGCCCCATATACCCACAAAAGCGGGGCCTCTTACTCCAAAGTGGGGGCCCAGCTGAGGCTTCCCTGCGAGAGTTGCACGGCAAATCCGAAAAGAAGACTTATTCCATTTTATTACACATACGCAATCAGCATTTTGTCACAAACCACACGCGCCCGATAACTTTTCTATGTAGGCTAGACAATTCACTTTTCTACTAGCCATAGTCCAGAAATGCTAATTTACAACAAACTATCATAAATTATTCAAAAATTCGGTGTTTTCTAATAGGAAAACTCAAAGAAATTGTTATCCTTTGTGTATTTTAGTATCCCATGCACTTTTGCCCTAACGACATAAAGGCAGCTACACAAACGGCATAAAAGTACATTTCATGTAAACACACTTTGTCTGTTTTACGCAACCGTACAATCAGGCATACCTTAGTAGTGAGCTTCTTAGATGTTCATTATCATCGTATGCAAAATCGTGATAACTTTGGATACAAGTTACTCAATATCCATATAACCTATGCGTAGGATTTCTGACATAAATCATGATTATTATGTACCTAGCACATATGGAGCTTTTCAAACTTTAAATTTTAACAAAATTATTATGCTGAATAGCATAAACTAGGTTCTGGAACACAGTCATCAAAATTTTTTCGAAAGCCAAATTTGTGTGGCCTAACTTCCAAGTTGATTAATTATTTCAGTTACTATGAAAGTGTGGCTTCCCTTAGCAGCAGAGACCTATGTAAAGTGGACCTCACTCGCATATAAAGCTCACATCAATCATCAATGCTTTCTTCTTGTTCTTGACTTTTGAACAAATGTCATTATTTTCGAATATATACAGCAGTAATTGACAAACGATAAATGACATTTTTTATAGCTTCACTTATGACAGTCAATGTACTAAACAGGCATACCAACTGTATGGACTTGCAGTAGCAGTGAATCGTCTTTGCTCTAGTATTTTTCGATTACTTAGTACTCATTTGGTCCCTTCGTCTGAGCCCCTAAATGCCCCAGTACCCCACCCTGGACCTTCTGCTGATTAATCATCTTAGCGTTCAATAAACGCATTGCGTGCCTCAATTCTTACGATTCGTCGTTTCCTTCTTCCGTTTCTACAAACGGATCTCCAAATATATGCATATAAAGTCGATTATCTTGAAAATTATTTGTTATATAAAAGCTGTGAGGATTTCCCGATGGTTCGAGACTCTCATAGGATACGCCGCATTGCCCATTTAATGCAGACAATTTTTAGTTTTTTTTTTAGAATATGTATCCGAACTGTTGCCACAGGTAAAGTTTCTTGAAGATAACGCAAAAAAAAATTGCTTGATGTAAACAAGCTTTCAAAATGTTTTAGGAAAGTTTCGCCGTTATTTTTGTGTTTTACGATCATAGTGTCTAATCTGTTGATATAGCTCGTTGTTCTTTCTGCATGTCGATTATCGTTTGTGTTTGTTCGTTCCGAATTGCGGCATGAATTCGTCTGTTGATCAAACAATTGATCAAATCCAAATATTGCGGTTCCCCCAAACAAATGGGAAAGCCACCCGATATAACGTTCCACACACACATTATTATTCTGTAATAAGCACAGTAATTTTCTGCTGTTTGGTTGTTCTCACCAAACTGAATATTGGCCATTTTGAGTGTGTGCTTATGCTATTTTATTTGCTCTCATTTCCAACTTTCCCGGAGAAAATCTTGAGGTATACGTTTCACACAAATTAGTACATTGTTGTTTGAATAAGTTAAGTAACATTCGCCATACATGTACGAGGGTTTTTCGCCAATTTCACCTCACAAAACGTAAAAAAAATGTGCCAAATAAATTTATCTTCAACGAGTTCCGTGCTTTTAGAACTAATAATGTGTTGGCTTACAGGGCATTCGAATTTGCTGCAAATGCGTAACTTTCCCACCAATTAAATGCAGCTGAATTCCCTCGCAAAACAAACATCACGTTGTCCAAATATTTATCAGTGCTTATTGCATCTGGATTCGATGCTAATATGATGAGACTATATCGCAAATTTCGGTTCTTCTTTGTTTATTTACTTATATTTCATTTGTATGTTTTGCAAATATGTGTGATACAATCGACGCAACAGCCTAACCTAAATTTTTTTTATGTTTCACATATTATTATGACATTAACAATTGCTTCACGCTGCTAACAGTGAAAATATGGAGTACTACGAGTATATAGGATATAAAATCATTTGGCCACCCATTTTCAATTTTTTTTGTCGTCTTCAATGTTTACGCTACTTTCACACTTTTGGCTTATACACCACGCTTGTGCGTGCGCAAATTTTCCTCGTATAAGACGAAGAGTGGGTGGTTTATTTTGGTTGATGTGCCTCCGTAGAAGGATTACGCCTTTGGTTGACGCAAAAACTAGAACAGAAAAGACTGAGAAAGCACATGGACAAACTGCTAAAGATCAATCTGAATTGTTTACTAACTGCCGATCAATCACGTGACGGATTCATCTTCGGTATTTTCCGCCAAATTACTCTATGCTACTGTTTTCTTTTCTTAAAACGTATTTGTTGAAATCCATGTTTGCATGCACTAATCGTCGTGTGCGTTTGTTTGTTCAAACTGATAGCGGTACAATGAAAGACACTTCCTCTCAAAACAAGGCCATTTTAACTCTTGTCTTTGTATGTATTTCTCGCCATTATCTTATGTTCCGCTTTTATTTCAATCAAAAACAGTAGTCGTCAAAGGGGTCATTTTCCACATTCTTTATATGTAGTTTATCAGCAAACGTTTCCACTTTTAGTCTTACAGCGTGTTTCTTTTGATTACTCAACTTGAACATGGCTCTAAGTTTATATTCGGAAATGACTCATAAGGCTCTGTCTTGCAACGGGCTGTTTGCTTGAGGAACAAGCGTAGTTTGTATATAGTATGACGTAACAAATTCCCTTTGAAGTTTTCAACTTGTGAGCTGTGTAAGTAGGGAACTATTTACAGACCTACTTTTTACATATTAACGCCTAAGGATGCATATTTGAGAACCTATATGGGACCTAAATAAGGCTGCATCCAATCCTGTTCTCGGCTTTCGGGAAAACTCATTAAAAAATCATTGAATTTTGGGCCCAGAGGCGGAAAAGGGGTCTGATATTAGATTATGTCCATTAAAACATAACGTTCTTGTTCCTCTAATGAAGATGCACATGATTATGACCAAAAGGCACTCTCTTTTCATGCACGCCCCCTTCCATGTTGTCCTTGTTTCACCCTAATGGGCTTATCTAATCCTAAGTGAAACACCTCTGCTTAAGGGACTCTGTTCCCGCGACTTGTTGTTTAGGATACACCAAGGACGATCTTATAAAATCACTGTCATCATACACTGTCGAGGTTTATGAATGTTTTATTTGCGGACGATTCACATGGAATAACATTTCGCATTTGCTGAAACTAAAGAGAAAGTTACCTTTTAAACCAGCGGAAAATGGGAGCATATATCCATATTCGAGATAATCTCCTATCTACTTCCGCATGAATACACAACGGACTTTTTTGGAACACAATCCTGCAAAATCCACAGAAATCCACCCGTCCCTTTGCGATCGATTTAGCTCAATTTAGGCATTTTACTTTTCTACATTCAACCAGCCCTACACTATATGATCCCATGATACCACTTTTCTGGTTTTTCGTGGTTACCTACTGTTGCATCACTGTTTATATTATTTATTGTATCTATTTATATGCTTTATGGTTTATTGAACATTTTCAGCCGCAAATTGTTATGGTTTATTGAATACTTCGCCATTTATCTTATACCAGCTAATATCTTATGCCTACCAGTTCGAGTGCTCTTTTTCGGCATGTTTGGCATCCTCCGTTTGACAAAATGTCTGGAACGTGCGGTGCAAAAAAAAGTCCAGACGAGGTTGCGGAGAAAACCCTATTTCAACCCTTCAGCTTTGTCCAGATATTGGATTCTTTTTTGAGCCCTCCGAAGAGGTAGTTTTTTTCCTTCCCTCTTTGAGTACACATGATTATCTAGCTTGAAAAGTTAAAGAGCTCAGTTTTTCCTTCTGAGTTGTATGCGTATGAATAATAACCATGCGCATCGTTTCTTTCGCTTTCTATGAGTATTTGTTTGTAGTTATGTTTCTTGTTGGTCTTGTTCAAGCCTATTTTAGGTGGTTGTTTTAGGTATTTACATCATACGGGCGCCTTTGAGCACATACATAGTTCTGATAATTGCTGATAAGAATAACTGATTACTACTCGGGATCCAAAAAAGGAAGTGCAGCTTTACTTATTGATTTGTTTGAATTGCTAATATTATGGAGAAACTTTTCCTGTTTTTATTCAAATAAATGTTAACGCATTAGACAACGAATTACCTCTTTATCCAATCGTTCCGAGCTAATTTCGAATGCATATATTAAAAACCCGTTCAAAGTATTCCATGTTTGTCCTATGATTGATACTTGGGACTGGACGCCCGATCTTCCGATTTATCAAAGTATTGTTGCCTAAAAAATCTCAGTCTTTTTTATCGGTACGTAAGTGTGCGCTAGTATTCACACTGAGGTTCTGTGCATCTGGCCATTTAGCTACGAATGGCTCTACTGGCTTCATTCTCTTTAATAGAATGTGTGTGCTTTTTATCATCGTCATGCCATCTAATCTAATTGTTTTCGAAAGTGGAGGGGTTATCCAAACTGGTCCCAAATACACACCAGCGTAGCCACGCCGCATCGTTTTGTCAATGAGTGATCATTAAAAATGTAGAAATATAGCCTTATAATGTCAGATTCTTCACTTTGATGCAGTGTCCAAATATTTCAATTATTCGAATTAAAAAAAAGACATATCTCTATATATGTACGGGCTCGATCCTTCTCTCCCTCTTTATTTGATTATGCCTTGGCATTGTTTAATTGATGCATCAATTTCCCACGAAATTCTTTCGATTTCTAGTATTGCTGCAGTAATATCGAGCTGCGTTGAACATCCGGACCCTTCAATAGCATACAATGTTCATGAAAAATCCATGTTTTTACAGGCTAAACTTTTGACAATTAGCACTGTCATGTGTTTTGTTAATTTTGACTCTCGTTCCAAATATTCCTTGTTGTTTGACACTTCTTCAAATTCTGCAATAGCAATGCTCTTCGCCTGCGAAATGAATTCTGACTGTTATTCATGTGTATTGATTTTTTTGCGTATCTGATTGACCGTTATTTATGTTTATTGATTATTTACTTATTTTATCAGTTGATTTCAGCCATGGCGGCTCAAGTGGGCGCGGACCGCAAGGAAGGCCGCGAGCGGAAAATGCTGTTCGATCCGGACGATCCGGAATACATAAAAGATCTGCAACGGCCAGCCGCTATCAAGGTAAATTATATTAAAAATATACTAGTCATTTCAAGTTTTTTTGTTGATGGTTTACTGTTGCCTGACTGACTTCCAGTGAAAAACCAAATAGGTTATTCCTTACATGTTTTCTCGCTGTGTTCAATGCTTCTGTTCTTTACAGTCACTCACTATTAGGATCTCCCCAATATTGTTCCTTTTTTCCATTGATATTATACCTGTTAATTAGTTAATTTGGCCTTTGTTCCTAATCCTCGGGTTCTTATTTCAATTAGCGAGATCAATACAGATTAGCATTGTTTTGTGTGGCTTCCCTTGTGGTGATAGTTTGCGTGTTTTCATGCAACTATCGCCTTCGCTTGATACAGTATACTAAAATGGGGTAGTATATTTCAAATTTGGGTTGCATACTTCAGTGGGGGGTAGAATTCTTCAATTTTCCCGAGATGTTGTAGATAGATAAGGTTGACAACGTAATGTACTAATAATAAGTATACTGGCATATGATGAATGTTTCTTCAAATTTTCCAAATCATAGGTGCAGATCCTTTTTGTCTATTATACATAGTTTGCAAATGGCAATCCATTGCCGATTTGGAAGTGACATTTGTACAGACATGTGCACGATATTATCACTGACAGTCTCTCCAGCAACATTGTATTCATATCAAACCAAGTATTTTATCGAAATACATAAATTACAGCCTCAGCACAAATGTTCCAACATTCGTCTTGCGCGCCGTTTTTTCTGTCATTTTTTTTTGTTTTTCAATAGTAAATCGTGGTGATTATACGGAGCGGAAAGCGGGGATTTTGCACACACAAACAACCCGATTGTTCCCCTTTTATTCACATAATTTAACGATTTTCTTCAACAAGGGACAACAGTTTAGCGTAAATATTTCCTTACGATTTGTTTTCTTCACAATTACTTGACAAGTACCAGGTTCATTCGACTTTTGTGTGAAATGGTTTCACCTAAAAATGAAAAATGGAGTATGTTATTCTTTCGTCAACCCCATATCGTTCATATCTCGACATTCAATCAAGATCGCACGTTTTTTTTTCCAATGCTCTGCAAACTTTCCTTCTTTCGATATGTCAATTGATTGTGTCACTCAATTCAAATTGGAACGAGTTGTTGGCGTTATTCAAACCATGTCTCGTTGTTTTTCAAAGTTTTCCAATAAAAATGCTAATATTTTTGCTTGCTGAGCTTACATTAATAAAGAAAATATTCAGTGATGGTTAGTGGCGAGCGCCCGTCCTTAACCATCACTGAACAGCCGAACTCATCTGAATGCGCTGCACACAAAACATATTCATTTTTGCGCTGGGTTTTTTTCTAGGATCGGAAACGTAAAAATTTCTTATTTTCAAGTATCATGTTCTTTATTTTTAATTGTGCGATATTCAGGAGGACTTAACCGAAATGGAGCGCCGCAAACGCGTGCAACAAATCCTGGAATCCAAGGAATTCTGCCGAGAATTAGAAGAGGTAGGCGTTGTACTATTTTCCCTAACAATTAACTTTTATGCGAGAACAGTAAAAGTGGTTGTTAACCTGCTTCTAAATATCATTCTTTATGTTTTGTTTACGTTAAGGTTATCCGCCAAGAGTCGGACAGTGCACGGAGTGATCCCGACCACTTGCGAACCCTTCAACGCCTCTCGGAACTAACACTTCCACATGGGCAACTGGCTGCAGCATCCCTTCATGGAATCGGTAAGAGTTTCATTATCCGCTAAGTAGGCGTAGGTGTGTATGTAGTATTCCGATAATTCAATATTCTAATAAGACCTTTTGTGACGTGTCATACACAGTAACATTTATTATCCATATTTTTTTAAAGTGTAACTAGCCTTGTTATTCAGGCACATCATCACTGCCCATCGCCGACTTGAAAGGAATTGATAAATACGGAAAGGTTGAGAAAATCTTACGACAAAAGCTCGCCTCTTTATACCGCCTTGTGGATTTGTTTCAATGGTCGCAGGGAATATACAATCATATCACGGTAAGAAGGTTGTCTTGGAGTTTTGTCTTCTTATCTCTAATACATCCATTCTTATTTATCAAACTAATAAAGTGTATTATAAGTGTTGCATGTATTACTGTGAGACCCTTCGAGTCCGTTGATGAATATACAACAACCCCTACACATTTTAGTCCGAAACCATTAGAAGGGTGCAATTAATCGAGCAGAAAACATACATATTAACTTTATTCAAGGTCCGCCTTCCTGGAGACGAAGATGAAATATTGATCAATCCTTTTGGTCTCCTTTATCATGAAATCACCGCCAGCAGTTTGATCAAGGTGGCATTGGACGGATCTGTTCTGGATCCCGGATCCACAAAACTTGGCATTAATAATGTAATCTTTTTTTATAAACAATTTATAAACTTTTACGTTTTATAAACAGGAAAGCTATGTTCATTTTTCTGTTTCATATATATCACTTCTTTTTAGTGTTCTATTTGCGAGGGGGAAAAGTAAAGCAAAAAGCAAAAAGCAAAAAGTAAAAGGAAAAGTAAATTCCAACGCTTTTCACACAAGAGGCACTAGAAACTTTTATTCCTCTCGTTACAGGCGGGTTACGTCCTGCACTCTGCAATTCATGCTGCCCGTCCTGATGTACAGTGTGTAATCCACATGCATACAGCAGTAGTGTCGGCCGTATCGAGCATGAAGTGTGGTCTGCTTCCCCTATGTCAAGAAGCGATGATCATTGGACCAGTCGCTTATCATGACTATCAGGTTGTGCCATGCGCTTTTGATTTGAACAGAATGAAACTTATGTAACTTTGCGTAGAGTGCCTTATCGTCCCTTATTTTATTGCCATTCAATGTTGTATGTACATATGTTTTGTTTATTATTATATGTGCTTTCGTTAGAAGCGCAAAATCGTTTCGTAAATTTCAATTGAGACAAATTGCCTTTTGTTTCACAATATTGAACAATTATATTTGGTATAAATGTCATGTTTATACATATCTTTACAGTATAAGGCATAGTACATTTTATCTTACTTTTTTCCAGGGAATCCTAGACGACGAATCGGAAAAACAGTCTATTGTCACTGATTTGGGGGACAAAAATGTGAGTTTTTTTTCTAGTTTAGCTTACTTACTCAATAAGACCCGAAGGAAACCGAGATTAGTACCGACATTTTTGCCAGATTATTAACAAAGTAGATTAAATTTGATTTTCTTTCCCAAACAAAAAGTACACATTACTCTATATTCGATTCTAAGCTTTTGTGGTTTGCATGGCTAAACTTCGCTTGGAATTTTCATTTTCATATTGGTAGAAGGGGGGCTACGGATTTGGCTTGGATGAGTTTCCTTGGTTTTTAAATCCTCAGCAGGACAATGTGACGTTAATGGAAAGAGCAACCGTTGCGGTGGAACATCGATTGGGAATATTGATTTGTTGCATGAATGCTGAGTGTGTGGTGGATTGTTGACGGTCTCTGTGTAGGTGATGATCCTTCGTAATCATGGATTCGTGGCCTGTGGCCAATCAGTCGAGGACGCCCTTCATTTGGCCTTCCACACTATCATCGCCTGTGAAACACAGGTTATTGATTGACTTTCAGATTTAAGGACCCGTAATGGTTTCCAAGGAACTACTACATTTTCTAACATTTAATCTAAATTAACCTATAGAAAAAATTAGACAAGTATTTCATTGCTGGCCCTAGATTGAGTATAATTCCGGCATTTTGACAAGGTTCGATTGAGAATTGGATCAATCATCTATCGTCTTGTTATTTCTTTATCGTCTGCTTTTCAACAGCAATCATCATATTTCTATATATTTATCCGCATCTATTTTCCCCGGCGCTCTATCGCCCGAAGCGCTTTCGTTGTTGTTGATGCATGTTTCTGTTTTAAATTGGTCAATTTATGTTGTTCTCAAACTTTTGTTCTTTTCGTGGGCTTCTCTATTTCCTATGCTTTTTCGTCTTTTATGTTTCTCCCGTATCTGTCGCACCGGAACACTAATTATGAAGTATATTCAAGCAAATGCGCAACTTTGGAAAAACAGAAAGATATTTTGTTCGCACACTATTTGGTGCATCGTCCCACACTCACTGATTTTGTTTTGTGTTTGCGGTAACTTATATTTCGAGATGAATTTATGAATACGTAGAAGTCGTCATTTTATTCTGGTTAGCACTGATAGCATATCAACTAGTTAGTATATTTTAGATTCTGATTCTCAGAGGAAATGGATTCCTCGTCTGTGGCAGTACTGTAGAGGAGGCGGCCTATCTTACACGAAATCTGATCGCATCAGCCGACCACCAGGTTTCAACGAGCCATACATACGAAACATACATATCATATAATACTCAATAGATGTGAAACTTACCTTTTCTTCTTCTTCCTCCATCTATCAGTCACTCTCTATCCCATATTCGTATTCCACTCGTGATTTGATTGATTTCGATCTTCTTTCGGCTCCTTTCTTATGAAAGACGATACAGATTGGTTCATTTCATGAATATCCGTGTAGACGATTTGATATTGAGTGCAGTAACTTGAATCATTTAAGAGACGAGCGTGACTATGTAGGCTAATTGTAAGTAAGTTTCGTTTTTTACCAACTGAAACACATTGATATGTAAGTGTTTAAAGTCGATCGATACGCCGGGAGGTGCTTTTGATAGACTCACCATCAGTATATTCTCTGCGCTTTTGATTTATGGCAGCACAGAAAACTTTCGTGCGTAATCTACAAAACTTCAAAATACAGAAATGCAGTGTCTGTATTCATAGTCATGCTCGTCTCGAAGAGGCCAGCAATATAAAATTAGGCAACTTTTTAACTTAACTCTCATCCACTAACTATACATAATTAATATTTATCTAACGGACTTTTAGATCCGAGCGGCTCGAGCGGGTATAGAAAACCTTGTCATACCCGATGAGGCTGCCGTACAAAAAGCGTACAAAACTGCCCGACAAGGAGGTTTGCACATGAATTATTTTACCTGCTCTTTGCCACTATTACATCACTTCATCCTCACTTTGCTGATAATTATCATTGTTCAAAATAATGCCACTTTTAGTTAACTGTTGTTTCAACCTACCTCATATCCTTATTTTAACACAATCAGTTCAAAGTCAAAGTGCCGATTATCACATGTAAATGCTTACATTCGTGTCAATAATGCATTCAGGTGGTGGTGTGAACCGGTCGCCGGGAAAGAGCGAAAAAGGACCGGCTATCGTATGGGGTATTGGGGAGCTCGAATGGGAAGCTTGGATGCGAGTTCTCGACAACGCGGTCAGTACTACTTACGTGAGACTTGAGGTAGTAGGCGAGAATATGTATACTGATAGTATTCAAACTATATGCATGGTAAAACCGAGTTAATGTGGTCCCGAGTTTAGGGTTTCCGAACGGGTCATATCTATCGTCAGCCCCACTTGCGACAGAAGACCGTGCCTACAACCACTAATGGGCATTCCGATGTTGCTGTACCGCCGGCAGCGACGGCGGTTGGAATGGTAAACTACCACATTCGTTCAACGTGTTTTCGTGAGCGGTTTTGCCGTGAAGAAGAACCGCTACAATACAATTTCGAATTCAGGCTTTTAAGCAAGTTAAAAAAAAAATTATTTCCATAAGTGAGCCTTAGATGAATGTAGTTTTTTTGCAAGTTGCAAAATGCGCTGAACAATGAGCTTCTCAAGTATTTTTTCAAGGTTGATGAATCGGACCCCGAATCACTTACTGCTCATAAGCTGGCAATTTTGCGACGGGAACAAGAAAAGGCTCGATGGTTGAATTCTCCCAACTCATATCAGAAGATCGAAATATTAGAATCTGGAACTGATCGTCCGAAGGTCATAACCAAGGTGGGACTATTTATATGAATAGCGTTTTTCTGAAAGTCAGCTATAAGTTCCGAAGATGGAGTTAATAAAAGAGCATTCTTTCGGATTTAGAACTTTTCTTCGAATGTGATTTTTCCATAATAGTTTTCAACAATTTTTGGTTGCAGTCAAATCGCACATATAATTAAATTGGTACCCATACCAACAGCTTTTCTTTTCTAGTGGGTGCAAGATGCCACGTCCCCATGTTCAAATGGAACTCCGGTTAAGATCGTCTCCCCACATCAGTTTTCACCGTTTGGACAGAATCCAAAGGAATTCAAGGTATGAAAGCGGTGGATATGTAGCGTGCACTTCGACATGCCAGCATGCGTTACTTTTAACATTATATTTTATAGAATGCTATCTTTACGGTTACAATTTCTTTACAATAAACGTCCCTTTAATTGAGGACATCCTTTTACCGAGACCTCAATTCAGGACAAACAAAAGGCGATCAAAGAGAACCGGCGAATGGGTGCCACATCTGCTGGACCACAATCACAAATATTGGATGGAGTTACTTATGAGGACCTTGGACTCATCAAGCCAGTTAATGTGAGCCGGCCATGTTCATGCTTGTCTATACATACAGGGATGTAATAATATAGCGCATAATTAACGTAATAGACGAATGAAACATTTGATTCAAAAAAAGGAAATAGAGTGCTGACCAAAATTCAGTAGTATTGGAATCCTTCAGTGCATTAAAAGTAGTCATAATTGCAGGGTGATGGAGACTCTATCACTGGACCGGCGGATAAAATAGTATTGATTGGCACTGCCTCGAAGGGTATTATCGATCGGCAACATCAGCATAATGCACAGGTCTACAGGCAACTGTACGCACCGAATCCGTTCTCTACCGAAACGGATGACGATATTAAGAAGTATATGCAAGAGGTAATGAGAGCAGATTGATCGAACATGATGCACTCGTTGCCATGCAATAGAAACACGTGAGAATGCTTTTGGGGACACAGTGAAAGTTCTTTACAGGGCCTGTAGTAAGAGCCAAAAGAAGGTTAGCCATCTCTTTTTTTCCCTGAAATAATTTATTATGAAACTTTGTTAATTTTCGGTTCATGGTTACCATGCAGTTAGTTCGGAAGGTGCAGTCTCCTCGTATCGGTTTTCCTTATTAGTCGACATTCTGTTGTTTAGGTAGAATCCAAATCACCACGTGCCACATCAGCCAGAGGATCAACACTAGAAAGGAGCTCAGAAATCCCTGACATCTCAATTTACTCAAATGGCAAGGAGCACCGAGCAGACAGCCCTGGCGCTGGTTAGTCTAATTTACTTACATTTTAACATATCAGTTTGTAGCATCAAATCATGAATCCAAGCATGTAGCTACGAATCAGTTGTGTGTGATGCGTATGAGGCCGTAATTTTATTTTTGGCTGAATTGGTTTTCCACCGTTATCGTTCCAACATATTTTCCTAATACATTTTGTGAATAATTCCACACAAAAAAAAACTATTAGTTGCCGACGCGGTCGCAGTAAATACATATAACAAAAACACATACACTTCAGAGCACGAAAATGGATCGAAGCATGGTAAATGGATTTCTAAATATACCCCCGTATTTTTTGCGTTGTACACCTATGCTCACAATCAGCTTCAAAGAGTACATTCAATTATTGCTTGGGTTTACAGCTTGCTTTAAATTGTTAGTTGTGGACACCTAAACGGTAAAGGTTAACGTGTGTGCAAATGTTGTTATTTAAACTAACAATAAAAGGACCCTGTTGAATGAAGGCAAACAATTTGTTTCGATACGAGCATGATGACAGCTCCGTGTTTATGGTATTAAAAAGACCTATCATTGGATAGTTTTGCTAGAATAGTGTTTTGATTTCTATTTCGAAAACAATTTTGGTCTGCTTCTGTGCACGGTCTTTTGCAGAACAGCTCGCTCTTGTAAACTTATTGTGGCACAGCATTTTGCAGCTTCACTTCGTGGGTCATCCTTATGGGCGTTTCTTTAATTGTTGATGGTTTACAATAATATCCCAATATACATTTAGATACAGCGTCACTAATGCAGGCAGCTAGAGAGCATCGATTGCGGGAGGAGTCCTGTCATGAAGAAAACGCGCCCACGAGTCAGGACATATCAGGTAAGGCAACGCTCACTAATGGTAAGGCAAATATTTCGACATAGTATGTAGTATGTCCTTTAAATATCATTCGTGTCGTCCACTTTGGTTTGCCTCATCATTTTTTTTGCAAATCATTGTGTTGTGTCGTAAAGAATTTTTGGTTTCATAACATTGGCCACAAAAGAGTAACCCAGCAAAAGCTGTAAATCATTGTGCTAGTAGGCGTTGTGGTGTTCGTGCACTCCGTGAAATTTAGGGCGATATACTGTGGAAACAACGTTCGGATCAACGGATTCGGCTCCGCGAAGCCGATTAGTGCTTTTGGACTCGAGCAGTCAGTTTTGAGTGACTAACCTTCAGCAACTCTGGCTCTTTGCAATCTTGCTGTGATGTGGTTTGCCTTAATCAATAGATCAACCAGTAAGAATATCGATTGGTTTTGAGCCACGTGAATTCACCACCCGAGAATTCGTTTATCTAAAAGATCGTAAACTAAATTTCAAAGCCGGTTCCGTCAATCGATATCTTGTGTGATGCATGACTGGTTTGTGTGTTCTGTGGTCTTGCTTCTCTTTCTGTCCTCCCTATGTTGCGGTTCCCAGATTCCTCCTCTTCTGAACTATCTTCACCTAATTCGCACTTCTCGCCACATCGCCAGTTTGGAAGGACGACATCTGCAAGAAACAGACAGCTATCTTCAGACACGACCATCTCTACATCAGATAGTGGGTGTTGTGTTGTTTGTGTTATTTAGTTCGTCATCTTCGTCTAGTGGTAAATTTGTTGTCGCTTTCCTTGGTTATTTTTTTTTCGGGGGAATCTATGTACTCAGTTAATTTGTGTTGAAAGGGATACGTTTTCCTTGACATAGATAAGTTTAAAATATACATAATTTTAGTGATAGTCAACAGTAACAGGGTGAGCTATATGTAAGGTTATGATGGCGATATTTTCTTACCTTGTTTATTACTTTATTGGTTTACTGTTTTACCTTTATTGCAGGCGAACTGTCCTCACATCCAATTACTGAGGCTAAGGAAGAACAGGTAATTTGCATTCCTAGTCACTTAAAGGTCACAATTTTACTTGAAAAAGTCCGCGCCTCCTATATAAAGTATAAGGCTTGCGGATTTAGTTCCAAGCATGTGCAATATCAACTAGTTGCTTATCAGAAAACTACGCCCATTTTCAGAGCCCGGCCAAATCCGAAAAGAAGAAAAAGAAAAAGGGTCTTCTATCGTTTATGAAGAAAAACAAGGACAAGAAAGAAAAGGCGTGATGTACGGAAAAGAACGAGGGTTCTACCAATTTACACTGTTATTTTCCTAAAATCGCAGCATTTCTTACTTACACCAATGTTAAACTCTATCCGCGAACTATCCCTATTGAACTAACTGGTCTCAATTGTTTAGAACAATTATTATTTCATTGATGTGCGTAACAGTTCAGACTTCGTTAATGAACAAAGATAATGTTTCTTTCTTTAGTGCATCGTCTTGCTATGTCGTCATCTCCACGTGTTACGGTCATTTAAGTCATCAAAATCGATGCCCCCATGGATACTCCCCCCGAATCTACGGTGTACCAGATCAAACCATAAACAGCATTGTCATCACTTGGCAAATTAGTGTTATTTCCCAGTCAACAACCAAGTCTTTGGTTCCGACAAGCGTGGAAAGCTTGAATTCAAAATATATGGTTTTTATTACTGCTTTCGCCTAGAGAACCACAATAGTAAAGTTTGTAAAAAAAACAATTTTAATTGTATAGTTTGCTTCAAATGCGCTGTCAGATTCCTAAATTCTGCTTAGGCCACGGTTCGTACGCATACTTTCTTACAGTGTAGTTCCCACTTTTGCTATGTTGACTACTGATTTTTTTTCATTCCCCCCCGGGTTTCCTGTGCGCTTTGTTTTGCTTCAAACGTTAATGTCTTTTTCCATAACCAGGTCTGTTGTTTCTAGGCACCTATGATTTTGATTATCAGACAATGTTTGTTTTCACTCACTACATTGTGTGCGTGGCACTGTTACATTTGGTCTAAGTCTAGGCTACTAATTTTGTCGCAATTTGTAAAGTATTTTTGGTTGTATACTGCAAAACACTTGCTTATTTTATTTGATCTATTTTATTTTATTCTATTTTTTTTCTTGATTCGAGGGCTATGTTTTGAATCGGTTTTAACATCACATAAGAGCCATCCCACTTTGTTACTGTTATGATTTTATATTTATTCATCAATGCAATTTCATATTTATGCTGTTCTCTTGTCGGCCGGTAAATATTTGGGATAATTCTGTTTCGCCGAGCAGTCAACGCTCGCAAAAGATATTGCGCTAAAGAATGCAGCTATGATGTTGAAAAATCGGTTGTAAATATAGTTATTAGCAAATCGACATAATTTATATCACATTTTTTGCCTACTTGCTGCTTTAGCCTGTTCTTCTCGTACTTCACGGACAAAATGAGTACCACTGTTCCTCCTTAAAATAAAATAAAACGGAAAGTATGGTTTCGTGAGTTTGGTTGGGTGAAGGGTAGGGTATAATTGCTCTTTTCATTTTCCTACCCACAGTGAACATTAGAGCCTACATAAAAAAAAAAAAAACAAGATATGCGGTTGATATTACAATATATTGTTAGTCGCATTTATGCTTGAAGAATAGTCACTCTAAAGTCTTTCGCCGCTGACTTTGTCCGAAAAGCTCCTCAAAACAAATGAATCCGCACGAAACCGTACAATCAGTGTGGGCCTGAAATGTTGACTCCTGCTGTTCTAAGTCTAGGGATACATTTTGCAATTTATGTTTTATTTATATAATAAACTTTTATGAAACATCGTATTGTTATTATGGCTTCGGAAATGTAAATGTCTTTACTTTGTGTTACCTCGTTGAAATAATGTCTGCTTACCTGTCTGCTTACTTCACTAAACACGCTAAATTCTAAGCATGGTCTCGCCCTCGGTAAATTTGAATTCATATTTCGCGCACCGCATTTTGCCCTCACATAATTGACATATTTTTTCCTTAATAGTCCAATATTACTATCTACCTCGCAAGTTTATCCTACAAACATGCTCTAATTCACCCAATGCTGCCTTTCTGCCCCTGTAGTACTGCAATTTGAACACTTTCTATGAAGTAGTATCTACTGTGAATTCCAATGAGTTGATGTTTCCTGTGTGCGGGTTGTATTCCTGCGTTTCAGTCTTCGTCATCACAGTTTGTAGCTGTTGCAATTTATGGCTCTACGCCCGCAGTCTATGCCTAAGACCAGACCATATGGACCAGCTGTGTATGCAACTGCCCTATCGATCTTTTCGTCAACACGCGCTTTTGTTACCATTTATTTGGCAAATTATATGCTTGCTAATTGCGCGGATCATTCGGAATTCATCAAAAATATAGGACGTGTTTGCTCTGCGTATGAAGAACTTATCAGTCTGGCTAACATACATATCGAATCACTACATCGAATGATACACCGCGTATATCGAATTCACAGCATGTTTATATTTATGATTAAAAAGAAGAGATTCACCCTGTCATTTGTAATATGGATTTCCTTGTTGTTGTTGACAAACTCTCAAACATGTCACCTACATTCACTATCTTCAGTATGTCATCTGGAGCGACGCGTGTTTCCTTGGAGAGCAAGGATCGCCTTCCATGCAAATTGCAAGAGGCAGTTTGTGATGCTAGCCTTATTGTCACGAACATCCAAAACGCGAGTAGCAGTATTGAGGTATATCGTAAATTACATAAGCCACCAAGTATATCCATCCAGAGTCGAAAAAAGTCTCGAATTTGCTTGTTTTGAGCTTTCTGAAGAATTCTGTATAACATTTTTAGTTGTTGACAAATGCGTGCTCACAATTTGCATCGTGTGAGAACACCGTTGAATGCACAGCTGAGGTGAGTGCCAGTTTTTTCCGATGAAAATTATTTTTATATAGGAAAGATTGTATGTAGCAAAGGAAGCAGAGCTCTACTGTCAAATATTTACTCTGCAATGCGTTGCACCCTCTTACACACCGTTTTGAGGTGCATCTTGTAACTGCGTTGAAATGCAATTGTAAAATAATTACCAACCGTGTAGTACTCTTTCATATTGTTGATATTCCACGGTATTTGCACCTCAATGGGTAAAAGATCCCTTCGTTAAATGCTTTGCTCTTTGGGTGTCGAATTTCACTTTTTAGTTAAACATTTGTGAAAATTAAGATATAATTTGGTCTTTTTCTAAAAAAATTAGCCCCAGAATTTTTGCCAAAAAGTTGTTTTTACATTTCGGCAAGAAGGTGCTTTCAGTGTGGCTAATGCCTTCCATAATGAAACAGCCCTTGTTTCTGTCCGTGCAAATGTGGGAAAACTAAAAGTTTAGGCGGTGAATCGTTTGGGCAAAATAATGGACGAACTGCACGAAATGCTTCCATCCGAAGAGAAAATGTAGGTTTCACTTTCATCTTCTCTTTCCGAAAACTTGAAACCAAGCCTTGGAACTTAACCAAATATTATATTAAAAAGTTATTTATTAAAAAGTCCATATTACATACCAAAACAAAATGCACATTCAAAAATAATCCTACCTATTAAGACCCGGGCATGGTAATGGAATTGTACACTGACGGAAAATGAACACTCACTATTGTCTACATGTACTTTTTGCTGTGGTTGAAGTGGCTTCCTAGGTTGAACTGACAAACTGATAAACAATAAGTGAGGGCAACAAAATCCATCAGTGAAACAACAAATATCATTAACTTCACGAAAGGCTTCCGATGAAAAACAGAGAAGAGAAATATATAGTGGTTCACTGGGTAGAATATTTGGCAAACAGAAGCCTCCCGTGATATAGGAATGCAATTAGTTAAAATAAAGTTATCAACGCATAGGAGACACTACAGAAAGTCACTCGGGATACGGTTGACGAATGTTTTAGAGCATTTATATAAAATTATTCACCGGATATGATTACCAGATAAAGAAAGTCTATGTACATTCAATTCGTAACTAACTCACAAAAATAATGCATACACATTGAACTGTTAATAATTATAAGAGAATTTTTATATCTGCACATATAATGTTCAGAGACCAGCAAAAGTGAAGTGTTTATGAAAGATTATTCTTGTTTTTGTACGATTCTGTAATTTTGGCTAACCATGTCAAAGTTTATGCTAATTTATTTCATGGTTCTTAAGGACCAAATGATTCACTGAATGCAGTGGCAGCCTCATAATACTGTAGGGGAGTGGCCCGCTTGGCTGGATTGATTTCCAGAAGATCGAACACCAGGTGCTTTACCTGAATGTAAACAAGTTAAACAAGTCTGAGGTTGCTTCTTCGATATTTGTTCCGAATAAGTGCACATAACCTGACATAAGAGCAATTTTTCACATGAAGTTATGTTTCCGTAAAATATAGCAAATTTACAAGTGTATATCAAGCCGATGTATACCAGTGATGAATTGTAAAACAAGTAAAGCGTTGCTTACATCCTCATGGGTTTCTTCGGGCAGATCTGGATAGTCGTATGCTTCATAGTTATTACCCGCGGTGTACAAGAAAAGACGGCACAGAGATCTTTCATCAAATGGAATCTAGAGTTGCAATTTTATATTATAGTCTTTTTGAACTAGAGTCAGTTTTTGCCCACTTATTTGGTATTTTTTTGTTAAGAAAAAACGTTGAAAAGGGTGTAAGAAAATAACCCACTTCTCCCGTCAAGCATTGATACAATAGACATCCAATGCTCCACATATCAACCCGGCTGTCGTACTGGCATGTCTTCAGCAGATTTGCGCCCACTTCAGGAGCCATATAATAGAGGGTTCCGGCTACATTGCTTAGAGAACCGTCCTCCAGTGTCCGAGCGATGCCTGGAATTTGAAATCTTCACTTTACCTCTCTCTCTCTTTCCCTCTTCCCCTCTCTCTCTCTCTCTCTCTCTCTCTCCATCTCTCTCTCTCTTTCTCCCCATCTGAATCTCACTTGCATATTTTTTGCGTATGTTGCGTGCGTTTGCATATTTTTTGCACTTAGGTGCACTCTTTAATGGCATAAATATGTGTTAGTAGCACTTACCTTCGCTGTATTCCACATAGCTTTAAAATACAAAAGATGACTTACCAAAATCGGTGATCTTGGCGGTAGTGAATTCCTTTCCTCGACCAGAGTAGGTGACCAGAATATTCTGAGGCTTGATATCTCGATGCACAATCTTCAGCTCGTAAAGTGCCTTATATCCTCTGGCCAAGTTGTCGATGATCAATCTGAAAATATATTCATAAACTAATGCTTAAATCGACGTTTGTATACCGCGAACGTACGCCATATACAAACAAATTTTTTTTTGTTGTTTTACCCCCAGCTCTGAAAAAGTGCTTCCACCAATTACTTTCTAGTATAGGGAATTACTTCGTGGAACATTGTATTTTCTCTTAATGGCTTCCATAATATTTCAAAACATGTTATTATATGTTTATGGAATTGTAGTAACTTCTCATAGAATACAATATTCGTATTGCAATTTTGTGCTAGGTTCAAGAATAATGAGTGTGTTGGTTTCCCAGCCTCCGACGGATATAAGGTTTTCTTTCTTATTATATAGTTTTGAATAGGAGGCACATGCTCTCTTTGTATTCATATGGTACGAAATTAGCAATAATCCAGCACAATAGCCTAATCACTTAAAGTAAGCGGATTTCACAAACGCGCTTTTTATTTGTTTCTGGACATGGTTATTGTTTTGGTGGGGATTGCTATAATATTCATCTCGTGCACTCAAACAGAAAACTACAAATTGAGACATTCGTACACGCTATTTTTTGAAAAATTCTCTCAAGTGAATTATTTTGGTGTCCAGCTACACAACTCAATTTAAATTGGCATCGTATGTTTATTTATGGAAACTGCTCACCTCAAATTCGCACTGGTGAGGCATCCTTGTGGAGCATTGTACTTGAGGTGATTCTCCAAGTCTCCGTCGCATAACTCCATTATCAAACACGACGTCGTCTCATCCACGTCGCATATTTCGAGCACACCGACGAGATATTTGCTCTTCAGACTTTGGATCACCGTTAGCTCATTTGGTTTGATGTTCACGCGTGCCAAACGCTTGACAGCCACCTGAAGCACAAAAGAAAAAGTTTCATACCTGCGCCTGACCCCCCAGCTCCACACAATGAGCATTTTCGTTCTCTATCTGTTTCTTGAAAAATGATTTTGACTTTATGTGCCCCCCCCCACTATCCTAAATTCTAAAAGCTCTTCAGTTTCTGCAGAGATTGCAAAGAGGAGAATACATCATTATGGTCTGTTTCGCCCTCCTCGACTCTCTCACTTTTCATCATTCTCATCGGAAGTACTTGATTTCTTTGGCAGCTCCTCAGTCGCCTAGTACTCTTGCGGCGTACCCTCGGGGTCGTTTCCTCTCTGACGTCAGAGCCCATTTCGCTGCGTCTCCCAGAAATGCCCGCTCTCACTCTCGCTCGTACTCCGGTCATTTCCCAATAGTTATCGTTATTTTTAGACACAATTCCGCTCTGACTTGAACTGGACCCAGTGGATTGAGCCGGATGGGTTCAATTAAAAGTAAAGTCCGATTTGTTCCAAAAGTGTTCCGCTAGATCTGAATGTTAGTAGGAACTGTTGTGAAGCCGTTCGTCTTAGGGTATCCTTTTGATTGCATATGTTTCTATGTATGTATCAATAAACTATCTTATATAATCGTGACTACTAGTTTATAGCTTTACTGCAGTTATACTAGAGGTGATTGATTGCTTGGCGCCGTAAGTATTGGACCACGCAGTTTGTGGTTTTTGCCGAATAATTTCTGCTCAGAGCTAAATAACCCTGAAGAATAAACTGATCGGACTCGTTGCTTCTTTTTTTCAATTCCCTAGTGCGTCACGACGCGCGTATGTATACATATATTTTTCGTTGCTGCGACCGGCGCTTGTTATAGAGTTCCTTTCTGTGGGGGGGGGCAGTGTATGGCATCACACGCAAAGAATGATGAATTGAGAAGGTGCGATACGTGTATTCCGCATATAAAAAAAAGTGTTTTGGTGTTCAATTACGCATCTATTGAAAATAGTGAGCATGTGGTCATTCATCAAACACGAAAACACTACAGTGTAAGCGCTTCAAAATAATATTAGCATCGTCAGTCATCGGTTTTGGGGAAAAGAAATAAGGTTCGTGTTTCTTTCTAGGATGAGCCGCACTTAGTCCGTCTAAGCAATAAAGGAGATTGTACTTTCTGTTGAGCTTGAAGAAATGTCTCTTTTCCACTTTCACTAAGAGCGGACTATTGTATGAAGATAACACGTCCTAGAATATTCGTGCAAAGTTGGACAGAACCTCATAATGAGTTACAATAAATCCAATAAACACATGCAAATTGTATTAATTGAAGGTTGAACTCCATCACTTACTGGTTTTGCCGTCTGTTCGTCGATTCCCTTGAATACGACTCCAAATGACCCAAGGCCGATCAGCGAATTCAGGGAATCCCTGTACGAATAGCGATCCGACACTTGGAATGTCTGCTCCGAGAACGAGGGCAAGGGTGGTTCATCAGCCGATTCACCGTCTACAGCTCCGCCCATCTGAAATTATGCTAATATTAATAAATTTAAGTCAGAGGAATAATACTAATTAATACCCGACGACAAGCGAAAATCAAAAAATTACCTAACAAATGACCCGCTCGCCACCTGAGCCTTATTAGTTATAACCAGTGATGCTTCTGTAAAACAGTGTTACCCAAAGGCATGCACGGCTCCCTATGTCAACATGATTGCATTGCAGCCGAAGGTAACCTGAGCTGTTTTAATTTTTTAAGGACCAACATCGAAAACGAAAATGAAGAGAATGTGAGAATGTAGGACAAAAAACAACGCAAGGAAAAGTTAATGGAAGCATTTGCTTAATAAACACATAGAGCGAAAGCATGCGCAGAAACAATGAAAGGGAAGCAGTCACTTTTTTATTCCTATCGTATACATTGTGTTTTTATTAACGGCATACTAATTAGAAAATAGTGTTGGAAATTTTTCTTGCAGTAAATGCGCCATCAGCGAGTAAAATGGCGACGAAAAATAGTGTTCCTAGACCAATATCCACCGTAACACTGATCACAATTGCCCATATGGTGATGCTGCTAATAAGGCGACTAGCGGTTAAAAATTTTTTTATGGTATATCTCGCGGGCATTAACATTTGGTTTTTGGCTTACTATGGTACGTTTTTTCCCGGTGAATTGTTCGGTGAAAGCCCTGATTTTCTTTGTATGTTCTACATTTTATTCAGATAATAAAAACACAATACAATGTATACATATGGGACAAAAAGGTGACCGCCTCCCTTTAATAACAACCACAGATACCGAGGAATCTCAGCTGTTGTTTGGAAAATTGAGGCTACGCTTTATTAAATGTTCTTTATCACCCTTTAACTTCTTACTGTTTTGCACCTGTTCAATAATATTTGTTATTTAATTCGAAACAGTCAAGTTAATGACACTAAGCGAATTGAAGGAGACTAGTGAGAAGTATATTCCTACTAACACGAACTAAGCTTAATATTTTCGATTTGCGTGCGTTCTGTTGGTGGAAGTAACCGAAAATAAGGAAGTAAATAGAAGGAGATGGCGTGTGCTCCGGGGAAATATTTGAGAAATGAAGAAACCTAGATGAGATGAAGAGAGGCAAATGAGGGAGAAGAGACAAAAAGAAAGAGAGAAAGTGGGAATGCGAGAGAGGGAGGTTCCCGGCGGTCTCTTCTTTTTGTTGCCGTAGAGTTGGTCTGGTCCCAGTCTGCTCCCGGGCATTTTAGCTTGCCTCTGGGCGTGCCCTAATACGGAGCCCCTTCCCGGCCGCCCAGCCACCATTGGGAGATAATAATCACACCAAAATCCGGGAACGGGCCTCGAATTGTTCAGACTGGTGTTCAATCCTGTGTGTAATGCATTTTAAGAGCGCGTGGCCAGGTGGAACACATTTGAATTTAGAGACAAACAAATTTAGGCCATGACTTGTTTTTGATAGACCATCATATTACATGACTGTAGTCCGGAATTTATAGAGATACAAATCTGTAGCGGAGTGAGTGTACGAAGTGAGTTAATGAGTTAAGATAGTCATTTGAAACCACTATTTATGGAAAGAGGCCACAAGACGCTCAGATGAAGTTCTTGGTGGGAGCGTGAAACGCATGGGCAATCTAGTTGGAAGACCTTCGTGATTAGAAATTGTCACCAAATCCTAAGACATAAATATATATTAGAGGAACATTCCTAACATATGCTGTCTTTTTTCGAAAAGATGTTTTAATGCATATTGATAACATGTGTCACTCTGCTTTGTTGCCTCCGCAAATGATTCTACTTGAAGTTAAAAGTATAAATGATATGTTAGGTCTTGTTTCACCAACACTTATCCAGGTGTTTTAGGCGTTGTGGGATTTAAGCTATTCACCTGCAGGTCAGAATTTAGCTATATCAAGTTTCTCGGGTTTCTGTATGCAAAACGCTGTCGTCATAGAAGTACTATACGTACCAGGACCAGATTAGCAAAAACGCTCACTACAAGCAACCGAAACGATAGTCCTTGCAAGTGGTGGGCGTTAGGAGTAAATGCATTTAATCACACGACCTTAATTATGGACACATTAATTTATTTGACTGATGAAAAAAAATTGGCAGTGTGTATTGAATTCTATTCCATATATTGCAGCTAGTGAAACGAGAGGCAGTAATTTTTCCCTAGAGTTGTGTGTGAACTTTGGACTGCGCGATACTTTGCTCAATTATTTTCCTTTCGCATTCTGAACAATTTTTGAAAACCGCCTAACTTGTGGCGATTCAAAAAATGGATATCCGACACTTCTTTTTAATGAATTGGGAATTTCTAAAGCATATAGATATGCACATACCGTAAACCATACTCGAGCCCTGGGAAATATCAAAGGAAATACATTACTTACGTCAGTTTCGGCTTGATAGAAACATGTTCTTCAGTGCAATACGTTTTGAGATCGAAGTACAAATTTTCAGGTTGAAATTACATTTAGAAAACATGCCTTATTGTGTTCTTGATGGTTTGATCTCGACGAACAGATTAATGTTGCAACAATTTTGATCCTATTTTCGAACAATATGGGCTATTCATTGAAAATTCACATTCCCTAAGTGAAAGTTGCATTTTCCGTGTAAATTTCACAAAATTACATTTTGACATTATTGTCGGTACTTCTGCTAAATAAGAATCATCATTGGTCTCTGGGGTTTGGATGATGATGTGACATGATCGCATTATCTAACAAAACACAACTTTAGTTGTCGAGGACTTGACCTGGAATCTGGTCATTTTTTAATCGGCTTTCTTTCCTTTTCAGTGTCTTCCTTTCAGTGAACCATATGTTTTTTGACTACGTGGCTAACTAAAGTTCAAAGCGCAATGAACCAGGTGCAGTTTCCCACATTTATTTAACATTTGCTCATTGTTGTGGAACCTTTAAAAGAGAAGTATTCCCGTGTTTGAAATATTTTGTTTGGATACTTGGTGAGTTAGTTGATCTCTCAGTGATCATAGTTCATTGAGCGTGTGAGAGATATGTGAAGGAACAAGCCAACATGAGAAAATTAAAGGGAGCAAAGCGCTGTGTTGATTTTGATTAGCCTTTTCAGTGGCTTTTTCAGAAAAGAACGCCAAATTGAATACATGTGTTTGAATTTAAAATAAGCTACGCTTGGAAATAGCCAATGTGCCACAACCACCGATTACGTCACAAAAGGCATACGAGAGAAAAGTAGAGGAAAATTATGAAGGACTGACGCTCAACCAATACTTATTAGGTAGTATCTTAGCACCGAAATAGTTCCCAATAACTGTTAATGGATTCCAGCCGATATAATGTTGTTGTTTATGTTCACCTTCCAAATTATGCGTTTTGTTTCAAGGATGCTTTTGTCCCAAATTGGCACACACAAAGACTCACGCAATACTCTAGCGAAAATTCACAAAGGAGGATCAAACGAAGAAAAAAAACGATTTTCGCTCTTCCACGACATAATTGGGCACTTGAGTTTTTCGTTGCGCTCTTTTCTGCTTTTTGAAATGAAAACAATGGGAAATAAAAAAAAGGGATTGATTGTGCAGGAAGAATGGGCATTTCCCATTGCAAAATGACGGCCTTTGCATGAGGAAATGGGAAAGAAATTCAGACGGAACCACGTCACGAACTGAATTTTCTGTTACTGTGGCAGGGGGACAGCGACTACGTACGTTACGAGGGTACATAAATTACAGCTAAATGGGCAAACATTGCCTAGGTAACACAGTAAGCCATGCGACCTAAAATCATAATTGATGTTTTTAAGTTAAACAGAGAGGAAATCTCGGAGATAATAACCGAAAATTAACATGTCTGAGGAGAGAAGGATGTTTTCTGTGTAAATGAGTTGATCACTTCTTTGACACAATTGTGTTGACGTACATCAAAAGAAACAACACAAACGTCGACGAGCAACTGACAGGGAACTTTTTTGATCATTAAACAAAAAACAAGCATGACGCGAAGTCAAGTTTTCAGTTATGTGTTCCGAGGTAGTATGTCTTTTTACACTTTCTGATCTGGAATTTACAATCTCCTTGAGTTTCGCCAGATTTTCACGAGCTTCACCTAAGACTCAGGAATTATCGACCATTTCTTACTCATTGCTAGAGCTAAGTATCTGCAACTGTTGGCAATTATCCAATCTCATAATGCGTTTACTTTCATCATTTGACCATTTCTATTAGTGATCCCGTACTCTAATTGTAAGTACTACTTGAGCTTTTTGCTCTTTGCACTAAAATGCATGTTCGGTTGACTTCATAGATGTTGTTCAAGCTCTTCAAAGCATATTTCATAGTATGCAAGGCTCCTTTTTATTTGGCAACGCGGTGAACCAAAAGCTAACGATAGTTTATATAACCATAGAAGTGTAAGGCAAAGAAAACCTCTCAGCCGTGAAATTTAAGTATCTTTCGGAACAACTTATTGCTTTTCAGGTCAAACTATTAAGTGTTCTTGTTGGCACAGAAAGGAAAGAAATTATAAAAATTGGTTGTTTTATATGTGTTGAGACACATGAAGCAATATAAAAAAAACAGAGGCTAGAAGTACGCCATAATTATAAATGAACTACAGGAAAAGAATAACTAACATGGAAGAAGATGGAAACTATTGAAAAAAAGGAAAGGTTCCCCGCTTTAGTACTCCCAGTCTTCCCGTTAGTCACTACGCAAATATATCTTAGAAAGGTAAACAATGATGTGAAGCACGGCGACTCGCAGTATGTTTTTCAGTCTAATTTTAGGTTTGGTTCAACAAACCGATGCAAAACAACATATTATTGTTACTATAAGAAATGACGAACAACCGGAAATAGGGTTCTGATTGAGGGATACATGTAGAGTAAGGCAAACACATTCTTTTAGATTACAACCAGTTATAAAGACAGGATATGGGAAGTTATTATTTTAATCATGACATAGTATCGGAGACTACTAGCTTCAACTAACCCACATGGGGGGGGGGGGGGGTCGGGAAACGAACAGTGTACCACGAACGTCGTTAATTTCTTTGAGTAACGCATTACTTATAAATTTTATGGCGTATTTTCCACGACCAGGACAGCTGATTTTCGTCCGGAAAGCCGTAAAATAATCAATAAAATGTGAATACAGCTGGTCCAATACACCGATCGACGGTCGTCTAACACAATATCCTTTTGTACGTGGGTGGAACTGTGTTTTTTTTTTTCAAAATCCACTGAATTACACGTGGTTTTTATTTCGTTGCGCACAAATAGCCGGCATCTGTTTTCTATTAATATTGAGAATGGACAAACAACACTGGGCATGAGTTCTTGAATAAGTAACTGTGTGGCGTGTGCAATTTGCCAAATGGACTAATTATAGGACTTGACGCTGGGAAACCGGTATTCTTTTTGACACAATCATTGCGGGTTGTCTTCTTTGGACGCTCTTTCGAACTGTGAGATCTGCATATTTTGATAAGGCAATGTGCAATTCTTCCTACCCACGTAGCTTATTCTCTATGCAATGCGATCCCAGCTTATATCTCTTGGACTTGGTGTCTAATCAGGCTAATTGATAGATACGCTTAGTGGAAAAACGTGCCCATAAGTACTCTTGATTTTTTTCCAATGCAACAGATTTTGTCCGATTTTGCAAGAAAACCTGACGCAGCACCCGAAATTGAACATGGAAATTGAGGAAGAGAGGCGAAAATTGAATTTCAGCTTCACTTTAATCTCTGACAGAGGTTCCCTAAGAACCACGATGAGGGTATAAATCCGGGGGTGGTTATTTACGGCATTCAAGTTTGAATTCGTAGAATGTAGAGAAAAGCATGATCACATAACCAATTTGCGAATAGCGAAGTTAATGTAATACAACCAGTATGTGTCCCTCAAAACTTTCATCAAAAAGATTCATAGCCGTTATTCCATGAGCAACGCATGAAGGGCAACAGCAAAAATAAGACATATGGTGCGCTGTTTTGGTTACTCTTATGCCATTTGTCATTTTACCAGAACAAGCAACAAAACTTAGACACGTCAAAAACACCAATTAAAACAAATAAGCAAAAAAAAAAAAAAAAAAAAAAAAAAAAAAAAAAAAAAAAAGTCGCAGATCCAATGTGAACGAAGCACATCATGCATGGTTTGCGAAGTCACTGAAAATTTATTTTGCTTGAAAGGAAAATCACGAATATTACTCAGATTAAGCAAAGAGCGTAAAACTGTGCAAGAAAACGAGCCAACAAAGAGGTGAATCACAAAGCACGAGACATATGGGAGTGCGATGACTTTGGTCCAAACGAGCAGTTTGCAGTTAGACACGATTGGGCAAATTTTTCAAAGCCAATTGATCGTGAGAATCGTCTGCGTTTTAGTGCCAAGTGCATGAGAATTCAAAAATGGTTTGATCCGCATTTAAGTTCAATGTAGATAAGAAACTATGTGATCTACTTTTAGATTTACTAACTAAATGTTATATCAATAGTAGAATATGAATTCAACTTCAATATTTATTTGCTTTATAGTGATCGGATTGTTATGTTATAACTCGAATGGGAGCCTTCTATGATGACCACTATATATACTTATACAACAGACTAATCGTACAGCGAGAAACGCACTATGCGTTTGATAGCTGACGACACCACTAGTACTAATTGTAAGTCCAGAAAATCATCACGTGCATGGATCGGTTTTACGAATCGTATATATACGAACACAAAAATAGAATGCTCATGAGGCATTGCTTGGAAATGAGAATGCAGACGAGGGAACCATTAGTGCTCAAGCATTTCCCAGTTGTTTTTTCGCTTTGTCGGAACGGTTTAATAGAGCAGCTGACGTGCACTGGACACACACATATAGAATCAATGAGAAACAGACACAATATATAGTTGAAGCAAGAGACCGGGTGATCAGTGCAAACTGCTTACCAACTAGACCAGTCTTTGGAAATTCTTGATCGGTGACTCATTGTTCTAGATGACCGCTCGCTTTCGTAATACTAATATCTGCCACTCGTAAACGGTTCACACGGACTTTAATATATAGACACCGGTTTCGATAAAATGATGTCACATGTGTACGTATACTATCATTTCCTCTAAACTATCTTTAAACTAACAATCATGACTAGTTATTTCAGCTCAGTTTGTATAAAATTGTTAGTTCATGGGGGACAATTCGGGAATGGTTATTGAGCCTCTATTTGTGTCTGAATCCATTGTAAAGGAAAACCCCCATTATTTGGAAATGTTATGGATAACGTTCTTTGGAATTTGGAATAAAATAGCATAAAGCCGGTTTGATCGTAACGAATTAGCCTTCAAGCGGTGATTTCTATCAAACGAGGGATAAAACATATATGCTGGAGAAACATGATACAGTAAGGTAATGCGTGAGAATCACTTGGAAAGAGAAATGTGCTTGTAATTGGATATTCGAGAACTGGCGATTTAAACTCTTCTGCAGTATTTGCAGGAGCGTATTTTTCCAGCTCCTTTTCAGAAGTTTACATTAGGAATTGCGGATTGAACCGGCTAAAAATTGCGGGAAATCTTTTCAACAAACAGAAAGAGAACGTCACATCTGCTTTGAAGTTTGACTGTGAGAAATTTTCTGCGGGCAAATTTCAAATGCGCAATACCCAGGCGAATTTATGATAGTACAGAATACGAGACGTAGGTGATCCAGATTTCGATAAGGTTTATTAGCAAGGCTATACCTTGTATTTATCGTAATGGCCCGCCAGAACAGAGCTGTTGAGAGCTGTTGACATAATTGGAAGCATTGGCTGAATAAGAATGCACCGTTCCCTGAACATATTGTTTATTTCTCTATCTTTATCATCTGGGTGCACATCGTACGGGTTTCTCCTATGTATATCCCCCATTTTCTCTTTTAGCGAGGCGTTTTTAGTTTTGTTTACAAAAGCAGAAAAAAGCACCCGAAAAGTGCGTCACTCCACCGCTACTGTGCAAATAACGTACGTGGTTCGAGAAATGGAAATAAAATGAGAACTAAGATAAGAATTCTCGAGAAGCCGTCTGTAGGTCTCCCTTAAGTTTTTTTAGTTCAGTAAATTGTTGGTAACTGTGGGAGATGCATTTATCCCTGGATACTCTAAAAGTGTACGCACCAACAAAAAAAAACATTTTGTGACATCGCAAGCACCATAAAGAATCTTTAATAAATAACTAATATAATTATGAAGAAAATCCCGAATATTTATTCCTAATGTCGCTTTTCGATAAGTGACCGGTGCAATATCCAGGAACACAGGCGAAAATCAATTTGTCGGCACGAAGCGTTGATATATTTTGGGTCTGTGCTTTTTAATTTAACCCTTTGTGCGACTTGCGGCAAGGCAGTATAATAGTGGATGACGTGAATATCGTACTATTTATCATATTCTTTTTGCTTTTTATAGGCCACCATAATACAACATTTGGTTGTGTGTGATTTCTGTTGCCTAAGCTTAATATATTATCGTGAGTGTCCGTAACAAATAAAATGAGGCTTTTGTTGTTGGCTAGTGCACTGTTACAAATGTCTGGCAGTTTGGGTCTGGGCTTTTTAATTTAACCCTGTGTGCGACTTGCGGCAAGTCAGTATAATAGTGGATGACGTGAATATCGTACTATTTATCATATTCTATTTGCTTTTTATAGGGCACCATAATACAACATTTCGTTGTGTGTGATTTCTGTTGCCTAAGATTAATATATTATCGTGAGTGTCCGTAACAAATAAAAATGAGGCTTTTGTTGTTGGCTAGTGCACTGTTACACCCAAGGGAATAAGTAATGTGTGAACGCCTATCTGCCCAAATGCAGGGTTATATATTTGTGTTTTCGGTTACGAACTATTAGAGATTTATCAACGAAGGAAAGCACCAATTTAAATCAGAACACTAATTGAATGTCTGGCAGCAATGCAAAGCACAACTGCTGTTGTGTAAGAAGAAAAAGAAGAAGCTAATAGCAACCTTTTAGGAAACAAATCTACGAAACAATGTATGGTGTCAAAACATAAAGCAAGAAAAATACAATGTGATAAAGAAAAATTCTTACTTGTTTTGTTCGACAACATTACAAGCAATGTATAACAAAGATAATTAAATTCCAGGTACCAAGAAAGGAAGTTTTTATGTTTTCATGTGAAAAGTACAGGATTAAATATAGGCCTAGCCACTTGATTCCTTATCGGCTTGGCAAACAATGACGTCCAAACAATCAAATCATAAACTAATGGCGGAAGTAGGTCCAAAATAGTGAAAAGTGTCAGACATATAAATTGACTAGTTACCTCTGCATTCCATATCAATTACAATAAACACATGAAACAGCAAAATGTGTCGTCTGTTGGGTTGGGATCTTATGCTCATACCATCTGAACTCTGAACCAAACTAGGACACAAATGACTGCCTTTATTCTAATAAAGCGGATATAACTTTACAAAACTGTCGTGGGTGAGTTTAAGAGAAGCAAAAAAAAAAAAAAAGATCCGCGGACAGTGAGTGAATGACGGCAAACACAACACTTGTCGTTCATATTGTTAGGCGAACACACAAACAACATATTTCTGTCATTATTTGTTTGCACCACTACTTGTATAGGGTTTGGTGAAAATACAAAACATCTCGTACCTTGTGTTTTATTGCATGAATGGTCAGGTTAATACATAAATTCCCACAATACAGCTAGTTCAATACAACTCACAGAGCACTTCGATGGCACATCGTTATCAGTTTGACACTCAAAAAGTTCGCCAAAGAAGACCAATCAAATTTGCACAAAGTTTAAGAGGAACCAAGTTACCGAACCAAGTTACCCGTTTTCACCCTGAACGTTGTCACGTATAATGAGGTACCGTTTGCACCATAAATTGTCGTTGTCAATCAAATTATTTCCAACATTGGCACATTTATTAACAATTCATTTAAAGCACGCGTCGACGAAAACAAAAGCATCCGTTATGCATCTCACGTGAAAATTGTTATGAGCACGTGCAGTCAAACCGACATGTTTCGGAAGTTACTTGGTTCGAAAAGCAATTTGCCACCTAAAACGATGATAATACACAAGTGATAAGCTTCATATATATATACATAAATCGGTCAGTTCAATGATGAGTACTTTAGTGCTTTTATGAAAAAAAGATTATTGAAGCAACTGCACGTCAATAAATATTTTTGTTATATTGTCACTCCGTTTGTACTATTATGCCTTTCTATTCCAGACGCAACGCAATGGACCCCGTGCAGGCAACTTTACGCACAATGGAGAAATCAACATACTGCTCACAGCCGGAAAAGGAGGAATAAAAATGTGAATGTTGACTAGTCTATATAAACATCCTGAGATCCTGCAGCATTAAACCCGGCAAATTATTTTTTAAAGGCGAGCAGCTGTTTCCAAATTTCATTTACTGTGAAGGAAAATCTTCGAGTAAACTTTAGTTTCCGGATAAGAACAATTAAAAGACCAATACTGATGCATAGGTGGTCAGTAACTTGGATGTAGATAATAACCGTACGTATATAACAACGAACCAGCAATAACTACACTGACTAGACAACTTCAGCTTGTCCTAACTCTAACAATAAGCGATGGAGTAACGTCCGTATTCTCTATCCCGCTGCTTCAATGGCATGTTTCGACCTCTATGTGTTCTATCATTCCTCTGTATGGTCAACAACTAATCAATCCCAGCAAGCATCGAAGTTAACAATAATAAGACTTCATATACTCTGTGTTTCTTTTACTTTAATTTTTTTTAAATTAGTCTTAGAAAACTTTCACTTTGCCATAATTGACAATCTCATGAGAAAAAGATACTCATTTTGCTTTCATTTATTTTGCTTATGCGATCTTCGCCAAAATTACTCGAATGTTTCCAGTTTTTTTCCAGTTAATAATGTTCGGTCACCAGCTTATTGTAATCACAAATTATTTCTCTTTATCAATAAACAAATAAATAACTTCGGAGAAAATAGAAAACAGCGCAATGTCCATTGGAATGTAATAGAAATAAAGAGGAGCATTTAGAATTCAGTCAAGACAGCAATTTTCCAAGTTAAAAGGAAGAATGTAGAAATAAAATATATATATATATATATATAATTTCACTTTTCCTGACCAGTCATTACTCTCGGGAAGCTCAAAAATGCCTGAGGATCGAAAAATAAAGGAATACAAAGTAAAAAAAGTAAAGAAATCACAAAGAAGAAAGGGTAAAGCTAGAACCAGAAAATTAACGATTAAAACAAATCGCATCATTAACCGTTATTAGTTTACAAGCAAGGGTAGGAAAGAACTTTGAAAACTGTCAACCATTCATACAAAATGGAGTTAAGTTACCTTCCGAAATACACGTTCATCACAAGATACGAGCGACAAAATGAAAATGAACACGCACAATATAAGCGATTCTACGATAAAGAAAACAAGCAATATTGTTTCACTGATAACCAGCGGTATGCTTCTACTAAAATTTTCGTTGCGCCCAGAAGCACAGTACTTATGGAAAGTTTACGCTATCAATTCGCACATTGTACACTAAGCTTGGCTCAAATAGGATAATAGTACGTACTGCTGCTTTCTGGGTAAAGTATACTCGCACTGAGATACACATGTTAATCACTTTGTCAAAAATCGGGCAAGAATTGCGTGAAATATGCTGAACAAAATTATTGCGACAATTACTTGTTGGGTTGATATTGGAGAGGATGTAGTACTGGAAAGAGCTTCCAATTTCTCATTAATTCTCTGCAGGGATATTTCCGTTTTCTCGAGCGACTCCTAAAATAGAACGGAGAGGTTATCTTGCTCGTTCTTATTAAGCACTTCAAGTAAGATAACCTCTGCTTAATAAGAACGAGCACAAAGACATATTATTTGTATGTTTTTTACTTTACGGAGCCCAACACCCTCTTCTTTTTGTTTACCTTGAGTGACTCGGCTAACTCGTACGTCAGTTTCTCCTTCTGCTTTCTCTGGCGAGAACCACCATCCATACTGTCTGAAGAATCATCGGAGGGCATCACCTGATAAGATCACGTAAACTTTAGGATTAGTTTATTTGTAGAATAGTAGTTCAGCCGAGTAGTGCCTAGATGCAATTACCGCATGTAAAAAGAATGCATTAAACACCCAACAAAGTATTTCCTTGCTTTCACTAATAAGCGTCGCAATAATGAAAGTACCATATCTCATGGTCCCTTAAGTTTAAATGGAGCTTTCTAGGTTGCATGTGGAATGTGGAAGCGTTAAAATGGTACCAGGTCATGGGCATTGTCGCCATCGGGTGTGTCTGCAGGCAACTTTGGTCGCTGCACTGGCTTCACCTTTGACAGCGTTTCAATGCGATAGTTGCATTCGATCTGTTTGATATCATTGTGCGGATCCCATGGGCGGTAACTACAAGAGGTTAAATTTTGATAGACGCCGCTCACAAATACTGTTTTTGTCAAATATATTGAAAAATTCAACTCAATACTCTTATCCGGCGATATGAAAAAATTCCTTGAAACAGAAAGTCCATACATATATCTGAAGCTGTCCGCGACTCTTTTTACTGGCAATTAATAAATTATCGTGTTGAATGCACTCACTCAGCATAAGCGTACTCGTATGTATCAGTCATTGTGTTCTTTTTGAAGAACTTTGGTTTGTGTGGAACGCCAGACCGTGCTCTCGCCCTTTGCTCCTGCAAATAATAGATATTTTCCCTAATATAGGTAAAAAAACATACGTGTCGTGGGAATAGAGCAAAATCATGAACTGCTCTTTACTGCAATCGCAATAGTTAAAAGTTGAATAAGTAGCTTTATTGTGTTAGTTTAAAAAAAAACCAGTTGCGTTAAACGATACTATCAAGCTCTGCAGACCTCCTCAAGCACAGTCTTCTCAGCCGTCGCTTCATATTGATCCTCCTTTTCAATGGCGGCGGTGACTTTGCTCCACAGTCTGGAATCCCGGCTTTACTTATAAAGCAGTAAGTTACGGCACTATTCGAAGATACATAACAGTGAGCATTGCGTACAAGCTACGGTATAACTTAAACCAAGACACTTGCGTTTTATTTAATTTACGTATATAAAGTTAAACAGTCGCACCTCTTGGACTCCCAATTATCCTGCTGTTCGATTGGAATCTCCATTCTTGGAAGACGTTGTTTGATCACTTCAGCAGTAGGTTGCCATAAGACCTCTTTTGTTCCCTAAAAAATAGATCAGAAAAAATATTTTCATCCTTGCAAAAGACAATACAAAAAAAACTAATATAACTGTGTTTACGTTCACTGCGAATGTTTACTGTGTTTTTTTTGTATTGAATGACAAACTTTGCGTTACACATATTTATGCACGTAATGAATATTAATATAGTAAAAAAATAGAACAATGGTGTGCAAATTTAAAAAAAAATTAAAATCAGTCGCATACCTGATCTAAACTTTTTATGCGTATTAGATCATCCCAATGACCGTCAATTTCGGCAAGGACTTGTTTTCCGTATTTAATTTGTCCAGAAACCTAAAAACTGTTCAAGGTAAATTTATCCTTTTGGAGCTATTTGCTTTCTTTGAACCCAGTTTGTTTGTCAAGTATTCCCCCTTTTTCTTACTTTATCTACATATATCGTTGTTCAAAGTCGTTCTGCAAAATAAAACAAAAAAAAGAAGATATTTGTTTTGTGTCAGCTGTCGTGTTCGTTTCTGAGGCACTATGCTTTCTCACTTTTTGAAAATGAACAGTAAGAAAAACCCAAGCCTTCGGTAAATAATCATAGTGTCTAACAACCCGCCCTATAAACAATGATTGCCCGTAAAAAACCTGAGCTCACCACGTACCTTGTTCATTGAACCACCAAGAAAAGGCTTCAAGTGGAAGTCCAGCGTACTTGAATACGCGGTACGATCACACTCGATTGTTACCTAAATGAGTGGATCATATAACATCACTTTGAAATCATCAGTCTCCTAATTGCCTTAATGTCCTAAGTTTATTCCAATAGAGCTAACCTGTCCGCCGAGCTCCATTGTCAACGTTCCAATCATCAGCCCTTTACAGTTTGCATAGGGAAGCGTCACCGAGTATGTTTCACCACGATTAAGAAGGGTAACCCTGAAAATGATTAGAATCCGGTGTCTAATGGGGCAACCAAAGAAAATAGAGTGCTCCTTTGTTTAGACTACAGACTTTGGTTGGCTTTGATAATCCTATGCACCGTTCGATTTGAGTTGTGTTGTCTTTGGACCGTTCGATTAGAAAAAATATCTTTGGACCGTTCGATTAGAAAAAATAAAGATTTTTTACCGTATATGCCCAAGCATCATGGCCGAGAGACTGTTTCCGTAGTACTTACTCTTCGCGAGAATAGTACCACAAATATTGTAACCTGCTTTGCGATTCGTAATGAAAATTGATGAGATCGGGGGATGATGAGACACCTGAAATATATATAATCATACGAGAATATGAGTTCTTCTTTGCTGTGGGATGGTCCTTCATTTGTTCATGAAAAATATTTCATTCGTTCGTAATTCATTGATGCTCAATACTTTGTGGTTTTATTTATGTCGTTACATTGTTTCTCTGCAACTGATGATATACGATTAAAGCATCAGACATACTTGTTTAGGACAAATGTTCGTAAGTTACCTGTTCAGCTATGTAGTAAGTTACGGAGCCATCTGGATGTTGCCAGCAACACCGAAATGTTTCTCCCAATATTGGATTGTATGGCTTCTTGAGTCCTTTCGGTTTCTTATAAAAGCCAGATATGTAGAACTTGACCACTGTGATCATTCTTTGATAGGGATCGTCCTGTAGTGCTGCCCTGTTTGGAACGCATATATATTATTTTTTTCATTATATTAGGTCATAATGTTCTTTATTTATAACCGTATTTGGAAACTTATTGGAAAAAGTAGTCCCAATGGGAAAATGGGACTACGAAATGATTAATTATCTGGTGGTGTGAACTTACGATGCAAGTAAGTCCGAGTGATAATAGTAATCGGCCAGCTTTTCGAGGAAAGATCGCGGTTCGAGAATGAATGTTGGCAGGACAACCTTTGATAAGTCCATACCAGGTCGGACCTGTCATATGTATTGTTCGTATTTGCTATGCTTGAATATTTAACGATCAATTGTGATGCCGCCTACAGGGATGCAAAGAACAGCTTGAAAGTCCTAAAATAAAGTTAAACCTGTTTCAACAATGTCCAGACGAGGCTTTTATTTTCCTCCGCCACCTCCTCCGTCTGAGCGCCCTCACCCAGTTGGCCGAACTAAAAAAATTAAAGGATTCATTTGTAAAATTTCTCGTTCGATAGTCTACTTATCTTGTTGAATGAAGTCACTCGCCCTCACCAATACGTAAGGATAGGATCATAACGACCGATATAACCAATCATTAACATAAACCATGCTAAAGATCGCTGACATACACTCACCATAAACCAAATGTGCAATATGATTGGTTGAAAAAGGCCTTAACGTACCTGCTCCAAATCGGAGGCCACCCAATTACTCTCTTGATGAGTATCTCCATTCTCACTGCCATCACTAGCAATCGCTTCATCATGATCATCCAGGCCTGAAAACAACCAGAGTGCGCTCACCTAACAAAGTCCGCTAAGAAAGCGGGTAAATTCAAGTTTGCTTTGACCCTCTGAGGCGTGATTTTCATTTGGTGGAAAAAGCAAGCATTGAGCCTTGCGTGCCAGAAAGAGATCGAAACTTCTTGAAGTCTGGTTACTAATTCCCCATAAATGATTTATATATTGGCTTAAATCTGTGTCAGCACTCAAAGGCCTTAGCAACTTCTCAAAGTCTCTAATCTTTCACTAACACATAATTTCTTGGGTTTAGTTTAACATCTTTATCACCGTGCGTTTCTTCGGAAATTAACAGGGAGTTATTCCACGACTAACCGACAAAGTGCCTCTCCGCTTCCGTCTCCGACAATTCTTTTTCATCGTTTCCTGTAGCTAATCCTTCAACAGAATCCAGATCCCGCTGAGCGTTATCTTCTTTCAGCTCCTCTTTTTTCTCGGGTGCTTCTAACTAAATCCGCGTTTTTGCTTGTTCTTTTACCGTATATTAATACCGTATCTAAATTTATTGCGTATTCACAGATTCCTTGAATAAGGAGATTAGGCGCGAGAATCTAAATTGGGCTTTGTGAGGTAGGTTTATATACGCAAATAGGATTGCATTATAAGTCGGGTGAGCAAATTCAGTATAGTATTACCTTAGAAACAAAAAAAATGTTACTCACAAAAAAAAAGAGAAGAAAATATGATTCAGACAATGGTGAGGTGGTTAGGAGACTAGACCCTACTTTACGGAACTACTGTAACCGCTATCCTGAGTAAAACAAATTGTTTATTTACATTGTGCATCGTCCGCATTAGAAGGCCGGAACAACGTAGCGCTAGTTCCAAGGCATCCATCCAACATCGGCCAGCCTAAAACGACTCTTAAGGATTAAATGGCAGCAGCCCGTTGCACCAACCGGAAACGTATTCATTCTAGAGGAAGAAAGGATCCTAATTAGCGCCAGCAACTAATTGGGATTGTGCTTCAGCTGGCAAGTTCATGCATGCGCCGAGGGGATGTTCTGCTAGCTCTAGTGTAGATTCTTCAACAGAGAAACCATGCTGGATTGTTAGCACGACTCTAACAAAGCCTTTAAATGTGTACATCATAAGATATTCTTCTATTTTGTTATTTGGCACGTGCCAATCCCCAGCATTTTCCTTTTTTATTCCCAACGTTACTTTTCTCAAAAATGAAGTCCCTCCCCATAGAAATCACTTTCCATTTGTTTAGAGTGCGGGCTCTATCTTCCCACAAAACGAAATTGAACCGCCTATGGGCCCCCTGCAATACTTTTAGAGACCAAAGAAAAAAAGGTCTAAAATGTAGAAAGGCTCCCTCGTGACTCATGTTCCGGCGCCCCTAATGAAATATGTTTTTTATGCACTTCCGACACACTTGTCTACGGTGGATGCATCTTCGGAGATGATTAGTGTTGCGCGAGAACGGATTGCAATTTCCAATGTATATATATATATATATATATATATATATATATATATCTTTTCCCGGATATGCACTTTCATACGATGAGTGCGGAAGTCGTTCGGAAGAGATGAGGGAAATAAACTCTAGGAGGAAGGGTGTTTACTAGGAGAAACTATGACATATCCTTATGCTAATCAGCTTTGACATAGCTGCACCTCTTCATAGTCTACTACATTTTTCTATGTTTCCTTTCATATTCCGAGTCGAGAACGAAACATTTTGACAGAGAGAGTTAGGGAACACCTCAGAATTGAGAAAGACGAGGGATATGTTTATATAGCGCAGTTGCTCCACTATATTTTAATAAACAAGTTCTCAACCCGTAAACTCATATAATATGTGTGCATCATCATCATCACCTGATCGGATGGTGCCCTGCATATTAGATGCGTGCTCGGCAGCGGCTGTAATGTGACTGCCCCATGAGATTCCCCCAGGGGACCTCTGGTGGCCCATATATTCTGGTCCAGCGGATGAAACAACTGAAATTGGAAATTGGCAAAGTGGAAGGTTGATGCTTTAAACTTAAAAGATCATGAAGTAAGCGCAGCGGTTTTTTGCGCCGGATATCTGTGTTTATCGGGTGAACGCCACCGTCGTATGCATGTTCAAATCTGTATATTTCTATTTTAGTTTGGCACTGGTTTGGCAGTTTTCAATGCAACAGAGGTCAGAAATGTGGTGGCACAGAGCAAACAAATCTAAGGGAAATATTTGACAGAATGAGGCCAACGGAAGGGCGGTCAAATACAAAGTGAATTTTTTTTTTGGCGAACGATGAACTCTAGACACGTAACGAGAACAAAGTACACATTAGAAGGCAGCGAATGTACAAAATTTTGTTCATGTTCAATTGTTTATGTGCCTGTTTGCCGGACCCTTTAAAAATATTGAAAATACTTTGTGATTAATGTGTAAAATCAGTTGCGATTGAAAAGGAGCAGCATACCTTGAAGCAAAATCCATCCTTTTTCGATGGGCGTTCAATTAGTTCACACGTGTTGAGTAGGATCGTGCCAACCCAGTATCCGTGCTAAAATTGAACGGACAATGAGAACTGAAATTTATAACCAATACATGTAAAATAAACAAAGCTCGCGGATTTGGTGGTTCGTCGCTCCTCAAGCACATGGATCTGGGCTACTTTAAAGTGGTCTGCGTCACATTATTCCTCTCAACTGAGCCTAATTTCAATTTCGTGCCTTAGAAGAATATTGTTCAACGACTTCCAATTTCAGTAAAGTTAACGTGGAACACCTTTATTTGCATTTTTCAAGCGCTTTATGAGAGAATAGAGCACGGCAAATGGGCGAATAAAGGAGTACCTTATGTGTTTTATTGTTTTTGTAGATGAGCATTAGTCCGGGCTTCAGCACACAAAAGTATCGGTTCCATTTTCTCAATGTGCCTCGCACTTTCAGCCAATCGGCCATTACAACGACCTGAATTTGTTCAACTGATGACAGGTATAACCTTAATTTCAGAATTATAAAAAAACTGAACCTCACAATTTCACACAAAACACTTACAAAGCTGATTGAAGCTGTGTTTTTTTTGGTAAAACGTGGCGCTGTGCATGTGTCGTTTGCTCTAATTCACGTCACTGGCAACTAATTCAAAGACACAAACACTTGCCCTATACGGAGGTAAAAAAAGACCATTAGTGCGCAAATTTTTAGGCAGAAATATAACATTTTTCAACGAGAACACACTGGAGTGGCGTATTAAATAAACAATAGACAATAAAAAATAAACAAGAATGTAGAAGAACATAGTAACTTACAGTGATTTAAAAACGGGAAGACAAACGCTGCAAGCGTAATTGACATTTAATCATTTGGCAAGGAATAATAAAAAAACACAAAGTCATGAAAGATGAGCTACATAAAAAAATAAAGTTCAAGACAACATGGTCAACTTTGGAAAAAAAACCATCAACATACCGTAGGATCCCTTAGAGCACTGACTAACTCTTTGGCCACGCGCTTCTTTTCGTCGCGGTACTCACGCTTTTGTCTCTAGAAAACATTTTTTAGGATAAACAACATGGGTCAACGGAAAGCCCAGTATTCTTTAATGCATTAGATAACGTATTTTTTTTCAACTTACTTTGTATGTTTCTTTCCTAGGCGCAGATGGGGTGCCATCCGCTTTGAAGCTTTCTTTGTGTTGGAGTTCTGGTTTCGACACAGGAAGCGCCGCGGCTCCAGTGCCGCCCTCCATCTCCGGTGGCGGCGTGCCAGCAGCGTTGTGCTGCTGAGAAGTGGTCTGCTGCTGTGGAGATGGCGGCTGCTCGCCTTCCGGGGGCAGTTGCCACGCCATGTCCCACCCACTTGTAGTTTGTAGCGTGATGCCAGCCGGGGTCTCAAGCTATAGATGCGAGAAGAGGGTCAAAACAAAGGTCCCGGTGCGTCCCAAAAACTAATCTGAGCACCCTTAAAAGTGCAAATGGAACGCACAAATGTATAGTCCAAAGAGAAGATTTAAAAGAAACAACGACATTGGCACGTTCACCGAGTGAGTACATATGGAACAGAGTGGTTGGAAACAAAGAACTCGGTTATTTCCATCAACAAAAATCAGTTTTAACATACGAAAAAATCCTGAAGTTAGTTTTTCTTTAGATTTAAATCAGTATTTAAAGTTGCGAACGGCGATACCATCTTCATTCGGATAACTATTACACAAAATGGGGCGTGAATAACTTGATCAACCAATTGCACGACAATGTAAACAAGTTGTTGAATGGTATGACTAGACAAAACATGAATAAGAAAGGAACAGACTGTTTTCAACGAATATAATACATACATAGATCCTAATTAATGCATGGTTCTCTCACAAAAAAAAAGAAGTCCGTCGACTTAAGAAACAAATATAACCATCGGAACAAAATGTAATTTGGTAAGGCCACAAATTGCTAGTGGTGTTTTCCTGGCTATATTCTGTTATGCTCCACCTAACGGAATGATCATTGAACACGAGGAAAACAAGGAATACTTAATAAGCAAAAGAAAGAAACTACACACATACTGAAAGAGGCTAAACATATCGAAGATTATAGCTAAGGAGGTATATTTGGCACTAGTCTATAAAGCATAAACACTAATACATTAGTTTTACATGCAGGTAAAGGAAAGGACGCAGCTGAGTAAGATGACTCAATTTTTTACCGCATTGGGTTTTTTACCTATATTGCATATAGGTAAAAAAAATAGTACAAAAAGGCTAATAAATCATGTTCATGATGATATATAACATTAGCACTCGAAACAAATCATATATATTCGTTCGCGTGCTCTATACTTCTGACATTTAATGCTTATAGTTGATATTTTGGTGAAAAAGTCCGATCCGGAGAATTTTGAACAAGACATTTCATCATTTAGGAAAAAAGAGAAACATTGTCTACCATGACTAATGACAATATTAAACACAGAATTAATGGAATAAACTATATGAATTAGAACCACATGTGGATCATTTTTTCTTCTTCCTCTTGTGTTTAATGCGGAATGGAAAGTCTTTCGCAATTTTTTCCAGGATACAACAAAATATGTCTTATTCGAGGCTGGCTCACTGATGCTCATTCGGACAAGCTTAGGTTCCATGTGGTTGTCGTAAAAACGGATGCGGTTGTTATGGGATACATAATACCTCAATTTTTGGAGCACTCAATACCTGGCACTGATTTGCATAGATCGAAGCATTACATATGCGGCTGCTCGACCGAAAAATAAGCTTAAAACAGGTTGTGCAAAAACCGACAGTCTGTTTAGTAGTTTACAGAAAGGGTAACAGCAAAGTTGGAAAAGCGCAGTGCTGCGAGAATATTACAAAGGATATGTATTTGGACATAGATATCAATTTATGTGCGTATTTACAATTAGAAAACTAGTACCTTACCGTAGAATCGAATGGGTGTATGGATAACTTCTCGCAGTTAGTGGGTCAGACTCACGAGCCAAAAACAGAATTTTGCTAGTTTACCATAATATTCCAGTTCTCCATACGAGTTTATACAAGGTAACGTTATTGTGCCGATATAGCTATTAGACACGACAATCATACGATCGCGTCCCTCCGTATCATCGTACATTTGCACTTAAACAGACGATTTAATCAGCCTGCATGCAAAGTTAAAATTGGCGCTTATAATACTAGCAAAATGTTTCAATTTGCATATAACCTAATGCGTCCGCCTTAATATGCAAAAAATACGATAATGCGGAGTCGGGATATTATAATTGTCGTGTCTAATAGCTATATCTGCACAATGACGTGCCCATGTGTAAACTCGTATGGTGAACTGAAATATTATGGTAAACTAGCAAAATCCTGTTTTTCTCGTGAGCCTGGCCCCTTAATAATGTACGACAAGTTTCACAATTTTTTTTTTAATTTTTAGCATACTAGTGCATATTTTTCAACACATGCCTTCCGTGAGCTTGATTCTTAACTCGCAGAAACAAGCATCCTTGAAGCAACTCATTATTCACTTATTTAAGTGGGCTCATGCATGTAACAGATCGGCATCGCAAAGAAAATATTAAAAAAAAATTGTTGTGAGCGTAGGATACCCAAACAAAAATGGAAAAACATTTTTTAGCCTTTTTTTTTTAGCCTTTAATGAAAAAAAAACACTCAAACTAGTCGTTGTTCGTGGCGGAAAAAAAGGGCAGAGAAAAGGTTGTTGATATGTCTTCGTGTACTAAGAGTTGAGCTGCACTTATGACGATTTCTTCACATCGTTAACGTTCTATTATAAATAATAACAAGAATAACCGATAAGAGAACAAACGACCACCGAAAGTATACATAATAAAGTATGTTGCACGTTGGCTCTCTGTAAACGCCCTATAAAACTTTCAATTTGACTATGTTAGAACCGCTCCCTGCAATTAAATGTCACAAAAACATGTGTTACTACAAAAAAGCCCTTCAGTAAGAAAGTCAAAATGGAAATCATGGTGCTGGTGATAGTAAACCTCCACACGATCTCAGAATCCATCTCAATATGTTCCATAATGGCCGACAAACTTCTTATTAAATTACATTTAAAAAAAAAACATAACAGATAATTTGTTGCGGACATTGTAATTTATCGCCAATTTTTTTTAAACCAGAGCCTAAAACTGCATAAACATTTAGTTCTTTGATCTTGAACATTGGATAATTGAGTACAATTTCAGCTAATTATAAGGTATTAACGGAGTCAATAAGATCAGAAAACCTATTTACGGTTAAAATAGCGTTCAATAACATAGGATTTCCAACAAAAAGGCATATTACAAACTTTCTAGGTCCATGGAAAATGTATACCAACCAGAAATTACAAAAAAATACAAATGTATTTTTCTGAACAGGAAAACAAATGGCACTACGCTGTTTGTCTGTTAATAAAGATTTATGTGTCTATCTCTTTCATTGACATTGTCCGTTTGTTAAATCGTATTGCTTGAATAAAGAGTTATATATATACATAATGCACACTCCACGTTCATCAAGCGTAAGTTAATTAGAATCGATAATTGTAAATATTTTTTTTTTGTAATAAAAAAATCTGAACAGAAAAATAAAAAGATGATAAAAATATCCGAAGCCACAAAACACGGGCATTAATTATATGAAGAGAGTGCAAACCTAATTTACTTTCCTTCCTAATCTCTCAGTAATATGTATACTTGTTCATGTTGGAAAAATTTACTCAATATTTACTATGCTCAGTAGTTGAGAACATTAATGTCGTAAAATATATAAGGTTGACCTCAAAAAAGGTGTGAAAGTAAATAATTGGGAGGTCAAAAGTGGCCGAACGCGGCAATTTGTGCACTGACATCCTCCTCTATTCGTTTTGCCTGCTTTTCAGCCTCTGGTTGTTCGCTGCCTCGAGATCAATATCTGTTTGTGTAGTTGGCTGGCCGTTTGACAATTACTACATATTCTCTGAGCATCACGCACACTTCACTCGGCATATATTGGGAGTTTGCGCCTAAGTATTTCCTATCACACCGAGCTACTCTTACCACCAAAAAAATTAACGGTTGCGCCACGAGTACTACATGGATACTGGTTAGTGCCAAGAGGAAAAAAGCCTGAGTTCGTTTTCTAAAGGTGTTTTGTAGCACCTCCTCCATTGTAAGGCTTTTGCGAAAACAATTCAAAAATGTTTTCCATAAAAGTGTGAAGTGTGAGTCATGTATGTTTTGTAAAATAGGGTTTGTAAAATAGAGAAATATGGCAAATCATCTAGCAATGTACAGCTTCACACGACTAGAATCACGTTATGTATTTTTCTAATCGAAATGTGACTTTATTATTGAGATGATGGGGAAAACTCAAATGATGTGAATAATGGGTGATGTTTGTGTGTGGGACACGATTGTTGTTGATTGTATACTTGAACGCGTGTGACTTTTTTATGATTCGGATTATTGAAAACGTAAATCACATTGAAATTTGAGAAGATGTGAAAGTGAGCGAGAGAAACGAAACTGTGTATCTAACTTTCTGTTGCACTGACAATTTTGTGAAGAAAAAAAAACACGTTCGTTTCGTGTGAATGATTCAAAACGCCGATTGATATAAAAACAAGCAAACACTGTGAGGAGAATGTTGCACTTTCGTGAACTACTTTTAAATCAATAAACACATTACCTAATATGTGCTGATCGATGTTCTTTGGTAACGTTATTATTGTATGTTGAGCACTGTCTTATGAATTTTTGACAAAACACTCGTTGTATGTAATAGTGCCTTTCGTTCTGCAATAAACTGAATGAAGAGGTAAACAAAAGTTAGATGCGCATTGAAGTCCGCGCAGCATTTACGCGGAAGAAATGTTTGCCAACCTATCAAACAAAATTTACAAATGTGATCGTTCAATTGGATGACAAATGGAAAATTAGTTGGGTATCGTGCTTGGCTAAAACAGTGGGAATTGTAAAACGCTCGCATTTGTTCGAGTTCCGATATGAACACGTCCTACAATTAGCTACCTTACAAGGTATGTTTGCACAAGATACGAACATTTATTTTATTTACTATTTTAACATTTCGACTGTGTTGCTTGTTTACGCGCAAACAAATTATTTGAACAATTTATTGAAGCATTGTACGCGTTGAGAGATCCCCTGTCATATTAAAACTAAGAAAGGGACTAGATACATGAAGGAGGAAGAAGCAAAACAGGCACAAATAATTTACAATAAATATGAAAAGATCAGACGATTGCGAAATTAATATCAAGCATGCGGGTTCTTCCCAAACCAGGGAGTTACAGCCCACGAAGGTAAAATACGGTAGTAGCATACCAAATAAATACAGTAAAACATTGACCAATAAAAAAAGAGTAGTAATCTGGAACGTTGCAAGAATTCTCCTTTGTTGGTCCAACTAACGATTGGTCCGTTAAAAGTTCGACAAACATTTTAAGCTAATTGGAAAAAAAGAAAGAAAATGTGTGAGTAAGCATGTTCTTTACACATGGAATATGAACTGAAACGAATGGTAAGCTGATGATATCTGAATAAAAATTGCACGCAAAGATTGGACTATAAAATGAAAATTTACTCTGTGACTTAACAGTTACAGTGTAGTGTGTGTGTTTGTTTGTGGAAGCCAGTGATTCAAAATAAATCATTGCCGGCAATCACTTAGATTATGCAACAAGATCAAAGTCTGTGTGAGCTGCTAACAACATTTAAGGGAAGACAAAGATGTTACTAAGAGAATATGTTACCACTTGGAAGCACTGTGGTCTGCAAATAATGTTGACATTTGTCATTTAGAGGAATTACCTTCTTAGAAAATAACCATAGACGCATTTTTGTGGACATTTTAAAATTCGTGTAACACATAGTGAGCGTGGTGTGTAATTTAACTGCTGGAAATCAATAGGTATGCTTCCACGAAAACTAAGCGATAGTAATATAAACTTAACAAGCAGCTAAGCATGCAAGACGTGTGTCTAGTCATATGGCGTAGAGCTTCATCTGCTCGGCGATGTCGTCTTTGTTGGATACTCCGAACTTGTCTTGGTCGGCCATCATCAGTTTGAATATACTCTCCAGTTGTTCTTGTTTCATGCGTGACTCCTAAATATTTTTATGTTAGCCCCTTTCTATAAGGCTTCTTGTGTTACCTCTTACTTCGAACACGACTTGGGCGGCACGTAGACGATTTGAGATAAATTATTTGATCAACTGTATGCACGTACTTCGTCAAGTTGCTGTTGAGTCATCTCCTTCTCGATAGCTCTAGTCTTCGCACGCAGTTCGGCTGTTTTGAGTTTTCCATGCAATTCCCCGATTGTTCCGAGTATATTCTCATCGGACAGTTTTCTGCTGTCAATAAAAATCTCGTGGTCGTCGGAAGTAGAAATCTAAAGAAAGGTGTAAATGGCTTTTTTTTATGTACCTATGTCATACAGAAGAAAGCCACTCGTGTTCGAAAGAAGTTGATTAGTTACCTTATCACTGAAGTTGACTTTTTTCTTTTTGGGGATTGTCGTTGGTTCCTCGGGAATTTCATCTTCTTCAATTAGATCCAGGCCGTCGTCATCCGAAGAGTCAGTCAGTTCTTGCACCCGCGGAGCTGAAATGATATTATTATCTAAAGTATTATTCAAAACACCAACATGTCCCTCACTTCCTATGAGCATGCTTGCCGTTCGCAAACCAACCATCATAGGAGGGCTTTTTATTCTTGCCGAGTAATGGTTCCCTTTCGGAATCTTCTCCATCGACAGTCTGAAAGCATGGTCATCTCATATTCGTGCTGTCGCAATATTCTTGTTTCTCTTTTTCATTTATAATTACCAATATGCTGGTGGTGAGATCATATTTAATTTATTTATTTATCGAATATTTTAATTACATGCACTCACCACTTTATACTTTGCCCTGCCAATATTCTTTTTGATTTCTCCTATGGCTTCTCTATTAAATCCTCCATGAAGTTTGCCCATCACTGAAAGATGATTAAATACAGTGTGTATGTGAACGTGTGTTACATAATTCATTGCAAACTGTGCAACTAGATTTAAGCTATAATATATTAATTAATTAATTTATGCATAAAGAAGAAAGAAACATTATATGTTAAACACGTACTGTTTGTCCATGTCTGGGTGTCAGCTTCTTCGCCTTCATCCTTCTCCGGCTCTATTTGAGCGATTGCTTTATGCCGGTGACGGTAGACTGAGAAATGCGCCAAAAGATAGGCAACAACTCCCATCACAACTCCGACCTGAAAACTATCGTTTAATTGTTCCCTCCCACGATGTGTTGATCTCTCCAACGATACTTTTTTCGAGGTTTTTTGCTTGGTCATGTCAGACATTTATGGTAAAATTGCTGCAGCTAGAGATGCAAGCGTAGATCAAAAGTGTAATAAAACAATGGAAAAAAAGGCCATACACCCGATGTCTCAGGTCTCTCCTCAATAACTTACCAGTATTGTTCCCACAACTGTAGTAGTCGGATTTTCGCGCACATACTCCTCAATTGGTTGATCTAGCATTCCATTGAACGTCTTCAGATCGTAATTTTCCACATAGTCCACGAGCCAATCATAGTATACAATATAGTCGTTGTACAATTGGGTAAGGGTTGGCACACGCACTTTGAATGATTCCATCACCCTGAAATGGGTGCGTAAGGACCAGCTGGTTGTTTTTAGCAGACGAAATGTGCGTACGTGTTTGTGATGAACATTATACAAAAAAGAACAAGGGGAATTTGTATGACAAGGACATAAATTTAAGATCATTGCATCATAAGGAGTAACTACTCAGGTCACCGCTAGTGTGTGATTAATCGTCCTGAATCAAGAGTTCATGACAATGCTTTTGAGCGATAAATGTGAAATCATCATCGTGCATTCATTGCAAACGTACACGTTATGTATTGGATATTCTGTAAAGCTAGTGGTCGTAGGATTCTGTTTGACTGTTGGGCGTAAGCAATAAGATGTTGACCGGATACGTCCACTATGGATTCCACATTGCCCGGGCAACCGGGGCTCATCTGCCTAGTTCTTATCCAAATTTATCCCTTCTTATGGCCGAGAAGTCATATGTTGGGCATCGGATTTATTAGTATTCATAAAATTCAGGGAATAGTCACTGTACTTGAGGTAAGGACTAGGAGGACCATAAGTGAAGTGTTCAATAAAGAGGCGGAATTCGGTAATCATTATTTATATAAAGTAGTGTTATTCTGAAAGAAGAACCCGTTTATGTGATAACAAGAAGTGATTATTGGGACAGGAAAAAAGGTGTAGCCTATGTTCTGTGTGAACGAAGGAAAAACATTAAGTAGGCGAAATTCATTTCAAAATAAACAGTTATTAAAGGAGAAGGGCAAAGTGTACGGAAAACCGAATGGCTAAACTTGTGTGTTGCCTTTTTTAACATTTGCAACAGATTAAATAAATGCGAACTTTCCAGGAAGTGAAACCTGAGTCGCACAGGCTTATTTTTATTATTTGTTGTAAGAGGTATGTATATGTATTACGAGCAGCTTTTAATGCATAAAATGGAAATAACCGAAAGATGACAATATTGTGACTGCTAAATCCAATGTAATGAAATTTGATGTGATTAATTAATTTCTATGTGGAGCGGAAGGATTTAACCCCTCCTCCAAACCAATATGTATAAAGCTTCATTAAAAAATTATCTGATGTTGTACAATAAGGTTGATCATTTATATGATCGCTATACCTATAAAGAATACACCAATTTGTTTCCTAGAAAAGAATATAAACATGTTATAGCATATAAGACGATGTGTTCGATAGATTTTATTGTTAGTAAACATAACATACGTAAACTGTTGCGGTTTATACTTCAGTACCTAACACATATGTTTTAATGCAGTCGTGTTATTAATTGCTGTGAGGCGCTTGGAGAAACCTTATGCACGTGCGCAATACAATCCGTATAAAACATTGATGCCAGATGATGAAAAAAAATCGGTTGACATGGATTAACTTCCGCTCAAAAAAAAATATTTTTTTTTACTGATATGACAACAATTTTTGGTGGAAAACAACTGGCCGCATGACCAGTGAACATTATTTTGTTTCGAACAACGATCAATTTACTCCATGTTTTTGCACAAAAGAGGTGGCACTACGTTAATTAAGTGCCAAACAATTTGAAGAAGACTGGAGACAAACAATCTTAAACGCCCGCGAGTGAAAATATTTAAGTAAATTGTGCCATCAAATCAAGAATGTATATAAGGGCAAGGGGCAATCGTGTCCTTCATTGGAATAAATTGCTGATAGTTTTCCTTCACGAAGGAAATATATTACGATACATTGATGCTATTTATATTTGATTCAAGAGAATAAGCATAGAAAAGGTAAGTTTCGTTCTTATGACGCAGAAGTACATAAATACATCATTGCAAAAAAAAACGTTTTTTTTTCCACAAAATTTCCGTTAAAATGGTCTTAAATAACATAATACATCAGTAAGAAAACAATGAACAAAAACAAACACTCATTCATAACATAACACATTGTTTTTAATTTAGGTGCCGCGAAATTTCAATCCCTGGAGTATTACAGAAGTAAAAATAGACTTTAACAATATTTTAGTTGTTGAAGTCAATTGTATAGCTTGAAATCTATTCGATTAACATTGACAGTAAATCAAACAACACGATTAAACTAGTTAAAGTTCAAAGCAAAGTTAATATCCTATCCGTTCTTTTATTAAGGAAATAAAACTTGTTGTTGTTTTCGGCACGCTTGTAGCTCTAACCGATAGCCCTCACTGCTGTATTCGTGTGTTCTTTTCTCTCTCCGTCTCTCCCTCAGCACGTGCGATGCTTCGGGATACTCAGCCAATAGATGTTATCTGACTGCGTAGTTTGTCTATTTATTATACTCGATTGGAGCGTGGAAGTGGAAGGGGGGACATAAGAAATAAAAGATAAATGTTGCCGATAATTCTTATTCAACGATTTCGATGTCTATGAAAATTGTTTCTCTTTTTCAGTTTCAGGGCGCTGAATTGAATGTGGCCTTACCGTTAAATAGAAAAACTACCAGCTTTACATATGATTACTTCCAGTATATAAACAAACAAAATATATATGGGAACTTGGAACATTCGTCTATGTATCTATTATCTTAACGTAGTGATGTGCTCAAATAACTATGAACAGGACACATAATTTTTGGCGTAAGTTGTTGTGGCGCAAGTACGAAACGCAAGTCTGGAAATATGTTTTCACGCCGCCAGGTAAAAAAAAAAAGAAAAAAAAGAGAGACACTTTTTCCTTGATAACAAACAAGGAATATGCTCACTTTAGAGCTTTGCTCATACTGGATGGAATGTCGGCAAAATCCTTCATCATTTCCTGAAAGCGTTTAATGCATTAGGAAAGTACACGATAACGTGCAATACTCTTTCGCCATTTTTTTTTAAATTCCGCAAGCTAATTCAAGCTGAATCCTGCCTACATATTACTTCATACTCCTGGTGATATTACTTCACATGCGACGACAGCACTTTGTCCTTTGTTGGCAGGCAATTCGCTGTGGGACCAACACGCGTTAAACGCTGTTTCAAACGAATCCTAATTTCTCTGACAATGAAAAAGGTTTAATTATTATTGCTTACTGGGTTGGTTTTTCTATATGATGGTTATTATGGTTCAAAGCTTTTAGTAGGCGTACGAGCTCTGAAGTTTCGTTTCGCGTTTTTATTCGCCTTATTTGGGCTGTTTTTTGTTGCGTCATCAGTTCTGGCGCGTACGTTTAGTACAGGAGGTAACCACATTTGTTGTCCTTATTGCAATAGGCCTTCCAGCGAATTTAATTTTGTTTTTGGTTATTAGCTTCACTCAGTTGTGCTAGCGCTGCCAAATGCGACTTTCCAAAATGAAGGCGATACGTGAAGGTACAAAGTCCTCATAAAAAATATTCATACTTATGTGAAACGTCTGCGAACCATTTTCCAAAGTTCATTTAAAGAGACTCATTTCGCTTATTTTGCAGAGGAAAAAACACCTCTTTGGCTCACTCAACAAGGAGCTCCGGCTCTCCGTTTATACCCATGAGTACGGCGATCTTCAACTCCCGTGTGCATTTTTGTTCGCCTACACCTGGCCCACACTGGGCACACATCAGGCGCACCAGCCGCCCACCTTTTCTGTGTTCCTCGACCCACTTTCCTCTCTATGGGCGAGGTGTAGGCGAGGTGTAGGCGGCCCACCTTTTTGGTGCCCAGTGTATCCCGCGCGCCGGCCAAATTTCCTAGTTTCCTCAGTGTTGGGACAGGGGCAGACGCAGAAGGCAGAAAGCTACTAAAGAAGTAAACAACTCGGGTCTATTCTGCCATTACATATTTGTTTGACAATGGGTTTATTTGTAATTTTGAGAAAAAGCTTATTTTATCTGTGTCTTCGTGCGTAAAATCAGGCCCGAGGCCCGAATCACCTCCGGATTGACTAACTGAGTCGAACTCCAGAAGCCACTCCTAAATGATATAGTTGAGTGAAGCGGTGTCCTTGAACTGAGCTGGCGTAGCCATAGCATATCCGTTTAGACATTTGGTTCACACTCTATCTTTAAAGGGACGCGGCCACCTTTTTGTCCCTTTTGTATACTTTGTGTTTTTATTACCCGAATAGTAAGTAGAGCATAGTGTTGGGGAAAAAATGCAGGAAAGGCACCATTTCCGTGTAAAACGGTGGCGAAAAATATTGTTCCTAGACCAATATCTACCGTAACCCTGAGCACAATTGTCCCATATGGTCGATAATTAACCGACTAACGTTTTTAATTTGTGGCATATCTCGCCGGCATTAGAAAATTTGGTATTTCGGCTTATTGCATGGCTTGGGCAACTTTTTTTTCTCGGTGATTTCTTGGTGAAATCAACTTTTTTTGTCTGATTTCTTTCAAAACTATGTTCTAAATATGATTCAGTCAATAAAAGTATACAAGGACAAAAGGGCGACCGCGTCTAAAAGGTTGAATTGTTTAAGTTTAATTGCAGATGTTTAATTATAATAATATATATTAATATTTATTACGCACACAAAAATATAGACGCACAGTTTTTCGATAAAATACACAAAGATATACAAAGTGAACAAAAAAATGCAAATTGCAGAAGTCGTCCACACCCAGTTTGCCGTCGTACCGTCATAGAGACAGGAATCAGCTTGACCGAAGAGGCAATGAGCTTGAAACGAGCGAGAGATAGAGAGAGGTACCGGACGCCCCAGAATTTGGACTCATCGCTATGATCAACAGAACAGCATCCAGAGTTTTTGACACTTAATACAGGTTTGGATTTATTTTTAACCTTGTTTCAGAGTTTCAGCTGTCACTGCAGTTCTATATCATTGACATGCATATGAATGAAGTTACTTATAGCAGTTGCTTGCAGCGGAAATAAACACTAATAGCCCTCATGTAATGTTTTCAAATTAGAAAACCTAAGAATTTCTTTGAAATTCGCTCATGTCTCGACCCTCTCTCTGTCGCTCTTTTTAGTTTTTTTTTTGTTCAACTTCTATTTAATTAGCTGGTTGCTCACGGTCGGATAATGTCGCAGTAACCATAACGACTTTTACCTAAGTACCTGTCCATTTACGTATATTTGTGACGAACTTTCAGCAATGTGTACAAATTATGAAACCCAACTCTCGTTTCTTCTCTGCGCAGTCAAACAATAATTTCTTAGCGTCTCACATTACACATTGTTTGCCATCATGGGTTATTTGCTTAATATTTTTTACCGCTCGCAGCAGTACGATGCTTTTTGGGCGGCTTCAATAAATTAACGACAACTTCTTGTTTTTCTGTCAGTTCCTTGGTCATTCCACGAAATTTTATCAGAATTTTATCGGCAATGCTTTTCCTAAACCTTTCTCTATTTACCACCTATTTGCTTATTTCGCAGAGGGGAGGGTCACATTTTGGTCAGTGCCGATGACGGTGGTGATCACCGGCCACTTAGTTTACCTAGCCGCGGCTAAAACAAACTTACCTGACAATTACCCCCAGATACCGTTATCGAATTATATCCATTTAGCATTGTTGTTTTCCTTGATTCAGCGTATGGTTAGATGAGTGACTAAAATGCCATTTTTTTCAATTCATGCTTCCACCATTATCTTTTTGTTAGTTTCTCCGAGTTAAATTTTGAGGCATGTAAACTCAACGACAGTTTAGTGTACGCGTTTTCCTAGAGAATACGTTTCACATAAGTTAAGTTTTCGAGTTTAAAACACAAAACGCGATCAACTAACAAACTCTCGAATTGTTTGCATATATGTTTGGATTGGATGACTCATTTTACCTTGTGGTCACTTGTGACGTGAGAAGCAGAGAAAACAGTTTTCAAGTGCGAATTTCACAGAAGAAGTCTTTTAAAGCCAATCGTCGTCTATGCTTGCTGTTCACTTATTTGAATTCCCATCACAAATCAATCCACGAATACAATAGCGCTCGTTAACAGTGCTATTGTCTCCGAATCACGCCAACAACTCATTAGTAAACATAAATTTTGTTCATTTAGGATTGGAGATGGATCAAAAAGTGCCACCGCAAGGTATGTATCTATTTACAAAAGAAATAAGTGTTCTGTTAATATTCAATGCGCGATTGTTTTACAATCCTTTTCAGCTGCTCCCACCCAACATTCACCTCAAAACAATGTTCCACCTCCCCAATACCAATATGTTGTGCAACAACCAAGTCGACCTGAGAACTGCAATGCATTCTGCAAGCAAAATGGATCCAGAAGTAAATAATTGACGAAACTACTTGATACCGAGGACCATACATTAAAGTGAACTGTGGGATAAAATCGCCCCTATATTATTGCAAATTATTGTATATTATGTTCCTAGCAGTGCCCGTTAACAATCTGAATAGCGGGCTCATTAACAGAAATTTCCATGTTTCCATACGAAGGTCTATGCGCCACATGAATTAGTTTAGTTTGATTTGATGTGAAACAACTTTTCAGTTTTTATCAATTCGCATGCTTCCCTGATCGGCCCATCGATAACAGCGATCATCCGTGCCTCACTAAGATTCGACGAATGTGATCATACTCAACTGCCGGCAATTCTGTTAACAGCTGGCGTTAGTGGACTCGTCGCCGTCATCCTCTTCTTTGTGGCATTGTTCACTAAGGTTCGTTCGGCTCATCCTAATCTTTGAGCGGACATCATAAATTGCCGATTATTTTTTATAATTGCAATATAATTGCAAAACGTAAACTAGCACACAAACAAGATTGTTAGTTACTCTGCACTTTTCACTCGAAACACATAACAGTTGTAATTCCCTGTAAGATGTAAATATTCAACTGAAACATTCACACAGCAACTGCGAAGCAAGTTAGAAAGAACCTCAATGAGTAGGGTGGCGATGTCTTCGCTCATATTTCTCAATTATGGTTCGTTTTATTTCAGAAGCGATTTCTCTTCCACACTCCGATACCACTCCATATGCTGACTATCGGACTGTAGGTCGATTTTGCTTGTTTTATTAACAAAGCGACGGTGAATGCCCAGGGAGTAAACTGGTGCTAATATGTCGCGTACATCAAATTCAAAAGAATGACGCGACACATCACTTGTATTGTAGAAAGTTGCATATTCTTTATTTTCATGTTTATTAACTTTTTCTCGGGTAGTTAATTATAAGAATTTAGCTGCATCTGGTACCTGGCTGATTACACGCGCGAAAAGAGCAGAGATTTGATGGAAAACCAATATTGCAGACTTGTACAAAAGGGAGGATTCGAGTGAGTGTCTTTGATATAACAGTACATATTTCTAATATATCTCCGTGCTAACATGATGTAATTAAAGTTAAAAAAAAATTTTTTTTGCAAGAAATCTCGCTCCTATTCTACACTTTAAGTTCATGTAAAGATTTTCTAGCTAGTAAGCTGAATACGGTATTGGTACTGTTTTAGACATTTGTTAGTCAATCAATTTAAATACTCATTGTCCGAATGTGAAACCATACGCTCTATTTGGATTATTCAGGATTGTGGCTGTTGTATTTCTGCTCCTTCCAAGTATTATCTTCCTTGTCGTTCATTTCGTCTACTTATTACGTGACTGTAAGAATCGAAACAGTCCGACTGAACTGCCATTTAACGGTAAGTGTGGTCGGTTAGTTAACATAGATTATTTCAATCCATAAAAAGCTAGCCAGCGAAAGGTATCATGTTTTTCAAATATTCGCCTTTGAAGTCTGATTATACTGATTAAACATTAGTTATGTTCAACAACGGATTATGCTCGCATAACTTCTATACGCTAATATAAAGCTCAGAAGTACAAACACATTTTATTGTTTTAGCTTGCCCAAATCGTCCGATCAATAGAGTTTTCGAGAGGAACCCATTCGCCAACGAGCCACCGCCAAAGTATTAATTGACGAACGATTGTCAATATATAAATAATATTAATTATTGAATAATGAATAAATATGTGCACCACAATTTGTCGTTACCTTTTACTTCTTTGTGTTCCACTTGCATGAGAAATAGAGAAGCGAAGCTACCAAACGATTCTAGTGTATTAACAGAAAAATGTAAACATGGGAAGCACAAATGAAATTGACGGTACTTTTGTCGAGGTCCATGTAATCCGGGGGTTATTGAGTTCCGAAGGATTGTGCAAGTTTCTGGAGAATTAGTGTATATCTTACACTATGCATTATATTCGGGTTCAACCACATTACGCTTCAAATTGCTTATTTGTTTTTATGTGCAAGGTTTTCAAATTCAGGTGTTGTACTTGAACGCATAGAACTGAGGGAAGAAAGTACACAAAGAAGGTCTATTCTATTTACCCGTGGCCCTTTTGAATGTTTGCTTTACTGCCAATCGCGGCCGCAGTTCTCAATTCTACTCGGACTTATGTTCTGAGTTAATACTTGTAAGTGACAACGAACATCTGTTTCTCAGAAGTATACATTGTCGGTGCCCAGAAAATCAACCTAACACTAGTTGTACTACTTTTTACTGTGCTTTTTTTTGCTCGCTTATTATTTTTCTTTTGCAGTTATTAAAAAATGTATCCTCTTAATCATGTTCGTGTCAAGTTTACACCATAAGTTTCAGAACGAAATGGATCCAACAATAAAACAGATGCCACGTTTGCCAGGTTGGGCTGCTAATTAGTTGTAGTTATTAACTGAGCCTTTAAATGTTACGCTAAGCGACTTTTGTGTTTTTGCTTCTGTTTATGTGTAAAGAAAACTACAGATGGTCCAGTGGTAGACGTTTATCCGTCACAGAACAGGACGACGCCGTTATCAAGGAGCAACTCTGCAATGTCCAGAGGTAAATTAAGCCATTATCTAGCAGTTCCGCATTGATATAATTAGGTGTGCAAAACGGTTTATACGGCTTCATTTGCACTTCCAGTAAGGTAATGTTTTGTTGTATGCTGCGAAAAGCTTTATAGTGCCTAACTGAAATTGAGAAGGAATGAGATCTTTAGGCTGGCTGATTGCCTACCTTGTTCTGGTGCCCCTATGTATTACCCTCATCGTCCGGGCCGGTGAAAACATGAACCGTTGTGGAAGTGCCCGATTCGCGTCTCATCTTCTTACAGTCGGAATTTGCGGATGCCTATCAATTTTATTCTTCTTTACGGCCATCATGTGTAAGGTATGACTGCTTTATTGCTGACAGTCTTTCGCACATCTTCTCCATAAACCACACACACACCAATATACTTCTTGTTGAGGTCATGTTTGTTATAAAAAAACGATGCTTATGTAATGTTGAGCTAAGGAACTTTTTTCAGAGCCAACTTCTATTCTACTCGCCGATTGTGTTCCACGTCATCGTCATTATATTGTAAGTAATAACTTGGGCTATGCCATTAGACTGTTTGCCCAATGTGAACATTAGCTGTTTTCGATTAGATAGACATCTCATTGAATAACCCAAGAGCTCATAAAATAGGCAACAAAGTAAAACATTATGGCGGTTAAACAGGTATTTCATCGCACCTACGAAAATACGCAATACTTAAAAAGTCTATTTTTTTCCAGTGGCATCCACTATTTGGTTCAATTCGACAATCATCAAGACATGGGATGGCTATATTACGACTGTCAACTCCTGCACTCCGGAGCACTTGAGTAGGTCACAGTCATTGTTTTAATGCAATTATAAATCCAGGCCGTGTGACGGTCGTGTGATGGCCGATACCTAGTCAAGGAACGCCAATACACTTTATCGGTGGCTATGACTGCCAAGGTAATGGCTCAGTAAATTCCATGCTGATGGAATCTAAACACAACCTTCTTCAACAAGCTAGTTTGCTGGATCTCGAAGCAGTCAAGCTTTCTAAGCTGCGCTGTACGGTTTCTGGTTTATCGTAGGGGATGCACCCCCACGTATACAAGCGACTTGTGTGTTGGCAATTGTGATTAAAGCCTAGTAAGTAAAGTCTCAAGAAACACAATCAAATATTCAGATGATTATTCAGGGTTACCTTCACAGTGCTCGTTATTTTGATCTGTGGCGGCTTGATCATCGGTCATGGTGTCAGTGTTATGAAGCAAATACAAGAATTCGACGGACAACGAAAACCAAATTGTAAGTCTGCTTCTGTGTTATGCGAATTAGCAGTTGATCAAAAATGTAGCATGCAACAAACTCTTCTAGTTTTCAAATGTGCTGAAGGATCAGATTGAACTTATTTACTAAAGCAAGATAAGTATGTTATGTGCTTCCAGACAGCAGCCCTGCTTCGACGACCACTGTTAACGCAGTCTACCGTACGAACTCACCTGAAAACGTACCTTCGTCGAAATTTTAAACCTCATCAAAATAAAGTTTTTTTCCCAGTTTGCGCGCAAAGCAGCTATGAAAATACTCATTTGATTAATACAACAAAGAAAGACTACAGCATGGAAAAGTTAAAATTTGACTGTTATATGAATATATTCTCTTGGCAAATGACGCTTAGCTGTCGGAATTTTGTCTGATTCGCGAATAACTGGAAAACTATCAAGCAACAAATGCGAACAATGGGGAAATAGAACGAGCTGATACAACGCGCTATTAGACGGAGAAATACCGAGGGAGCATGAAGGGAACAGAGACTATTGTGAAAAGGGTGTGCATGCAAAAACCATAGCATAAGCAAGTATATAAGCCGGTGAGAACCACGGTCGAACATCACCAATGGCGTTCATCCGTTCAATCCTCGTTTCCTCCATTGTTCTGTTGGCCATTGGCCATGTGTGCTCCTCTCACGAAGCCTACGAGGAAAAGTCCAAATACGGTGCCTCTGAACACGCGGACTACGGTAGTGAAGCTGCTCATAAGAAAGGATCAGACCATTCACTCAAAAAGGGAGGACATGAGGCCGAGAATGGAGGGTATGCGTTTTTCAACCTAATATTTCTTGTGTAATTTCCAAGAAGCTTTAGTTAAATCTGCTAACAATCAATGATTTAAGATATGACCACTATTCGGAAGCTAAAGAAAGTTCCTCTGCTGCAAAGCATGGAGGCAAAAAGGGAGAAGAAGGATCATCTGCTAGCCATCACGACGCACACGAACACAAGAAGGAAAAGAGCGCATTCGAAAAGGGTATGCTAGTTCGTACATGAGAGATGAGTTGAATTCTAAGGTCTTATTGCACACCATTAGAAAAAAAGCCGTAACACATGCAGTAAGAGAAAATATGGCAGGTACTACAGAGCAGAGGGGTAAAGTTCATCGGGCGCTCATGTAATTGGGTGCTTTGTCTTATGCAAAAAGCGTCTGTGAGGATTACCTTTAAAATTAATTATTTTTAGCGGTAAAGACAAAGTCACAAGGCTACTTCGACTACCATTACGTGCAGCCGCAGTTCCACGTAGAGCAGTTCCACATGGATGAGAAGCACGGATCAAAGTATGGAGCTGACTCGCACGATTACGGACAGAAGTACCACGGTGATGGATACTACGCTGATAAGGGATACGATAAGTACGGTACGTGTGAATTAACGAAACGGATCCACAACGTAAATTGTTAAAATGCTGATTAAGATGAGTTCAGCTTAACATTTATTTAGACAAGGGCTACAACGCGGATGGAGCGCAGTACTCAAAGTATGGAAACGAGAAACACGGACACGAGGACAAGTACAACAAATATGATGATGCATACAGTGAGTTCGCCCATAAAAAAAGAATACTTGCTGAAGAATATGGGTTTGAAGGAGTAATGAAACGCAATATGAGAGCGTTGCAACTGTTGGATATCTAGAGGAATACACATTACCTTAGTTTAGTAATAACTACCTTTTTCCCAGATACCGAAGCAGCCGGACACTACGATCGCGGCTACTACGGCAAGGGATCGGAATATGACAAGTACCACTCCCAGCCCCAGCACTATGAACCCCACTACGAGCCACAGTACTATGGAAACGAGCCTCACTACGGACATTAAGAGTGCTTTCGCTTAATGTCTCAATTTCTCGCATTGGTTTACATGATCGTGATATGAATAAATGTTGTTCCTCAATTTTTCAATTGTTTATTGGAGAAAATAAACCCAAAAATCGACCAAAAACATGACTCCTCACACCGTTGTATTTTTCAAAGAGGCGTCCCCATGCTTATGACACAAGAAAAAAAAACAATACGCTTCTAGTAAAAAAATGACATGTTACAACATGCTACACAAGCAAGCAAAGGCTGCAGAACGCACTGTACTCACAGAACCAGCAATATTATGGAATAATAAAAGCAGGGAATGCGCTTCCTTCATCATAAACATTTTTTGCACATTTTTGTTTTTGTAAAACTCTGATTGTTCTGACAATGACCTATCGTCACAAGTTTCCTTTGGGTTGTAACAGGGTTCGTAGACCTTCGCATCTGATGTTCATTTCTTTAAACAAAACGCGAACAATCTTCTTACGCATTTAGCGGCACACTGGTATGTATGGAATAACTTGCTTTCCGAAACCCATAAAAAAAATTACATTATAAATATATTATTACATCCAAAATACCAAGTTTTTCCTTTTAATTTAAGGGAATAAGAAGCCTCTGCATAAGGTAAAACAACAGATAATTTAAGCTGATCTTGGACTCCATGCAATTTTTCTTTGTATGGACTAGTGCATGCGTCGGGGGCAAAAGGACAGTCCAGCTTTAAAGGGAGAGGCCCACGAGAAAAAAACTTTCCGCAATTTATTTGCACAGAATGTCCGGAAATTCAGAAATATTACTGTGAAAACCGCAATGTTTGAAGCTTAGAACTCACTGAGTTATTCTCCGGGAAACAGTTCGACCAGATACCGTAGCCAGAAACAATTTTTGCGCTTTTAAGGCAATACTGTATTGCAAACGTCTCTTTATAAGCGTAGGAGTGATATTTGTTCGTTTGACCATTATTACGTAGAGAAAGAATGCAAATGAACGGATATCAACCGTAAAAACGAGTTTTGACGTTGCTGACTACGGTACCTGGCCGAACTGTTTGACGGGGAATAACTCTGTGAGTTCTGGGCTTCAAGCAATGTGGTTTTCCGGTAATATTTCTGAAGTGCCGCACATTTTATACAAATAAATTGAGGAAAACTTTTATCTCGTGGGCCTCTCCCTTTAACCTTTAACCTTTCATTTGCCTGGGATAATATAACATAATAACCTATGACAATTACAATAAAACGGTACTTCTAGGTTATCTGAATTCTATTTTTGCCACATGCGCTTGTGATTTTCTGAAAATATCAGCCGATAGCAATCATGATCACACCAAGCTGCAACTACGTTTTCAGTCTTTCCTCTTACAATCATAAGCCAGCCTTTGGCGTGTCAATGAGTTTTAGTGAATTCAACATTCCACGCTAGACTGGTATAAAGTAATCTAGGCCAAGATACTTTCACCCTTTCCGTTCAATGCATTTCTGCCGCTAACTGTTACATGAGCAGCGCTAGACGCCATTGTCCAGTTTTTGTCTACTGCGTAGCATTTGCTTGTGACGTGAATGTTGTATTATCATTGAAATATGCGATGACCCATATTCCAGTATATAAGCAGGGGAAGATGCTATGATGGCACCAATGGCGTTCACTCGTTCCATCATCGTTCCCTCCATTCTCCTGTTGGCCATTGGCCAAGTGTTGTCTCACGAAGCATATGAGGACAAGTCGAAATACGGTGCTTCTGAACACGCTGACTACGGTAGTGAAGCTGCTCATCACAAAGGATCAGACCATTCACTCAAGAAGGGAGGACACGAGGCTGATCATGTAGGGTAAGGGTTTTCCAAAATAATAGTTTCATCACTGACATGCCACTTTCATCACAGTAATACTTTGGCCGTCATAAAAGGCTGACATTAGAAAGCACGAGAAACTACATGTCAACAATTTACCTAGTGAATTAATGAGATGATTAATTACATAGTTTGACTTCTGATTTTTGTTTTGTTTGGAAACGTCTTATGTCAGGATAAGCCAAATCGCAGGACTTGAAATAGGTATTTGTAATGTTTTGCTTAGATATGATCACTATTCTGCCGATGACCAGCATGAGTCGAAAGCCAAACACGGTGGCAAGAAAGGAGATGAACAATCATCAAACAGTCATCACGGAGGGCAAGAACATAAGAAAGAGAAGAGCAACTTTGCGAAAGGTTCTTGTTTATTTTCATTTTCGATGCTCGAGACCTGATATTCTTGATAAGTGTTGATAATACGAAAAAGCGTACCCGGATGAGCATCAAATGCTTGTTTTGATCATTTTCCCGTTTTAGAAGTGAAAACAAAGACGGAGGGAAAATTCGACTACCACTACGTGCCCGCTCAGTTCCACAGTGAACAGTACCATATGGATGAGAAGCACGGATCGAAGTATGGAGCCGACTCGCATGATTACGGACAGAAGTACCACGGAGACGGATACTACGCCGACAAGGGATACGATAAGTACGGTACGTGGGGACAATCAACGTTATTTTAAATACAGTAACATCATTTGTTGAATCATTTGTTGAACAACGTTGTCTTACGTCTAGAGACACACCTTTCACGCTTCGAATTATTTGCACTGGTATGAATCGTAAAGCTGGACGGTCATTATGAATTTGATCCCTTCAGACAAGGGCTACAACGCGGATGGGGCTCAATACTCGGACTACGGAAACCAGAAGCACGGACACGAGGACAAGTACAACAAATATGATGATGCATACAGTAAGTTCTCACGGAAACTGCTGATGAATACGAAACTACAGGCAATCCTTCAACAGAAGCAAAGTCTTATACATATTTGGGCATGTTTCATGTTGTTTCGCTCAATTCCATAGCATTTAAATCCTTCCTTCAGACGGAGAAGCGGCCGGACACTACGATCGCGGCTACTACGGAAAGGGATCAGACTATGACAAATATCGCAGTCAACCCCAACATTATGAACCTCACTACGAGCCACAGTACCACGGTTACGAGCCTCACTATGGGCATTAACTGTTTAAAATCCGCATTTGTGATTTTGTTTGCGAACTGATTAAACTGATTTTCTTTTTGTTTGCTTGGCTTTGTCATAGACTGGTTCTTGTCGTAAAATAAATACATAACAAAATAGTTTACTGCAAGAGCATGACATGACTTTAATGACAAACGCTACTATTCTGGAAGAAAAATTCCCAGCGATTCAAGTGCACAGCAACATTTAAGAATATATTTTATTAAAAAACGTGAATTCAGACCTTTGATTTCACAGCGCTATACAAGAGCATTCCTTGTTTCTCAATCTTTCCGTCTTTTATCAGCTTGCTCAAATGAAGTTGCACATTGTTTAATGCCGCCAGACGTACTGCGAGTGGTGAACTCTGCAACAAGTGCATGTACATAAAGAGTTGTTCACAATCCGCAAACGTCGACTGATGTGGTCATCAATCAAAAGAGCTTCGCTTAGGATATCGGTTCGTTATGGGTAGTGGCTGATCTTGCCGCTACTACTAATATCAACGACAAGCTGAACATTAAAATGACCCAAAAAAACTCACCGCATAGACACTGTTGGTGATATCCATACTCGAAACCGAGTCCTTTTGTCTAATGAACTCCAAAATTTGGTTTTCTCGCTGGAGACGATGACTCACATATTCATCAATTTTCTGCATCGGATTCTCAATTAATGGACCGTGACCTAAAGTTAAATATTAACTATTCAAGCATTAATGTACAATAATTGAGATTTGATTGAGATTTGAGGCTTGTTACACGCAAGCCCACCGTCAGGGGGCAATTGTTTTAAAAGCGAGTAATGTGAGAGGCTCTCTAGGTTAAGTTGCGTATTGAACACATATAGAATCAGTAGCTTATTTCCACACCTGGATAAATGACTTGTGGATCGCAGTCCTTTATTTTCTGCAGACTGTTCATGTAAGTATGCAGGTCTTCAAACACAGTAGTCCCTTCGCCAAGAATGCAGTCACCAGCAAATAATGATTTCTCCTCCTCTAGCCACAGAGACGCATGATCAGACGTGTGCCCAGGTGTTGCAACGAATCTAAGTAAAACGTTTTTTTTAGATCAACAATATTCGTTGTTCCCAGAAAGCCAAGCTTTGAAAAATTTATGTAACTAAAGTTCGTTGCAGTTTGCAAGGCTGTATATGTCAAATGTGCAAAACGAATTTCACCAATGAAATGTGAAGGAAACAATATCGCTGTCTCATTAAAAGTTTAGGGATTATTTATAAAAAAAAACGGTACAGTAATGGTAAACATAATGTCTTATTATTGGGATTAAAGCACTAAGTAGCCTTTGTATTCTCCCCACAATTATTACTAATTTAGCCTCATTGTAGTCATTCGAAACACCTTGTCAGTGTGTGGAAGAAAAAGATATTGTGATCGATATGTGCTTCAAAAATTATTAAATAATATGGCGATTTTTCCCGGTCTGCCAACCTAAGAGTTGTGCCCAGAATCGATACAACATATCCGTCGTCCACGTATGTGAAGTTTCCCGTTTCTGACGACGCACCTTTCACTTTGTACACAGGGACTTCGTTACCAATGATCTGAAAAATTGTGTCAAAGCCAGCATTGTCGTTTCCTTTTGTAACTGTTTGAAAGAGCGAGCCCAGTTACGAAACCACAAATACATAAAGAATACAAATATTCAAAATGGTTAAAATAACAAGACCCTGCTACAAGAAAGTTGCATAGCCGCTCCACCGGTAGTCAGTTCGCTACCAACAACGTCCGCTATTTTATCTTGCGTTAAACCATACAACTGACCTTCTCTATAACATTTCGCACGCCGCCCACATGGTCCGGATGCCAATGAGTTATTATTATCGCAACGATCTCGCAATCCTGAAGAAAAGTTCTACATTTACTTAGTTTTATAAATTATTTAGTAACGTCACGTCGAGTTTTCGAATTTAACAGAAAGCAATAGATCTAAAAAGTTTCCTTGTTCCGCTGTTTTATGTTCTGACGTCATGCGAGACATGTTTTGTAGATATTGTCCTAATTATGTATGAAAACGTTGACAACAAAATCATAATACATATAACATTTTGTCATCGTATGGGATGTCTGCTCATAAGATCTGAAAACTGAACTACTATTTTAATCGTGTAGTTTGACCTGCTAGCTGACAAATGCTAATAATAAACAGAAAGGGGACGTCAGATCGGAAATATACAACATGTTGGAAATGACGTCATTGAAGTGACATTTTTTGAACATATGGATAAAATTGTCGTGACTGTTCACGACCAGTTGTTAACCTATCAGAAATATCACTTCAATTATGCAGAAACGTTCCAATTCCCCTTCCTATGTCATCTGGGAACACACTCAATTTCGGCATTGCATAGTAAAGAAACGATCGGATGAAAAGGAGAAATGAGAAACCCCGCTATAAAAGGACCAAGGAAACCTACACGACATCTGTTCTACACTTCTACACATTTTCAGTCCAAACCAACCTTCATCTACAAATAAATCAAGACCTAGTCAAAACTAACCTCCAAGGCTTCCCTTAATTTTGTTATGTATGCTTCCACGTTGGCATCTCCACAATCGATCAAAATCTTCCTTAACGAACAAATCAATTTCGGTAATGAACGTTGCATTTACAATCTGCAATCTGTTCATAAAATATAATTTAAATTTGCAAAATTCATCTAAAACTCCTGGGTTTCGAAAAAAAAAACCAATTAAGTAGAAACACAATGATCTTTGCAATAGCTTCACTCCGGCTTATCACAGTGCACATGAGTCATAAACCGACGGCAAAAGTAAACAAGTTCGTAACAAAAGTTGCTATCATGATGACTTGTTTCGCTTTGTTATGAAAATGTCTTTGGGGACTCATCCACAAAAAGACTTGTTGGTTTCGCTGCATCTTTTGCCTCAATTGTAGAATTAGCGTCCCATGGAATAGCCGTCCAAATAACCGTCTCATGGAAAAAAATGAAGAATAAAAAGTATGGGATGGTTGGGAGGGCCATGGTACGGCTATATTGTCATGCGACGGTTGGCTCGCCGATGCGACGGTTGGCTCACTTGGAACACCTAGATAATCCTGTGACGGTAATTCTACAATAAAGCCGATATTTGAAACCACATACTCTTTTCCTCCTCCAACGAGGTATGTGTTGGTTCCTTGCAGAGTGAATGGACCGGGATTCTGTGCGAGAATTCGGGTCACTAACTGAGAAACCTGCAATACATAGAATAAAAATAACAACTAATGTATAGTGTCAATGGAATTCCGGAAAAGAATCCATCAAAATAATTGATTATTTTGAAATAATACATTCTACCATTTTCAAAAATGATAAGCTTAGAGTTCTCACGCAAATGGTTACATGTGTAAACACTAGTAGTAGCTAATAGTAGATGAATTTCGTGCCCGGATCACATTATCGTTTACTAGCGTTTGCATATCAGTTTTCATCATTTTGCGTTTACATCGTCCTGACAATATGCAAGTAGAACAATGACATTCATACAATATGTTTTTGCAAACAAGTGTATACCTACCTTTGTGATTGAGTCAATGTGCTGTAGATTTGGCATCGCCTTATTGGTGCCTGAAGAGAGAATATAGGCAGTGGCGGCAACAGCAAAATCAGCCGCGTATCGAAGAGCAGAGAACATTGACCCCTCGAGAGATAACGATAATCAGCGAGAGAGAGAGAGGAAGAGAGAGAGAAAGAGCACAAATTGTATGTAGCAGATGTTTACATCCATAGATACAGTCGAAACAAAACATTAAAAATATTCGTAATTAGTCTAAACGACAAGAACTATGTAACACAATGAAAATATGGAACTAGCAGGTAATTATTGCCTGCTTGTCATGAATGTGCGAATTGACAGACAAGAGTAAAAAGGCAAGGATCCATACTCTTTTCGAGAAAACAGGTCATCCAAGCGAAGGTCACCCGCTCCTGGAACGCGTTATAATCTGCCTGGGACATCTCGCTCTATTGTGAACTTCTTGTAGTCCATAGCAATACATAAAATTGATATTTTTCGTCGATTTTTATGACACACTGAAGCTTTGTGATTTGCGGATCACTTAGTCTTGTTTTTGATTACAGTTGACATTGCATTAAACAATCACAAATCTGGCAGTTAGTTTCCCTGCCTTTATAACGTTATTATTGGCTTGTAAACTCCAACAATACAAAGAACGAAAGGCATTTGAGTTTATCCCTCCGACTGGTGTCCCGTGTTCCTTGAACATATTTCTATTTTGTTTTGAAGTACAGGACTACAATATGCAACATCTATAGTTCGAAGTCGGCATGTGAACTATACTTGAACTTTGACCGGACTACAAACAATAAATGAAAGCGAGAGTGATATCAGCGCAGAAAGCTACTGACATTTTTGGACTTTTGCCAGTCTCAGCTTTCGCAACTGGTTGCAAGGGAGCAGAACTCCCAACAAATGTAGTTATTCCATTTCAATTAGAAATCGAATCTTGCTGCCTTACAGAGGAGAACCGAGAAAATTGAAACTTAAAATACTGCGGAACATCCATTGTTACGAGTATTATACGAACTTTCTTTTTATCCCGTGTGCACTCGGTCTATTTTTAAATTATTTGGTGACTCGACACATAAGCCGTCCACATTCCACCAGGAGCTTCTGACAATAATCACCGCACGAGTAACCACGGATTATTTAGTTAATTGTTCTTGGGATTTGCACTGTTTGAGTGAAGATTATCGAGGATACAGGTATTTATTATAATTGCCGCACTTTACATCGATCAACTGATACATAATATTAACGAGCAAATGCCTACAAATATTTTGCGTAAAGTATATATCCTCAGACCCACGTAAAGCAAGTCATGCAAAATTTTTCTACGATCTACAGATTAGCTAATTTATTTGTAGAAATGTGTTATGCACGGCTCATTCACTGACGAAACTCCGTTGGTGCACGGCGAAAAAAAAAAGGGGGGGGGGGGTCTCTCGCCAGGTCCGAGCGAGTGCGCTGACTGCCGTTTAGCGATAACCTGGCGAAGATTTGGCGAAAGCGCCGCGCACACTTTTTATGTTTCTGCATAGATTTTCACATTTTCCTCCTGTCGGTGTGCCGCCCTTTCGCCTGGCATACCAGTCGAGAGCTGGCGAAGACGGGCGAAGTGCGCGGCGAAACCTGCGCGAACCCCTTTTTTTCGCCGCGCACTATCAAAGTTTCGCATTGTTGGAAAGCGGCTAACAAAGCGCGGACGAGTTTTTACAATTATCCGTTAATCTTATATAAATACAAGTTATAGTACAGATTCATTACATTTTAGTATAATGAATACTATCAAAGCCGATTGGTGGTTGCGATTTATCAATAAAATGATTTCGAGTGGATTTATGTGCACGCTTAATCCGATAAACCACTAGCTGTTCGGGTGAAAAAGGAATGAATATTTTTATACAATTCATGTACGCTAGTGCAAATATGATTTTATTTCCCAACTTAAGTCGACTCTGGATGCAATTAGCATTAAATACAAAGTGTAATTTTAAATAATCTACCTGATAATGATCTACCTCAACGGGTGTGACACGCAAGCTCAGAATATCTTGATTTTGAATTCTCTATAATTCGTAGTACTTCATACCCAACAGCCGAACATGAGTATTTCAACCTAAAACCTATAACAACAACAATCTGATCCATCTTTTTTCTACATAATTTAGTCAAGCTGCCTCATCAACGTTTATCATTGTCTTCATCAAGGACCGTAACATGCGAAAGGCTGCGCGTCGTATTCTCTAAAATGATCTCGTTCATTGCGTTCTCTCCTCCCGAATAACACTTGCTGTACTTCCGCCCGGTCGACCGGGGACACGAACTACCGCCTCTTTCATAGTTAGACAGCTCCATAAAATATCCTCCCTAAAAGCAATTTAAATGTTTTTCTAGATGCAGGTGATGAGTCGTTCAATATCATCATATTCTGCGAAAATGTCTAGCATTGTTTGAATTTCGTAGAATCAAGCGCAAATAACAAAAAAGTTATGGACCACAATACATTGTCAGCGTCATCAAGAGTGGCTTATGGATGCAAAATAGTCAGCACCCAAACTTACAATTATGTTACTATTTTAGAGGTACTATGAAGTAGTTATTTTAAATGTATCATGAAACCGAAATGATACATCTGAAGGACTGTCCCAGATTTAATCCTTTAATCCTTTAATGTTTATTGCTTTATGTCTTGCTCGCCAGTTTCAGAAAACGACAATAAAAATATATAAAGAACAATTTATTACAAGATACCTGATATACAAATTGACACGATGCCGAATACGGCGAATATTTAGTCCAACATTGTATACTAGACGAATAATGAAAAAATCGCAATTAGTACAAAAAGAATCAGTTATCATTGCACACCGTCACAGGGCCTACATAGGAGGCGGAGTTCACACCCACTTTTCTAATAACATTTATTGTTCGAATATTAGCTATGGCCTTCGCATTATGATCACAAGTTACGGTATAAAACGATAGACTAAAGTCTTTTCGGTATGATCAACATCAAACGGGTCGTGTTCTAATTCGTTGGTACTGTATCTGACTCCACGTATGAATGTCGAATGAAGTGTCGATTTCGTCAAAATTATGCAGCCAACACTGGACTGGAGTGAAGAAACAATTGCGCTCGACTCGAATCTTTCTGAAACAACATATATAAATCTTCTGTTATTGTGTCAACTGTAGCTACACAACTACCATTTCTGAGAAAGAAATGTAAACTGTCAGTTTAAGATGTTTGAGTGAGAGGAAATTAGGAACCTTAAAGGATTAATTACTGTAATCTTTACCTGCGTCCATGTGGCATATGGCGAAACGGCACGATTGGCACTGTAGGCGTTATCCGTGTGTCATGTTTTTGGGCATTCCTTTGTACAACTGTGCTGGCGACTTGTGCTATGTATAAGCATGCGAGGAGGGAAATTAACATTATTGTGTTCATAGCAATTTCTTGGTGGGAATGAATACTCCTGTCTCGCAGACCCTTTATATGATTCCGACGGATTTTCGTTGTCCATAAAAGAATAGGCGTGGTCTCATCTACCTGTACTGTAATCTGTAATTAGAGCAGATTACGGTGAATGTGCATTAATAGTAAGCAAATCCTAAAAGGATGATGTAAGGGGATAACTTTCCAGCTCAGCAACACAAGAAATGGTTGTGGATAATGTATGTGTAATAGGAAACTCTCAAGATGACGTTTTATAGCCGACAGCTTGTCAAAATATCACGATAAAATATTCGTCAAACGCGTTTTTATTTTGTGTCAACTTTTAGAGGCAAAGATACATATAATTAATCCCTCCCAGAGATGAGCAACGAAAAGACGGGACAGTGGATCAAGAAACAAAGTCTTTGCTGGTTCCTTCCGAGCACCAGTGATCAAATTGTGCCTCAATAATCGATCCCTTCTGAAGTGCGCAAATGGATCACCAACCCAGTTGACTCACCTGTCGCTGTTCTCGCCGCGCTAGTAGAAGCACATAGAAGCACAAATTCCAGAAGTTGCCCAGAACAATGCCACAATTGGGAGCAGGATCATCACCATTGTCAAGCCCAAGAAAATACTTGTGAACAAAATACGACAGCTTGAGCTCGCCCGTGGATATCACTCCATTCGATTCTACAATGACATCAGGTTATTTTCATAAACTCGCCCGATTCGAATTTCGGATTCCGGTGTAACTGCAAATACGATGCGTTAAGCAGAGCTTTGAAGGTCGATGAAAATGCCGGGCGTCTCTACTGTGTACCCACAATATTTCTACAACAGCAGCTACAGTATACTTTACGCGAACATATATTATGTCGCAAACTAGATGTTTTTCGTGCGCCGACATTATTTCGTTGACGCATACCACAAAGCATCCTGAAGGCGCTTCCACGGCAAGGTATCGAAACTCATTTCTCAAAGCGCCGTACCTCTGGAATGTTGTTCAAAGACAATATTTTAGTTTTCTGCATTGTGATGCAAATCGGATTTCCTCGCCCTGCAAAAATCCAGAAATGCTGCTTATTTTCTGTCAAAAATCTTAAGCTGCTGTCTATGAAACAAATGTGATCATGGGATTTCACGCAGTTTTAATGTAGATATGGAACTGCTCCTTGACGTCAGAAAATATTCCTTCCCCTTTCTGATAACTATTGATGTTGTTCATGCGCACACCCTCTGCACTACTATAATGGAATCAATCATGCATTAATTAACCCTCGACTGCATCTATCTCTCCTTGCTGTGTTATGTAGAATATCGTGATTCGCACTGGATCGACCGCTGTACAACGAATGATCGAGACCTCACGCAGGAAAATAGAAAAAAAAACAAGAAGTCAGATTGGTGTTGAGCCATTGCCAAAATGGGCTTGGAAATCGTACATATTGCTCCACAGTGCGAAATAAATTATAATTTATAATTTACCATATAATCATGTATCACTTGCACTTTCACAAGGTAAATGAAAACCTATATTATCTATCTTCGTTGTTCTTCTTGTATGGCTAACTACCGCTATTCTGTAGTATGAATCAATAATTTTGCATTGCAGGCTCTGAACCATTATTGTTCGTTCAAATCAAAAGTACGACTTGTGGTACTGAAATCACTTAAGGTTGTTTCTAATGCTTCTTGTTCGATAATTTAGTAAACGATGTCCGGAAAAACTTGAATTTACTGCTTTCTGCATTTTTTTAAATGTTGCGTGTTTATCGTGGAAGGCTGTTCATTTTTTTCCGACTTGATACTTATCCTGTATGTTTGATTTGTAATAAATCGAATTCCACAACAACATACGGCTTTATTAGAGTCGCTACTCTTCAATAGCAAACGAGTGTCTGGACCTGATATACGTACGATAACTGCTTTAAAACAGTATTGCCTTACAAATTAGAGAATAAATAGATCGGTTGAATTGAGATCATTCGAGATCGGGGAAATTTACAGTTAAGGCATGATTATTTTGTTATTGCTAATAGATGGAGAAGCGTTTTTTGTATTGAAAGTGTTTGTTGTCGACGGGCAGGAGGCATTGAACAGGCGACAGGAAACAGTTGCGGAGGTTGTGATGCGAAGCAGCACGCCGTTTGGCCAGAGCAGCATAACTGAAATATACATAATGATTTTTTTTTCCATGTCGTGCGTAACTTCTTGCTCTAAAAACGTGGGCAAACGTTTTCAGTTCATGCACACGAAGTCTAATTCAGTCGCGAAAGTGTGTTTTCGAAGTCAGCCACACTTTTTTTAACTGTCATCAACACAACGCATTCACTATTCAAAATGTAGCATTTGTAGTATTACTTCACTAACAAACTAATCCAATTGTTGGATGTGGTGAGTTAAAATTACATTTCCCAAATTAGCAGAGTGACGCTAGGTTTCATGTTGATCGAAATAGCGAACTGTACTGCCAAACAAGTCCAAACTTGCTTGCAATAACGTACAATTCATCCGCTTGTGCGTCTGTTGGATAAGCGGACGTCGTGATAAGTAGAAATGAAAGGAAAATGGAAGCAATCATTGTGAACAGGGCAGATGCCATCGCTGTATTGGGGGCCCTGAAACTCAACCTGTATATTATGAATTCTTGATTCATACATAGAAACATGATAAAACGCAATAACGAGAAATACAACATAATCATCAGAAGAGATAATTTAAACAGATATGTTGTATTCATTGAGCAAAATAAATACAGCAGATATAACTTTGAATTTGTTTGCTCCGAAGAAAAATATTAAGGCGCAGTTCCGCCAAACAACGCCTCATTCCAAGGTCCATAAACGGTAATTGAAAGCAGCCGTGGGTTAGCTTTTTTCACAGAAATAATGCTGGAACATTAGTCCATGGAATTCAAAGTAATGATGATAAGTGTCTTATTCATTTAGAACGCTTTCTTTAATATGAACGGCGATTTGATTATTTATTTCATTTTTCCATCACGTGTCTGACGCGCTGGGGTGAATTGGTTTAGTGAAATTCGCTGAAGAGAATTGGACTTTTCTCGTTACTTTACAAGTTGGATTATCGCTGAACTAGGAATATTTTCTGACGTCACGGAGCAGTTCCATATCTAAATTAAAACCGCGTGAAATGCCATGATAACATTTGTTTCATAGTCAGCAGTTTAAGATTTTTGAGAGAAAGTAAGCAGCACTTCTGGATTTTTGCAGAGCGAGGAAATCCGATTTGCATTTACGCTTGGTACATACGGAAGATTCGTATATCAAGGGCCATGCTCAATTCACGGCTGAAATTGGGGTGCGCGGCAAAATCCTGGCGGGAAGAAGTTTCGCGGAAAGGTAAACGCTAGGATTGCTTATCATTAAAGAGCACGCGCTAAAGTCGTTGCAGCGAAAATATTTTGTATGGAAAATTTTGGATACTCAGTGACTCCCAAGCACCTGGCGAGACTGGCAAAGGCTGAGCTAACACTAGGTGTGCACCTCTAGCAAAGTTTCGCGCTGCTCGGAATACCGTACAATTGGAACAGTCAGCGGGAAGCATTTCTATGGTCCGAACCAGCATATATATAGACACTTTGCATTCACGTAAAAACTTGGCGACTCCACAAATAATCGAAACATTGTTAATGGAATAAGGTGTTTTTGCGGCTAAAATTACGTGTGTTGCATTACTATCGGCTGAATCCAGGAAATAGAATAACGAAATAAATATAAAGAATGCGGTTCTTTTGCTGTCGGTCTGTACTCATTATTCGAGCCGGCGTCATGCAACTTAAACCAAATTAGTCTATTAGAGGTAAAAAAATTCTTATGGGAATATCATAAGTTCAAATATGCAACACGTTTGTTGGTTGATCATTTAAGCCCATTCAGCGATACATTATGGATAGGACGGTTATAGTGTATATTATTGTGGCGAGCGAAGTTTATGATTATAACGTAATTAAAATTGCCGCCCATTAGACGCATGTAATGGGCGCCATGGACCATCAAAATACTAAACAACTTTCAAAGAGCCATGTTTGTGCGAAAAATCAAAACATATCTTTATCAAAACATATCGACGCTTCGCCACCTAATTGTGAGTGTGTATGACTTTTACTCATCTTATGTTAATATTCCAGTAACGGCCTTGTTCTGAAGGACGCTTTTTTTCTATTCGCATGAAACAGGCACTGGTGCTTCATTACTAGCGTTAGTTAGTAGAACAACAATTTTGAGAGTCATGTAAGTGCGACCAAACGAGCCACACCTGAGGTGTACAAATGACTTTCTAACCACCTTCGCCTGTTTTGAATGGATATTGTTGAATATGAAACAGATTCAATTAGTTGTCTCATATGGTGAACTTAATTGAGTCGCACGGCGAACTACCGGTTTCTCAGTAAAGATATTGCACTATTCTTTGCAATATTACTAAAACAGGTAAATGGTTATGAACGCATGTTAAGAAAAGGAAGTCGCTCGAACCCGAATAAACCAGATAGCAAAGAACAATTCCCTTTTGCTCAAAAATAGTTTCCGATAGAGCGGTCGGAAAAAAAAGTGTGTTCGTAAAAGTGGATATCGCCTGGTTTATAACCTCTTTTATATGGAAGATATTACTGAGCTATGGTGCTTCGACGCTTATTTTTATTTATTACGCATGCAAATGGGGCAGTAATCGCTGCGAAAATAAATGCATGTTCTCTTGTAGTGTTTATATGCTTTCTTCCTGTAGCGATAAGCGGAACTCGTCTGTGAAACTTATGCGTCATTTTCTACAGAATTAGCAAAGAAAATCTACAAGCTCGTTTCGAAATAAGTATATACATTAACTTATCAGCAAAACGCTTGTTAGTTGAAATAGGCAGCGATACTTTTACCATCTAGAACAACTGATTGCTTTCAACCAGTGATGAAGAACTGCTGATATGACGTGCTTCGGCCAATGACCTTTAGAAGAACTTCTTTGGGGTTGTGCACGGTTAAATGCAGTGAATATGCACTTTTTAAAGGAAAAATATGAAACATTTTGGTGAAGGCATTAATCGTCTGTGAAACTTATGCGCCATTTTCTACAGACTTAACAAAGAAATCTACAAGCTCGTTTCGAAATAAGTATATACATTAACTTATCAGCAAAACGCTTGCTAGTTGAAAAAGGCAGCGATACTTTTACCATCTAGAACAACTGATTGCTTTCAACCTGTGATGAAGAACTGCTGATATGACGTGCTTCGGCCAATGACCTTTAGAAGAACTTCTTTGGGGTTGTGCACGGTTAAATGCAGTGAATATGCACTTTTTAAAGGAAAAATATGAAACATTTTGGTGAAGGCATTAATATTTCCGGCATGATTTCTACTTCCAGTTGCTCGGTTGCAAATGCGCATAGCTAAGATGCTAATGTGAACCCGGATACAAATAACAGGCCGGACGGCTTATATTAGAATGAACACCAAACGTTTTAGGCTAATATATTAATCTCACAATCAATGGACCAATCAACGTCAGAGTTATGAACAACAAGTGTACTGTTCATAACAATGCGCTTCATTTTATTTTATCATGCATGCAACCATAGCAAATTTGTGTGTTTTATAGAAATTCAGTTACGCTAGGTAGTTGAGCCACTTTATTTGCATCATCATCTGCAAAAACAATTCCTGAAACATCTTCTAACAGCAGAATGTGAATTAAGTTCTTTCGTATTTGCGTAGGTTGCACAGAGCAGAAAAATATATTCCTGGAATAACGAGACAGCGGACATGAAGCACCTGCACCAAAACCGAAAACTCCACAATAGTTTCCATGTTGCAAACTTACAAACCGATAAAATGGAGCAAAGAGACGTGGCCGTGCCAAAACTTGATTGTTTCTGTTTGTAAAGTTTTTAAAGCCAAACTGTGTTAATGAACAATTCGTGGAGCAATACGAATGGCTTTGATACGACTACTTTTGATTTTCGAAAAAATGAATCACTCTTTCTCTTCAACTTCAGAGACACAAACTATCAGTCTTGTTCGCTGTTCATAGCAAAAGTAGATTTGCAGAAAATGGATTCTTTCATCGAATTCGGGTTTGAAATAGTCGTGGCTTGTTATTATCTTGTCTATGTCTAATTTATATCTAATTTTTTATACCCATGAAAAGCGGATAGTCACGATGGACTGCGTTTACATTTCTTCTTTCTCCTAACAAAAAATATATAGTGTTTTCCTCGGAGAAACATACGCGCAGACTTTTTGTTGAAACTATGCAGTTTCTATACTGACTCACTTTTTATACTAACTCCGCGATGCACTCTAGAATTCGACAAACAGTACCCAATTTAGTGGGCAAATAAATTGAAACACGTCGCAACATTACTTGAATCAAATTTGTTCCTAGAATTGGTAAGTGCAATTTGGAACTGTTAGAAACAATATATGTATGGAAAGAATAAAATTTGACATTATAACGTGGTAGGCAATTATAGTTTTGGTGCATTCACAGATACATAGAGTGGGAAATTTTGAGGCCCAGTACTTATGCCGGCCCTTGCCAGACACTAAAACTCTCATTCGGATGGTGTTTCGTATTAAGAATGTGAAAGAACGCCCGACTTTATGATTTTCATAAAAAAAAAAGAATTGGAACCTTGCTCTAAAGACAAGAACTGTTACAACACCAAGTTAATTTCCGTTGCCGTCTCAGGGAGTATTGTTTTCGTTGAGGCAAAGACCAACTTCTAGGAGCAGAAAAAAGAAGAAGAAAATTTTACAAGTTGAAAGAAGATCCAGGCAGAATGCATAAATGAATTGCTCTTACTGTGGTCATTGACTTCCCGCCTATCTAGTTACGCATTGTTTTCCCCCAAATATATATTTCCTTGGTGTGAGAATACTGAATACTCAACATTCAAAACAACACGCCTATTCGTGAAATCAGTACCTTATACATTTGTTTTGCCTTATTGGATACAAAAGGAAAATATAACCTCATATGTATGCGTAACTGCAAAGCATGAGAATCGTGCTCCCTCATACATAAGCTAAGTATGTATATGAGACTAACAGCAAACGATACGATGATAATTCTGAGTTTAACCAAAATGTTGTTCATCGTGCCCAACGAAAGCACGAAAGTCACCGTATTGTTAGAATTGTTTTCAGCCTATCATTGTTTTTGTAATCCACGGAATCACAACTCCAAATAAAGGAAAAAAAATGAGAAACCCATAAAGCGTATTGTTTTCATATTAAGAAAAACAGGATTATAAGAACAGGATGTATAACCTACTTAACTATAACAACAAAAATTAGTGGTATTTGGTTCCCGCTACGGAACTTGTTATGACACTCGGTACATCAGTGGGACAACTGGCAACGTCACTTATAAAGCTTTGCTTTTCATAACAAAACTAATAAAGTACGAAAACTTCAACTGTTGATGTTATTTCTGTTCTAGTTTCTAGTTACTAGACATTGCTTAAGGTGTGACTGGTAACTCCTTCACTAAATCTCATTAACTACGAGATGTTGAGATAAACATTCCAAGCAGAAAGCTCCACATAAACAATCACGTCTACAGGATATAATTGGGAACTGATTGGATTTAAATCTTGTTAGATCTTGCTAAAAAGGGATCGGAAGAGAAACACGACTAACAATAAGACATAGTACAACATTTTGTATTTAGGTCCTTTAAAATAAGGGGAACAGTTCCATTACAAATGACTATGTGTGTGTGTGTGTTCATGGAACACGTAATTCTATAGTGATCGCTCGTTTATTATGAGCGAACTGGTGCATGACCAACCAGGAAATTAGACGTCATTTCGTCGTTAAACCGTTAAACGAAGTCATAATACGACAGACAATGTAGTTTATCTGTTTTCTGCGTGCATATGGGTGGTAGACTCGACTTGTGGCTGATTGGAAGACTCTACCCTTCATTAAGTTTCCAATTAGTGGTGCTCGAATTTTTGGAAATTTTTTTTTGACGAATATAACCCGGTGAAGAAACATAATAAAGGAAGACGTAGTGAGTCTAAACGTGGGGGTGGGTGGGCTCTTTATTTCACAAAGAAACACGCGTGAAGCGCAATTTATTTGCTCTGACAATGAGTTGACCAAAAAGGCATACGTGATAAAAATCAGGAACATTTTGGTTAAAATGTTTCCAATAATATGACACTGTTCGGCGCACAGCCTGATTGTGAGCTGAAGTTCCGACAACCGTTCGGCGAAGAAAATAGCATTCCGTTTGACTAATATGTCCTCAGCTTTCTGCAAACACTGTTTGTTTTCCGAGTAGGATGTGATGGTTTGGTGGGATCGTCCACGCTTTAATCACCGGGTAGTTGTTTAAAAGTTAGCTGCGAACTTGGGATGTGTGCTTTAGCGCCATTGGGCCACGCAGCCCAGAATAACCTGAGAAACTGGCCAATACAGGTATGAAATGAGCAATTTACGTATGAAATGACCTCTGCATCATAGTTGGGAATGATTCGGACAGAAATTATGAATTCCCATGACCACGCGCGATTTCCAGTAATTATCTATTAAGCGCAGTTACTCAGTGACCAGAAATGATAGATGTCAAAAGTTCGTGAATTTAAAATGGCCTCAATTATAGCTCCATGAGAGCTCATTGCAATTTAGTCCGGTGCTCGTTTTATTTTTCAAATGAAATGTCGCCAGTTATCTGCAAACGTAACAGAAGGGCTTGGTCAATTGAGTTTTGGTCAAAGTTTGGTGACCCCCGATATAGGGCATCATTGGGTCACTGTGTTATGAAGCATTGATTGGGAATCGGCATGTGGCTCGTAAAGAGTTTTCGTTTGGGCTATATATTTTATATAGAACAGAACAGAACAGGTCATGTTCTATTTGGTTCCATAGTTAATGGGAGGTATCTGCACTAGACGTAACAGCTCACTGGGAACATTGTGACATTTTTTTGCGAGGAAGGCAAAATCTTCAGTGCTTCTACATTTCTCAGAAATACTACCCCAAAAATCTTCATGCTGACAATAAGTAAGAATGCTCTTTGCCAAAAAAAAGGTTGAATCGCAATGAACAGAAAAGTGTGAAAACACAATTCACATTGGCGCGGCAAGGTCGAAGGACAGTTTATCTTTATGGAATAATTATGGAATTATAGCAAGAATTTCTTTAATGTAAAAAACAACGAAAAAGTGAAATGCTAGATACAAAAAACGCACGTTGGCGAAGAAAAACGCTTCCGTGGATTAACTCAATCGTTTTTTTTCATTTAACAGGACCGTGTGGGCGATGGACAGAAATAGAAGTATGCTAAGGAGTTCATTAAAACTGTATGACGAGAGAAAAGGAAGGAGTATCCTTAATAAGAAAATATTAATGGATAAAAGCAAAAGGTGACATTATTCGTTCCATCGCGTAACATCAGGGCAAATCGTGTCAAAGTGTGATTATCATATTAAAATATGAATTGATATATATCCCAAAAGAAAGTGGGCATCTCCTAAAGGACCAATTCATTGGTCATTGCATACTATGATTTTACGACGTGAATGTATTTTCACGTTACGCACCTTTCAACAATAGGGTCGAACAACAGTCATTATATTACATGTCAATGAACTATGTTATAAGAAAACAACCATAGGTTTGATTTATAAATTAGCCTTAAGTCAATATAACTATGTAGAATCTTTATGCTCGAAGAACTAAACCTTGTATACTTGTGAGCTGCAACAGCGAGAAAGAACCGCATTTTTTTACTCTGGTACGCAACGGATAATAACTTATATAAACAATATCCGTTTCAAAACTGAAATGTATTGACCATGCTTGTCTCAAAGGTACTGTTATTTAGCTCTTTTTTTATTGTATTTATAAAATGAAGCGTTCATTCTTTCATCCAACAGGTGCGTTCGTTGTTATGAACGTCGAACCTTCTTAAAACATTCAATTTTACAGTTGTACGTAAAAAGAGGGAAATTCGAGCTGGGTACAGTTAAATTAATTATTACAATATAACTGCAACTTTAACTGTGTACCTAGTACGTACATGGTTTATTGTTGAATTGATTAAGTGAACTTTTAATTACAATTTTCGGTGTAACGATTTGCCATCCTCTTTCATAATTTGTTTATTTCTCATTTTGCGGCTGTTTTTCAGAGGTCGATAGCGCCAACCCGTCAACAACGCCTTGCGTTCAATATATAGGTGTCTGGTTATGTTATCGCTACGCAGTATTTTTTTCCCCAAGGCTCGTCTCAGAAATTCACCGGTCCTCGATGAAGCAATCCGTGTTCTACGGGATTAGAATTTGCCGTCATTCGTTGTGCTTGTGTCCACTATTCGTTTATAGGGATAGTTCATATTATCACCAAGATCACACTGAAGAATATAAAACTAATATGCTATTTATGAACATTTCATACCACATGCTAGATTATATCTTACAGATGCTTATTCATGTAGTTCATAATTGCTACTTAAATTATTGTGGCAGATCAATTTGCATCGATTGTCAGCTTATTGTTGACAATGCGTAAAGGAGGGACAGTTGTCTCTCTGACCACTCAGACCTCAGGTCGAAAAGTCAAAAGATATCCTCTCTCAAAGAATGTCCTCTGTAGTTTTTTCATAAACCTTTGTAATATGTCTCTTGTATTTTTCTATCAGTCAACTGTATTACTGTTCGTCGGTACCGGCAACCGTGTTTTAGTGCACGGAACAACAAGTCATCAACCTAATTTTGTTTTCCACACGAAGTTCTACAAAGAGTTTTGGATGACAATATGAGTTTCAAAGGCCCTTTACTAATTTCTTGTTTTGATGAATGCCCTCCTCCGAGTTATCGACACGGTAAAATTGCTCGAGTTCGCTTCGAAAAGTTAATTGTTTTTGGCAAATTGGTTAGTGCAGACCATATCCGATCCATCTTTTCCCCCCCTCTTTACAAAATTAGAAGGAACAAACTCTTCACTCTTTTTAAGAAGCCGATTATAGGGCCGCGTAGTTGGGATGCAATTGGAAATAAAATGGTCTTATTTGAGTTCATTTAGTGTTTTGATAGCCGAAACTACAGGTCAGTCGCAACGCATTACTGATCTAAAACGCTTATGTTCTTTACTTCCGTTCGTAGACACGTAAATGAAATCGGCTTTGAAAAATAGTCTACGCGCAGTTCACATGTGAATGAAAGGTAAACAGAGGTCAAGCTTCCACGTGCTTCACTCGAAAATTTCACTTTCCTTACGATTTTCTACCTCATTTCAAAGTCTTATTTCTATTCACTTCATTTAAGTGCCCGATTATTTTTTATAATTCTTACATAGTCCTATCACTTTATATATCATTGTTGAACAGGTATGTTGTGTTCCAAAAATTCCATTTGTACCTCATACATTGCAAATATCATGATGATTTTCATGGAAAGCATAAAAATTAATAGAAATATGCACTGCTAATGGTAAGATGTGCTTTTTATTTCATCAAGAAATATTTCAGTATTTAAAAATGAGCTCAACTATGTTGAAGGGAGCCTCCTGCGGACGTATATTCACAAGGGTTAGTTGATGATTTCTCAGGCTATAAGCCTTGATGTTTCTGAATCAAAGTTTCGAAGAAATCTAAAAAAAATCGATAAAATAGACGCATACCAATTCAATAAATCGATAGTTGACAAGAAGCTTCTTCACTGATGCATGTTCATTTTGGTGAACGGTTGAAGTTGGTTGGCGGTTTTGTGAATGGCTTTTATAGGAAAGAAGGAAATTATATAATATTTGCCCGTATTTTAGCGCGCTTCGGATCAAATATTCGTGGGCAGCAACGCAAAGCTGCGACCACAACTGGAACAGCACATGCTGAGGGACGTCCAAGTGTCAGTGCTGCATAAGTGGGTGCTACGTAATTGTGATTTTGTTCAGTTTCCGATATTTGAGAAATTTCTGCTAGACGGTAGATTGCAAGAAACTGTCTACGTTTCCAATTTCGATAGCCTAATTCGTTCAGCAATTCAAAGGCTCTCCTGGTGTCCAAAGTGCTCAAAGATCACGGTGCTACAGTTAACAATTTCAGCCTAAAGGTAAAAAGCTCAAATATAAAAAAAATGCTTTGCTGGAATTTGAACCAACATTACTTGTTTCTTTTCTTTACACATAAATATAGAACAATACTACCATGTGTTTAGGGTAACAAGAAGCCAATGCTGGATAGTTGCCGTGAAATTGATCTTGCTGATGAGCAGAGCGCGGTGAGCACTTTTGCCAGTCTTCATTTTCTTTATATCATAAAAAATACGAAATTTACCTTCGTGCGTTATTATTTATTTACAGAGATACTTGGAGAACTGCCTGAAACACAGTGATGTCTTCGTCAACGGTGTGGAGAAGAATGCACTGAAGGGACTCGGGTTTGACAAGGAGCTCGCCGCCAAGAGATACGGACAGCTCATTGTTACGAACGTAATTGGTATGTGCTCAGAAATAGCATTCACAGAAATGTGATATGTGTTTTTTTTCAATTGATTTATTCAACGAGCGTTGACATACTTGTACCTAGAACTCGAGCGTTACGTTATTTTCCGGGAATTACGTACCACAAAAATAATAACAATTTTATTGGATAAATGTTAATGTAAACTATGAAAACTATGAAAGTAATACTGAGTGTTGAAATTTTTCAGTGAAAATTATGAATGATGAAGTGGTAAGAAAATATGAATGTAATAATTGAATATAATTACCGTAATACAATGTTGGCTATCTCTCATTGAGCGATTTTAGGCGAGGACTCATTCTCCGCTATGTGTACGGTGAAAAATATCGCCATCAGTCTATTTCTTCGTGAAAAGTTTTCTGGAGGGCAGGTAAATGAAGGAACGCAGGAAGCACTCACCGACGATGTATATACCTACTAACCAATTACTAAGTCACCGCGTTCTAATTCGTTTTGTTTTAGTAACCAGCGTCATATTTCCACTAACCTCTTCTAAATATGATTCAAATGTTTGTGAATGCACAAGAAGCTTTATGGCTGCTCAATTTGGTATTTACAACAAAAATTCTTGTGTAAATAGTCGGTCGTTTTGTTGACAATTTAATAGCACATTTATTATCATTAACCAACACGAAAATGAAAAGATTCGCACAAATAATTGATGTGGACGATTAACTGGCACAGACTGATCTTCGAATATTGACCTATGTAACCCACTTTTTGAGAGCACATACCAATATTGTTTATGTGGTCAATCATGCAGATGTGAATTTGTACTGTTTTGATCTGCGTGTTTTGCTGAAAGAAAATCAAGTTGTCCCTTTCCTCAGGTAATCAACGTGACGGAACCCGAGGTGTACCGAAAGGAGCTCGACCAATTCTACAATGAAAAACAATAGTCGAGTAGCCATCTGCACGAATTTTCTCTGCAGTGCACAAATTCGGTATTCATTCTCGGATTCAAACTTCGTGTTAGTGCCCGTTTTGTTTTAGCGAGGGCACATAACACTGCTTATATTGATGCCTAAGATTAGGGACACATTTTGAACATTTTCGTTTCATGTAATTTAACACGCGTTTCGCAGACATAATGTATATATGTACTTAATTGTAAAAAATGTTATGTAGCAGTTTTTCGACACAGGGTACCCAGAGAGATTTCTTTTGCGTCATACTTTTGAATAAATCTTCATCTAAAATTCATATGTTTTATTTTCGAAGAGACATATTTAAAAAAAAATTACTTGAAATAAAATTGTACCCGTTGTAGTGGGCAAAGCAAAGAGAGTCGCTGCTGATGGCAAAACTTAAAAAACTAATGTGAATACACAAAAAAATGAAAGCGCGAAATAAAATCGATGTCTAGGTGATTAAATATTTACAATCATATGCCACTGTCAAAAAATCAATAATACGATAATTGCACATATAATGAGTTCAATCATAAAACAAAACAAACTAAAAAAAAAAAACAAAGAAAAGAAAATTCACCGTATAATTTGAGACCCTTTGAAACCCATGCTTATCATTTAGACAGCTCACTATGGAAGAGGAACGAATAACTTATTTGCACTGACTTGAATATATACGGCAATGTATCGAACATATAATGATGAGACATTCACTTACTATCACTTAAAGCAACGGTTAAATCTTGGAAAAGTAGAAAAACAATTTGTCATCGAGCCTTATCAAATATTTGAAGTGATATGACACCTATGTTATGCGCCATTTCGGCACGGGATGGCACGTATATTCTAAGTATAGTGCATGGAAATGCAAATTGGCCTCGATACTCTTTACAAACAAAGTGCCATACCGCTTTAAGTTTTCTAATGATTCGTGCTACCAGAGTGTTCCATCATCTACACGTTCAGTGTCCGTTGAAGGTCTTGGCGTTCTTGGGGGCGGAGCATCCTTCCTCCAGTACTTCATTAATAAAACTAATATGCAAATGCACATCGCGTCTGAAAGCGTAACCATCATCATGCGATTATTCTTCTCACTAATACCGATAAGCAAACATTATATAATTTAATTGAGACAGCGATTTCAATTGCATAAAGGTCGGATATATTTCTTTAGCGATTGATTATAGAGAGCTTTTGTAATAGATGTTAAAGAATTTTATGTAGGTTACCGAATAGTACATAAGAAAAGCGAGAACACCTACCGTTCATAAGTCCCAAAAGGGCTAAGAATATGTCCATATACGCGTAATTGTGTGCCCATTCGGAGGGTGACCGTGGATCTTGTGCGTAGTGAAACCACCTAAAAAAATACATATAAAAGTGAAAGTGCCTTCCTCAGTAAGCATCGTTTGGCAGTACTGACGAATGGAATTTAATCTCCGATAGCTCGAAACCGTCGTATTTATTGCATTAACAACCTCACGGATTTAAACATTACATTCACAAAAATAATGTATGCAATAACGGTATACAACAAAGTGCAAGACGAGATAACTGTAAACTAACCGCACAGCTGCTGCCGCACTATCGATTGATTGGACAATATTGATCGGAAGGACCACCCACAGCGAGACGCAGTGAATAAATGCCGGCCAGTGGAGATGAAGAGTGCGCAGAGTGAAAAGACCAGTGAAGCTGGCTATCTTTAAATAGATATAACATACTTCTTTAAAGGATCGCAGTCACTACAAATTCGTCTTTTTTATTTGCTTTTCATTAAATATTCAAATATGTGAAGGAAAATACGGTCCCAGCATCAAAGTGCAGCAAAACGAACTCAGTGAGAGAAATCACTGCTTATGAGTTGTACTAATATACCGTAGTTTATATTTGCCCGTATAGCGGCACCTAATAAATACCCTGCAGTGATAAACCACACGCCAGGTGTAACACGGCAGGCTGCTCACTCTCAAAGTACCCATGGCAATTGCATATACGCACCGGCGACGGTCATTTACCAAAACCCATTTTCATTGATTTCTCTCCCTGAGTTCGCTTTTATGTGGCTTTTTACTGGCTGCATATTGTTTTATAAATCTTCTTGCACTGAATAAAAATCGAATAAAAAAGTTGCATTCGTAGTAACTGCGTCCCTTTAATCAAGAACAGCTTCGCTAAACTACGCGACAATTAAGGAATGTCTACATGTATTTTGACATTGTGGCGTCATGTTTTTAAAAATGAAGGAAAAAAGAGATAACCAACCAGGTTCAAAAGTGGCATGAATATATTGGTGCCATCCGAGCAATTCACTTCTTCATACATCACCGAGAACTGCATTCCGAGACAGAAACAGACGATTCCAAATACAAACAACAACGTGGCGAGCAGAAAGTGAAAGTAGACGAGCAGAATGAACCATCGCCATTTCTCGGAGGGAATGTTCAACAGAGACCAGGTATTGATTTTCTGAATTGGAGGGAACTGATTCATAAAACATACAATTAGAAGGTAAGGAGAGCAGGTTGATACAAAAAGGCAGTACAATTGCTTTAAATTGCTTAAAATTGCTTTAGGAGAGCAGGTTGATGCAAAAAGGCAGTAAAATTGCTTTAAATTGCTTTAGGAGAGCAGGTTGATACAAAAAGGCAGTAAAATCGCTTTAAATTGCCTAAATTTGCTTTAGGAGAACAGGTTAATACAAAAAGGCAGCAAATTGCCTTAAAATTTCGTACCAGTTCCAATTGCCATGCCGCATTTGTAAATTTGTCCAGAAGGCGCCTGAGCATTCCTTTAAACAACGTTATTAATACTTTATATGGTCAAGTAGTAGGAAATATTGCGTTAATGGTATAATATTGCATCCAAACTAGAAATACAAAATACAGAATGCAAACGAATCAATGGATATGCATGCAGATAAGAACCAAGCATTTTGAACTGACGGTTTTAACGTTATCAGTAAACAGCAAGTTTTGTTTTAATTCAGAAGACAATTCCATTTTAAAATCACATGTGAATTTAATAATTTGTCAGCTATTTTCCCAAATATACTTGAGCTTACAATACAACAGCACATCTAGTGATAATTTTGTAAAAACGTCTGAACATTGAAAAACTTAGTGTTGTTATTTTCAAACTATATGTTACGTTTTTACACCATTATGAAAAATGATAGCATGGAGTGAGAAGGAGGTTATAAGTCTGCAAACATACTCATTCACATGCTCAACATGTATGGTGTGTACCACCAATAAAGAGCAAATAGAGGGCAGAAATAGCAGAAATAGAAATGGTGCTAATGTAAATAGCCACACTTTTCTGCAACTGCTCGTAAATGTTGAGTTCAAACGAAATAATAAAGGCTTAAAAATGTTATTTTGCGGTAAACGTTGCTGGATTCAACATTGATCATGAGAAGAAAGTCGAACCATCAGTGGATCTCTTAATTAGACTTGAAATTAAACTCTTCCCAACGTTTCGATTTCCGGGGATAACATTTCCAGATGTAAGTCTTTGACTTTGGCTTTTAGCCACCAACTTGATTTACTTCAATGCAAAGGAAATTGTTGAGTAATGAACATGATTGAGAATGGACGGGTTCGTATATAGGCAAAATCAAGGGAACTAAACTAAGGAAAGTGTCCGCCTAAAACGTCAAGGACTTCTTGAGGCCACTAAATATAGTGAGATGTTAGTGGTTCGAAAGGTGTGCGGATGGCAAATGAGACCGCGCGGACTGAAATGCCGTTTCCGCACGTCCGGACAACGCAGCATCGTCTACAGTCTCACTGAATACAGCACTCTTTTGTCGACCTTCTCTGCGTCTAACAGGTTTGCACCGTCATGATCCGGCTCTCGTCTACGTCTATGAGGTGTCAACAAGCAATCAGACGTTGCGTTTTTACACCAACATCTATGCACTCTCATAAAGCTACGGTTCTCTGCCTTCCGCGTATTATACGTAAACGACAACACTAATCTGCAGCGAAAAGAAATCGGACATCGTTTTGTACGAGCAAGTCGCCAAAAATGTGTCTACTCCGCACCATATTTCATTGGTCACACATCGACGGAAAGCATCATGAGAAAAGTCCATTATTACAAACTTACGTTGCCCTAAATAACTAAAACGATTTCATCCTGCTTATTTACAGGGATGGAGTATCTGGAAGTTCATCGTGATGCACTGCAAATTCCAAAATATTCTTCATACAACACTGATGTTCGCCTTTTTGTCAATGAGGTCGGACGCGAAATGTGCGTGCTTGTGTGTCGGGCAAATAATGCTTGCACTCGGAAGCGGACTCTTTCCCTTTCCGCTCTTCTTTCCACGCGTCAGGTGCGAAAGCGACCGATCGAGAGGAGTGTTGCTGTTTCGATTGCAAATTGTGAGATCACTATGAGTGGTTCCCATCAAAAGTCGACCAAAAACCACAAGCGATCGAAATTTTACTCTACAAACTCTAAAAGAAGCATAAATTACGCGAATTTTTCAAAAAAATTAGGACGGTATTATGCGCTACAAATAATGTCGGGAAGAATAAAATATACTGCGTTTTGAAAGTGTGAAAATCATGTTTGAATGAAGTTATAGCTAAGAATAAGTAGAGGCAATAGATAAACAAAGTGTTCGGGACGAATCTTTCTGTAATCGGTCGTCTGTGTGTTCCCAGACACAATAAATGCACGCTATTTTTCAATTACATACGCTCAATATATATGCATAGTGTAACATCAAAAAAAATATGAAGATGTTCTATAAATGTGGCATGTTGTTCTAAAAGATTTTGTTGATTTTATGTCATGCAATATTAGTTTATTTTCTCTTGTCGGCACTTTGCAAGAAGCAATGAATATTATTAGAAAAATAGGGAATCTTTTCAACCAGAATGGCAGTATTGAAAAGAAACAAGCTATTATAGTCCTTGAATTGGAATGCAGTACTTGTGGAAAAGTCTATGCAAGGTTAAGTTCTACAGTTGTGTGGATAATTTCGACAGTTATGTGTTGACGGAGTCTCCCGTACGGGGGATTTTGGAACGCGCTCATTTAATTTATGCACAACAATGTGCCAATAGTGACGCAACACATTTGTCTTTCAATGAATACGGCAATTGTAGTGTCATGGGTGTCAACTGCATACTATGCATTTTTAAAGATAGGGTGCTTGCTCTGAAGGTACTATGCAAATTGAGAGGATTTTTCCATAGAAAATCGGGAACAATAAAGCCATGAGTCTGTGAGACCACATGCGGTAAACGACAGCGATTCAAATTTTGCACCTTTACTTGACAAACATGGTTTTTTTTCATGGGAGATTTTTCAGCCCATAGTCCATAGTTTGTTTTGTGGATAGCAAATGGATAAAGAGTACTCTTGTAAAATTACATGTAGTGAAGTGATGCTACTGGAGCGAGCTGGTGTTTCTGACTTGACAGGGCAACATGGTTGAAGTGGAGACAGTTAGAAGTCGTTCCTTATCGCAAAGTCGCTAGTCGAATGTTTATAAACCTTAACTCAATCCTGGGCCCCGCAAAGTAAGTTCCCGTTTCACCCAGCAGATATTTCCTGCATTTTTTGAGCATTCAGGTCAAGATCCCAAAATACAAAATGTGATAGTATATATAACAGTTTATTGATGATACGTAAACAAGGAAGTTAACATATCTTAAAAAGCAACCCTGAGATAGCGCTTCACAACGCAGCATACCGACAAGGGACCAAACTACAAAAAACCGCACGAACGAAAAAAAATATAATAAACAACATGATATGCACTCAGCATTCCACCTCTAGTGCCACTTTGCGAAGAGCATATCCAAAAAGCAAATGAAGTTACTAGAAAAGCATGCGACTGCAAAAAAAAAATAAGCTGTAATAACCCTATGAACATGGGTTGCTATACAAAGTTTAGCACCACTGGAGAACCATTGTGGAATACCTTATGAAGTGTGAAACGGCCGAATTGCAGCATGAGTGGGTGTGAAGCATAATTGAGAAGAGAATATTTTCACCATGGTAACTTTGTATTACGGAAAAGTGGGTTATTTGGATAATGTAGGTTTTTTCTGTAAAACAATGGCGGTGCCACTCTTGTGATTAAAAAGGTTGTTTCTGTAATAATTAGAAGCAAAACTGCAGTTCAAAGTGCGTTGCAGTTCCATTTGATGGAAATGCTTCCACATAAGTGAAAACGTATAATTCTAAGTCGCTCACAAGAATATAAATGTTCTTTTTGATTTCCAAATAGAGTATTAAAATCGAGGGCCATAGTACGTTTGCGTGAGGTCTCTTGAGATGCATTCTAATGGCAAAGCAGTTAATTACTGGTATTCCATGATGTAAGGAAGTTGCGGGAAGACACGCACTTTAGTACTACGTCCATATAAAAGAGATAGACTTAATCGCTCCCAGTTACACATGCTTAGCACGCAATTGGTGTTTACTAATTGATGATTATCTACTTCGATTGAGCACAAAATGCAATATACGAATTGGAAAAGCACTTGCACTTTCAGAAAGCACTATTTCAACAGGTGGAAAAGGTGGATTATCGAAACTTCCGCGAGAAAAATTTTTTAGCGGTCAAACATGAATAAAGTTCGAAAATATTGCACAATTCTCTTGTGCATTTTTTTATTTAAATGAAATCGTTACTTTTGAAAATAATCCATAGATAAAAAATGAATTCGTGGACCAAATTTTAACAAGAACACTTCCTGTTAAACATTAGAGTAACGTTTCTTTCTTGAAAATGCACTTCGAAACGTCAGGCTAGGTAACGGGTAAGCTATTAGTTAAACAGTAGTCAAGATCAAAGTCCATATGCGTATTCAACGCACTCAATGAGGACTGGTAAGTAGCGATTACGCACTACTATATAAACACTGCTTTACAAATATTCACGCCACATCTCAGGCCAACCCAAATACAAATGAATGTGCATATTTTCTATGTAATATATGTTGGTTACGTGAACATCCGCCATCGGCTATAAATGCTGGAGCAATTTAGTGAGGAAATTTCCGCGGGCAACTTGTTTCAAGTTGAATTTCTGACGAAAATAATAAATGTTGGGCACAACCACCTTGACTACCTGAAGGAGTGGGATATTGGGAGAAGACAACAATAACAGAATCATAATAAGGTTGACATCCAAATATGGCAAATATGCTCTAGGCATTCGGCGTGATTGAACATTCATGACCCCGCTTAGTGGTTCAGATTTTTCGTCAATCACACCTGCGGAGTGACGAGAGGCATACATAGTTGTTAACGTTGGTAAAGTTCTTAAAAAAACGGGTAGTCTAATACTGAATATTTGTACTTGCCTAAAATTATGAAGTTCGTACTGTTAGGCATTGCTTGTTTGTGGTTTTCTCCGGCGAATAAACTCACGGTAGTGAAAGAATGATGTCACAAATATAATCCAATTTTCAGAACGAGAAATTAAGAGGGTATTAGGGGATTTTTCAGTGAGGAATGTCACACTTCCTCTCCCTCAGCTGTCACATAGTCATCATAAGCCTTTAGCATATCTCAACAAATCGAAACGATCGTTTATGATGTGGTTTATTCGTCAAGTGCCTGGGTATTTATCTTGAATTAACCAGCGCTTCCGTCTTGGTTCATTCTTCTTGTGTTATTGTCTTTCATCTTGTTGTTCTTTACAAGGCCTGTCGTTTATGTAGCTGTTGCTAAACAAAAGTATAAACTAGACAGACTGTTGCACGGGACCTTTTCTTTTACATGCGTGTGTATAGATCATTATATACTTGCACTGTAACTAGCTTTTGATCGGGCATTAGATCTCGCTTTCTCTTTTGCTCTTTACGGAGATACTGTAGTGTATTACTAACGTCGAAACTCATTAGAAGTGACATGAAAGTAAAAAAGTTATTGCATTTGATTCCGTTGGGAATTCTTATAATATCGAGTTCATAACAGGCCCACAAGGTTTGCAATCAAAAACCTCACGTTTCCTGTTTCGATATATTGCCTGTGTAAAATATCCATGGGGCAAGTTTATGAGAAAAATTCTGTCAAATTTAGTCTCTCCTCCAAAAACTTGTCACTGAACCTTGTTTACACTAAAAACTCGAAACTGACAAACATGGGCTCGGGACATGTTTATAAGGTGGGTTGAGTCACTTGGCTCCGTTATGATAGGCAGCCACCATGGAAATTAATTTTTTTTTGCGGGAGTTTTCCGTTTTGCCTCAAATTGTTCAGCAGTCCAAATTGCCTAATTTATCTCTTTATTGTTAAATAGTTTGCATGGACGGCCGCCACTTTGTCTGTCCTTTCTCTATTCTTTTACAAAGTTTCGCCCCCTTTCACGCTTGTCCTTCACCTTCGACACGCATTTTTTTTTCAGCCGTTCAGCAATCGCCGCATAGAATCCTTACGCACAGTACTTACTTAAAATATAGAAATATTCATTCTACAGTATGCTTTCCGCAAGATGGATAATTCTACCTGTCATCGCGTTCTATTCAACTTCAAATTGTGTGGAGGTATGCTTATTTTGAAAGTTTGCATTACAGGAAATATTAAAGAGTTACTCAACAGAAAAAGTAAAGGTATAAAAGAAGGACTTTTGAGGAAGCGATGTTATTTTCGAAAAAAGAGCGCCATATTCAGAAGGGGGTGGTCCCAGTGTCTCCCGGTCGCATAACTCGATTTGCTCGCCGTACTTATGACCTTTGTGCGTCGGCGAATGCATACTTCATTCCAAAGCTTCGTACACCCTAAAGGCGGATAAGCTAATACCCATTAGAACATGCTAATTCTCATCGTCTGTTCATTTGAACAAAGTCTCAAGAAACTAACAGAGCGCTATGAACCTTGAAAGTAGAATGTTTCAGTTGGAAGAAAATAATCATCCATGTCACGATCTCACTCGATGTGCCCTAAAGAAATGTGTAAAGAAACCGACGCTTCCACTTCCAACAAAAGAAAATGTGAGTTTGCATTCTCTTTATCTGGCTTTTTGACTATTTTTGAGATAGTAGGTAATATCGTATGCACTTTGGTTGGCAGTCAGCTTATCACGTTTGTGGTGACCTTGAACGGAAATGACCGTGATCGAAATGTTCTGATTAATAAAATTCACCTACCGCGTTCCAACTAGAAGTCACATCTTTTCGTAAAGTTCAACTCATGGAAACGGTTTAAAAGCTGATTGCAAATTAAGCAAAAGTGTAGAAGGGATCATATGCTACATAAGGAGCTCGAGCTTAAAATCATAGTATACATATGAATGTTGCTTTCAGTTGATCGAATACCTTCTCGGTTTATCCAATTTCGCTTGCGTGTTCGGTGCAGCTTGCAGTGAGCAATGCAGACGCTGCCCACATTGTAAATACACTCAAGATCAGATCAAAAGATTCATTTTGAATCAGAAGACTGGTATGTAACTAAATATGACTTGGGGTATTTGATTACGGTGACTGCCACTTGACTGCAGTTTATTAAATATTATTGGTATTTCCGCCTGCAAGCCGAAGAGGCTACAGCAATTGAGTTTCAACACATGTTTTCAAAAGCAAAATTCCTTTTGTTGTCGATCATAATCAAAGGTGTGTACCGGTTGTTCTTTGGTCATTTTCCTGTCAAACTTTCTCCTTCGACTTGTGGCATTTGTCGAGACGAAAAAAGACAACGGAGAGGGTGCACCGCAACATAATGCTGAGCAGTCGAACAAATAAAACAACCATTTTCACTGATTATAGATCATTTATATACACTTTCAGACGGTCTTTGCCCGAATCTCGAAAGCTGTGCTGCTCGGTGCGTCAAAGAAGAGGTGCGTGGCAAAGATCGATATTAGCTTAAGTAACCGCGTTATTTTCATTGCATTGTGTAGAGTTCACTCGTCGACAGGGTCCTTTAGTGCAGTATTTAGTGAGAGCTGCTTGTATGGACACTGAATGATATCATGGAATTGATCGGTCCCAGAAATTTTATTGGATAACCAAAATTTTGCGTAATTTTCTGAATTTCAGCTGACGAAGGATCCATTCGGTTGTGTGTTCAAGAGAAATTGCGCACGATATTGTTACGACGAGAGCGAGTGCTCTCCATGCTATCAAACAATTAAGAAGGTCTTCACGGGTAAGCTTTAGACAATTGTTTTGCGGAAAACACCTTTAGACGTTGCCACAATCAACCAATATGTTCTCGTTGTAGTGGTTATATATTTATCCGGTTAGCTGCGTGATTGGTTAACAGAAAACGAAAATCGCTGTAATTTATCGTTTTGAGGAATCTGTATTCGCAACAACTTCATTGATCACTACCAAGAAAAGTGTCGTCCGCTTTATGAATCGACAACTAAATCTTTCCTTACAAAAGTGAAACGGATTTATGCATAAGAGGAAGGAATACAAGGACGGTTGTTCAAGAAGCCTTCCTAGCGGGCAGATTCATTATACACGGTTAGATTCATTGGTCACTGACATTGTACAAACCTACTACAGAGCTTTAAGCACTATTTTTTTTTCTGTACAAAGGTTCGCAGATAAATATTATGCAATTCATTGTGTGTAGTTATACTGTTGACATCCACGAGTGTAAATGCCGTTCGGAATATATGTAGAGAAAACAGCGTTTTATTACTGGCAAGTGTAATCAATATACAACACCGGAGAACGCAAAGGAATGTCACGGGTCTCTTCACATAAAATTCTAAACCAATTTCAATTAAGCAAAGAAAACGCAATTCCTATAATAAACACATGGATTATTAGTGGTCAAAGAATACACAATAATAAAGGCGACGCGAAAACAACACATAATACCCTTATTCGTTTGTTATTTGGTAATGCCGATAACAATGCAGACAATCAATCTAAAACAGAAAAACGCCTAGATTAGTAAAACACGAGCCTAAGTGGTGAGACTTCACAATCAGTACATTGCACCAAGCATCGAATCCGCCTAATTGGTGGGACTTCACAATCAGTACATTGCACCAAGCATCGAATCCTTGAAACATTAATGAATAATCAAAACGAACTAAATAATGGAACAATAATTATAATAAGTAGAGGCAAAACAAACATGTACTCGTTGGTTTAGTTGTGGATTAGTTAATGTACTGGAGCAACTTTTCGGCCATAACCTCACCATCTCTGATGACAAATGCGTGTTCGCAATTCTGGTCGTCAACAATGACGTGACCCTTTGGAAGGTGAGCGGCCATCAGTTCACCTGAAATGACGTAAGTCCTAGTAAACTATGCAGGTAAATAAGTGAATACGATCAAACACATAAAAAAACCAACAATCACGTAGCACCACACATCAGCATACTACAAAATTAGAACAATGGTTTTATTAGCAGAGAAGTGATATAAATTCACTTGCAAAGTCTTGGATATGTTATTATGGAACATACACGCCAAAATTTTTATAGATTAAGACAACTAACCACAATCATCAGGCACCCAGCCATCACACATTCCGTAGTACATATGAATGACGTCTTTGTGGGAGAACATGGATCGATCGAGTTGCGTCACCTGAATGAAATAACTTTTCACTGTACATTCAGAAATATTATACGTGACTAAAGCCAATCATATTAAAAGCATATTCGCACAAGACAGCCGTACTGGACATAAGTAAATTATAAATGTAATTTTTTTATGTATGTTTGTGCGCACCTTTATGGTGCAATGATTATTATTATTAAATCATAGAATTATACTGGTATGGTTTCACCAGACGGTCAAAGGTAATCGCACACCATAAAGTAACTAACCGTCTCCAGCTCGTCAGCGGACAGGTAGACAATGTTCCTAAAGACGTTCATGTGAAGCAACTCGGCAGCAGTGTGGCCAACCTCCTTGGGAACCTGAAATTACAAGACTATTTATTCATTCACCAGAACAAATTTGTTTCTATTCGTTTAATAAATATCAGCTTGAATATTACTTCTGAGTTGTCGTGTAGGAGAAGTACATGAGAAAACAAGAAAACGGTACATTGAACGCTCTGAAAACATTCGATCTCCACTCAAAACCTACATTCTCACTTCCGAGATTAAACCCGACCAGCCACTTCTTAGTTCCGAAAGGCAAATGGTCGACCCAGAACGAGATTGCTTTCGTCAACCAGTCGTTCGCACTCAGAGTCTGAAAAGTGAAATTTTCAACATGAAATTAAACAGTATGAAGAAAATATGAATGACAAAATCATGTTCTAAAACGATACAACGCTTCGACCCCCCCCCCCCCCCCCCCCAAAGACAACGTCAAAATGTGTATTGGTAGCACAAATCTGATTCATTGAATTCAATAAACAACCAACACAGACATGAATAACAAAGTTACAGCAATTTACACAAGAAAAACGAGGAAAATATAAAGATAGCCCACCGCCAGTAGCTTTCCGAGTCGCTGTCCGTTGGGTGACAGGGCCATTCTTTCAACAGTTGGGAACAAACCGACCGCCTTGCGTACGTTGAAATCCTCCTTGATGTAGGGGAGCACTCTAAACACAATTTTCCACTTAACAAAAAGAAGCCATTGTTGAGAAAGTATTGACTAGATTTAATAGCAGTTTCCAACTTAAAACTCAAACGATCCGTGTACGTGCGCTTCGAAGAAAACATGTGTACAATAAGCTCATTTTTTCGGCAATAAATGCTTATGCACTGGGGAGTTCGGAGACGAAATGCGCGTGAACTCAAATATAGAACACAGCAAAATGTATGAGGCGAGAAAAGAAACTTTTGGAGCAGACGTGCACTAAAGTACAATACAGAAAAATACGGTTCTTTAAATTCGATCCAGTCATTCTAAATTAATATGGGAGATTGCTTGAGCAAAGATACAATCTAATACTTTTGTTTTTAAATAATAATAAAACACAAACTTGAACATCATGTAGCTTCCGATCGAATGTCCGAACATGTAAACCCTCTGTCCTCGGGGAAGATACTCCTTGATGAAGTCGAGTTTGTGCTGAATCTGCTCCTCGAGTACGAATCGGTCTACAAAGACTTCGTTTACGTCAAAATATAATTGAATCAACTTACCTAACCATAAGTGAATTTTCCTATCACCCTTCAAACACATATAAAAAATTCACATACACCACTAAGAAGATTTAGTAAACATCAGTATGATAATATTTTTTATTATGACACAGTACCAGTAATGTGCGACGCAATATGTCACTCCACTACCTTAGACTGCCCATATACCTGATCCATACCGTGGTGTTTGTGTCCTCCCGTATGTCTCAATTCCGATGGCATATTAACATGGTTGAGGTGCGAAACAGTGTAGAACAGGTAGTGCAGCTTTCGATCGCCGATTCTCTCCTCTCTCTGCAGCAGATTTCGAAGAACAAGGCGGCCAAAATCCGCATAAAATCCCTCGTTTCCCGGATTTCCTGCAAATGACTTGACAATTCCAGAATGCGTTAACTTCAAGTTCCAATATTTTGCTGGTCGCATTGAAGCCAGAAATCTGGCGCCTAACGTTATTTACAGCAGTATATGTTAACTAAGGCGCCAATCAAGTATATTCATAAATAACCCACCAGGAACCATGAGAATGATGATACGGTTATCGTTTTCTCCTTTGTTCTCAATGTTGAGCAATTCTGGCGAGAGATCGGTGCCCATGACGGACATTCTGGTCCATCTGCCGCCAACGAGGACCCATTCCACTTGGCGGTAGATCTCCCGCAGCATTCTGAAAGCAAAATTGATATCATTTGTGGAAATCTGACCAAAAGAAGATAATGACAGAAAGACACTCAAACACTGGAATGGAAATATGCAGTGAAACACCATACAACGACAAGAGGGCTAACGATAACATGAAGCTCATTTGATTTATAACTTATTTACTCGATCGCGGATGTATGCACGTCATGTTAGCATTGCTACGACGGTACTTGTAAACATTGGCCACAAAGCATTCGGGGGCTGTTATTCCCCTTTTGGTCATAAAACTGATGGATCACCGGAGGACTTGGGAAAATTGAAAAAACGTAGATAAATTTAGGGGGCTGGGTCGCATGATATGGACAAAAGGCAACAAGTTTGAGAGGATTTTAAAATACATCAATCTTCGAGGAGGAAAAGAATAGATAGGGTGAAAGGGAATAAAGACATCAAAGTAGAGGGCCAAAAAAAAATAGTAAAAGACCAACAAGCGGGGGATGGTTGACTTCTAAGTTGGGAACACAATCATACTCTGCTCAAATAGTGCATCGAACGTCCAGTAAAAAACGGAACTAAAATAAACCTTGTTACGCATTCTAAAATCCGATCGAGAATAACAATAAAACAAAACAAGAGACCGTTGAATAAGGAACCACTGAATTGTTCGTTAGTGAATATGAATTAAATAATTCAGTAGCATAAAAATTAACGAAAATAAATATTCATTGCGATATTTGGCCAAGCAAGAAGCGTTGCAAAATGCCTAAACATTAAAGATCGTCGCAAAAAAAAGTAAATACACAATAAACAATAAAGGAAAGTATTCGTGGTTTAGAGTGCCAAGCGCATCCGGACAAATAAAAGGTCAACTTCAAAATGGACAACACAAAACATACAGCGTTTTGTAAAAGGGAATACGAAATACTACAGCAAACAATGCGCATTTTAATACAGGCTAGTTCATTTTGTAGAGCATAAACTAATTTTAAATTTACTAAAGCGGCCAGCTTATTTTAGTGCTACACGCCGTTGAATACTAAAAATAGGGCATCAAAAGTGAGCAATCCCTAGGGAGGATCTGCCCCGGGGTGGGCCCTTGTTGTTATAAATGGAAGTCCAGGGGTGGAATAATAGACAAATTGTGAGGAAACGGTCAGAAGACCCCATGACCCACGGAAGGACCATCTATGACAGCAAGAGGGACAACCAAGGCAGTTGAAACCAAGAAACACTTACAAAGTTCAAAATTCATTGACCTATAAGACATCATTTTAGGCATGAATATTAACAAAATGACACGTAATTTTATGTTAAAACAAAACATAACATGGAAGGACCGGATAAAAAACTAAAAAAAAAGAAAGCTTGTAGTTCGGGTTTTAAAAAAGTATTAGAAAATATTTTGTTCAAGCGGACGATGGTATAATATTTCCACAAAAGAAAACATGCATTAACGTGGACAATGTAGACTATCATTAAATAAAGAAAAAAGCAAATACAGTTATTGAAATGAAGACATTAATAAAAGGAAAAGACATGCAAAAAAAATAGTGCAGAAAATAATTTTTTGAGAGAAAATGTTAAAGGTGTATCAGGACTACGGTAATAAGGGCGCGCTTTCTATTGTTGGAGGTGGGCAAAAGAAGGACGGGCATCAATGTTAATAATTGCCTATACAAACTGTATGGAATAGTCTATATTTTAGCTGTTACAAAATGTAAGGAAATTATTATTCTCTTCACAAATGTGTGCTTACGCGGATTGAAATCTCTGCTCGACTGCAGTTATTTCCAGTTTCCCTCGTGAAAAGCTAATCCCGACCACACTACAAACTACATTCTATCCTCACGCCCTCAGCTCAAGTTCCTGTCATCTATTACTTTATTTCTCTATACGTTTATTCAATTATTTGTTGTTTTTCTTGTTCACTAAGTATTTGTTACTTGTGATGTATACTATATTATACGTATTATATTATTAAGTTGTTATTAATTGTCTTCGATTTATATATTTATGGATTTATATATTTATGATTTTTCAACAACAAAAGACTAACACAAACAAAACGAGAAGAGCCTATTATTGTTTCTTCAATATTACTTCCTTCTCCAATGATTGACTTAGGGGGAAGTTACACAGGTAATGAATGGTGTCCTAATGTTATTTATTTGTTTCTTTTTCGTGTTTCATTCGCGAAAAGTGCCAAAAAAACCATTTTGGATGTGAACCCGTGTGGAGCAACGTTGTTTTATGCTCGTGATAAACGAAAATCTATTTGCCAATCCTCCATATGATTGCCGTCATTAAGCGCAACTTGCTTCCACGATTTTTGTGCTTGATCGATTTTTCCGTCTTTAAAGAATAACAAAACAAATCATCTAGCGTATTCCCATGTACTTTGTCATCACGATTTTTCGATTACTTTACCCTCTCACGTTCAAACGATGATGCAACGCCTCGGCTTTTAAAAGTCGATACGCTTATGCAGATTTCTTGTCTACATTACCGTATCGATTCTGTAATGATTTTTTCTCGAGTTTTTTCACAACATTTGTTTGTATTTCTCCATCTTTATTTGCATTTTGTTAGATTTACAAGTCCCGAGCATATAACAATTATCACGTTTAAACGGTAAGCTTAATAGTCTGCGATCATTCAGGCTATTCGAACGCCAATTTTGTTTAATGTTGTTTCTCAGATTCCCAAATATTCTAATAATTTTGTGGGAAATTACAGTCCCAAATTGCATTTGTTCCAAATATTTATGCATAACAAATATTAATTAATTTTGAAACCATAACTAATTTTGCATTTCAATCTCTACTACGGTTTCCTAATTATCTTTCAAATCAATTCTTCTTTTTATTTCAATTTTTTTTATTAATTTTCAATATAATGTTCTAGCGCATATTTAACACAATTTTACATTTCCTTATTAAATTCAGGTAATCCTCCATTATGGAGTGGAAGATAGCTGCCTTATTGGTGTACGGTGTGGTCAAGGAATTTCGTCCCGCTACACCATTTCTCACCCCATTTCTGATCTCCGAATACAAAAACTTTACCGTCGACCAAGTGTACAGTGACATTTATCCTTTCTGGACGTATACCTATTTGGTTTCATTGGTAAGACTTCACTACTTTTCATTCAACACAAAAATGAACGCAGCGAAAGCAGCAAACGATTTAAAGACACTCGAATGTTTAGGTGCCCGTTTTTGTTCTAACCGATGTGTTACGATATAAGCCTGTGATAATTCTGGAGGCATTGGCAATGACGGCCACCTGGCTTTTGCTCACGTTTGCGCAAGGACTGTGGCTCATGCAGCTCATGCAAGTGTGCTTTGGTCAGTGAATCAGTTATTGTCAGAGTAGTACATTCTCACTTTTATCCATATTCTTGTCACCTTCTACTTGTATCTTAATTGTAACAATAAAAAATGGTTTGTGTTTCCTTGTTCTGTGTTTGGTGATGTAGCCTCACAATCTAGCCACTGTTTATGAAGTTTTATTGAAACAGTCACAAGATAGTAGCACAGAGAACAACTATAATGACCAGTCCAACGGGATAAACGGGTCCGACATGACTGCTTTTTATACTCAGAATATGTCGGATTGGGTTTTACTTCTGAATGATCATGCATTTCAGGAATTGCTTCCGCTGCAGAAGTTGCCTTTTGGACTTATCTATACGCAGTGGTCAATCAGAAGGAGTATAAGAAAGTGACGTCTTATATAAAAACGTCAGTGCTGATTGGAAAATTGTTTGCATTTGGTCTCGCGCAGATCCTCATTTCATTCAAATTGGGTACTTATCTCCTCTTGAATCAGGTTAGTGTCTGTTTATTTGTCTCGTAATTTGGCTCGTTCATTTGCATGTGCAACATAACACGGACAGGAATTATTACCACATACTATGCAGAATAGAATTTTACCGAACAATGTTTACGTCATTTTGCTAAGAAGGATACAAAGATTACGGTATGTTTCGTTATTTTCAAGTAGGTTTTTTAGGTTAATACACTAATATATTTATATGAATCTGATTATAGATATCATTGGGTGCTGTATCTTTGTGTTTGGTGATTGCAATAATACTGCCAAGTGTTCCAAAGGAGAAAAATACAGTTAAAGATTGCGAGGAATCAGTGGTGCTCAGGTTTGTTTTTGGTTATTATTTTCGTACGGACTTTATGGACCTTATGTATTACCAAATCGAACAAAGCGCTCCTGGAAAATGTTTATGTTTGAGTAACACGTGTCAGTTGATTTGGCTCTAAAGGGTCGGGGACACTTCACGATCGTTAGTTTGTTTTTACTTTTATCAAATGTTAAAAAAAAATTCAATGTCAACTGGGTTGCCTGGAGCAATTGCGCCCATGAAATTGTTAATTTTCCCCAGGGCAAGTCAAGACTCTCTCGTTTATATTGCTCTCTCGACTTACTCTAGCATATACTGTAATTTTGGGGACTTGAGACAAAATTGAGCATATTAATCGAGCACTTGAGCTTGCGATTTGATATTGGGATCATATTGGGCTTTGGAATTTGTTACACTTGATTGTGAATTGACCCCGACACTCAAATTGCCCCGTACTTAATTTTTGGTATGTATTGCTCACCCCATAAAAATCACAATCAGTGCAAAAAGTTTCCAAAGGAAGGTTCCCAGAGTCTCCAGTTTGATAAAGAGGTTGAAATAACGACTTACTTAGAGCGATTTCTTTCCCTACCTCTCTTTGCTTATAGCGCTAGTTTCCTGCCGGATACACTCTAGGATGTTGTTCTGCAAATTCGCACAGGAAAAAAACCAAAAAGAATTCTCTTGGAATTCTTTTTGGATTTCTTGCTCTGCGAATTCGCAGTATTTCGGGTGCGAATCGCAGTGCAAAATCCTAGGCGAGAGAGCAGGCACTGCGGAGAGGGGAAAAGATTTTTTACGTTTTTCGCTGCGAATTCGCAGAGCACATGAGAGTCTACGATTTCGCACCGGGTATTTTGCCAGTGCGAATTTGGAAAGTTTGCTGTGCGAATTAGCACAGCCCACTTTTCCGGTGCGAAATCGCAGTTCATTAACAGAGCAGTGCACCAGCTGTCGAATAGAAAGGGGATTCATATCAAGTCTATCCGATATCAGCAAACTACATACTCTGGGATCCTTTATTTGGGAATTTTTTGTACTGAGTGTGCTTTTTATGGGGTGAACAATACATACCAAAAATAAAGTACGGGCGAGTTGAATTGACCCCGTCCCTTTAACAGTGGCACATAGAACGCATGTTAACAGATGAGAAACTACCAAATGTAAAAAAAATCTTGGCGCACGTTTATAGGAACCTATATATCGTAGTGCAACCCTTGATAAAGTTAAGGACGTATGTTAAAAGACCTATGTTTCTCTGGGGCGCTAATATTATGCGTCGCCCTTACTCCGTTAATGAATCCCGAGCATTTTCCGAGAAACTTTGCGTTTCCGAGGATTTTCCGCGGATTCTCCGAGAAGATTCTCGGAAAAAGCTCGGAAACTTTGAGGTTCTCGGGCCGAGCTCGGAAAATAGGCGGGCCGAGCTCGGGAGCTGTCTGTTTGTCCGTTTCCGAGCATTTCCCGGCGGATTTTCCGAGCATTTTCCGAGAAACTTTGCGTTTCCGAGCTTTTTCCGACTAAAAACCTAGTAGGAAAATAGTAAAAAAACTAGCTGGTTTTTCCGCGGGAAATGCTCGGAAACAAATATCATAGGATGAGTGTGGTGCTTCCTTGGTTTGTGTAAACTGTGCAGCGATCGCGTTTCACCAAGAGCAGCTGACACCCAATGAGGTCACGATGTTACTGTACAATGAAAGTGGTTTACTTAGCCAGTGCACCGTTATTTAATTTGATCTCCAAATCGCATAACATACTCTATTCTACAAGACAACGTAGTGGAACAATGTGCTAACGAGACTTTCTCCAAAATGCAAAAAGTAATCTATCCAAGGAACAAACTTTACCTCAAAGAGCCAAGAATACGTCACAAAGAGCCAAAAAAATTTTTTATTTCTTTTTATCGTCGATTGATCTCGAAAATAATATAAATGTGCCGACTGCTCTCAAGTCGTGCTCGCTCTAACGTTTATTTTGTGTACCACAAGGTGTCTCCACAGTTATAATGAAGACACGAACGATAGAGCATTTTTCAGTGATGGTGGAAAGCCGGAAGAAGTTAAGGACAATTCACTTCGCCATAAACTCGCCTTCTACAGAGTGTACTTTGAGAATAGGATTGTGCTCAAATGGTCTTTGTGCACGGCTTTGCTAAGCTGTGCAATGTATCAGGTATGTTCATTCGTCCACTAATTTGTTAAGAAAACAATGTGAACAACACCTTACAATCGATGCATAGCGGCCAAAAATGTTTCCGAACTGTTCACTTGGACCCTTACAATTTCAGGTTTACAACTACGTGCAACCTTTGTGGATTGAAATAGAGCCCGATCAGAAAACGTCGGAAAATGGCCTTGTGGAATTTTTGAATACAATACTCGGTACGATTGCTCCCACTCGAAAGCTTTGTTTCGATGCGCTATAAAACAAGCATCATTTATTTATTAAATAACACCGAGGTGTGCATCAAAAAATATGATGAAGAGAAAGCAATGTATATATAACGAAACCAGTTGCGCCGATTAGCAATCGGGTAAAAGAAAAATGAAAAGGTGTGTCATACAAGTGTATATATCTTGTCCTGCTTTACATAGTTCTGACTGGAAACTAAAACCGCAACAAGATCAGTCACATACTATATTTAGGCGCCGTCGCTTCGTTCGGTGTTCAATTCCTCACACTTGATTGGGCGACCTCTGCCGAATGGATCTTGGCTTTCACAGCACTTTCGATTGGAGGATTCGTGGCCTTGACCAGCTACACGTCTTCGCTCTACTTGGCATATGCCTATTACATCACTGCTGTCTTTATTTTTCATGGTTATGGGACGATCTCAAGGTATTAATGAAAACATTATATCTCATCAGTAATCACTTCAGTTGCTTCTGTTCTCCTGTACACACTTGTCTTAATGTAGAGCTCCAGATGCTTTAGGAAAATTTCAATAGTCATCTTCGTGAGAATGAACTGTCTTAATATTTGTCAATTTTCGTGCGACAATTGCGAGTCGTCTCAAAAGTCAGACATATGGAATGGTCCTTGGTCTCAACACACTTGTCGCTTTAATATTGCAATCAATCGTTACCGTCGTTGCGGTTGACAAAAACTTCTTCGGGCTGTCCATACAACAACAGGTGCGCATATTCTGTTACGATTTCAGTTACGTATTGATCCGTGCAATAGATAAATAGACAAATGAAACAGTTACCAAAATTCAGTTTGTATTTCGTTGCAGTCTCCTCTTGGTCGACACTGCTAAGAAACTCATTGTAGCTGCAATGAAAGAAGACAATTGAGTTCTGCTTAAACTGTCTTTTCTGCTTACGTTTTCTTTCAGTTCGCGCTCTATGCGGTTATCTTCCTCTGTACTGGCTGTGGTTTTATCGTGTGGAGGTTCTGCTCGACACCCGAAGGAAAGCAATTTATACCAGACGTAACACAAAAAGGAAACAATGTAGAACAGGATTCCGAAGCATAATTGGTAATTCCTAATATTTGCGTAAATTTGAATTCTGTCTTTCACTTATTCTAGTGTAGATTCCTGTTCTACTTACGATCCTCTGACTGCGATGTTTGTGCACCGTGAAGAGCTTAATATTGCTTCTCATATATGCTTTAATTTTTTATGGATTTTTGTGATTTAGTGTTCTATATTCGTTTCAACGATGCTCAGTTATGTTCATTTTAGAGTATTTTTTGTTTAGATATAAGAAAGATGTTCTAGAAGAAAAGTTTAGGAATATACTCTGTGATCGATTTTATTTAACAACGCGACAGTTGATTCTATGTGCTCATACATTTTCCGATGTTCTATTGAATGATTCCACATTTGCTGCAAAAATTTATTCTTTAAAGAAGCGTATGTACACAATTATCAACAAACACAAAAAATATATGATGACAAAATTAAGTAAGCTATGACCAACCATATTAGCGTCCTTCCTATAGTACAATAATATTACGTTATCGAAAAGTTGGTTAAAGTAAAAAATATTAATTGAAGGAAACCCATTTGTCCAAATACACAAACAACGCAAAAAAAATAATAAAGGAAGCTAAATATTCTAAGCAAACTAGAGGGTTAAAGGGGTATGGGCGAAAGACCGCTATTAGCAGTGCATGGAATTAGTAGTAGCGTTAGTGGGAGATCATCTGATCAGTGAATGTTACCTTTATAATTAGTTAAAAGGTTTTACTCATAAATAGTCTGGAACCCGCGTCCCTTTCTGGTAATGGTACGTCCACCAAGGAAACTGCTCGACGGCTCAAATCGATCGACTTGTCTCTGTAAGAAAATATTCGTTTATTGGACGCATTCTGTGATTGTGGAAATATTGGGTTAATAACAACTACTAATAAGGATTATGTATGACGTCACAGGGAAGCCAAATCTCTTAAAAGTGATGGCCTATGAGTTCGTTTTCCCACTCTCCTCTCCACTACAGGAATAAAGAATTATTATGATAATAAACCAACGATATTCTGTCTGGGACGGGCCGCCTGAACATATTCCACTCTCTCGACCACATTACGTTGCTGGTTGTTTCCTCCACGGTTACGTCTAAACATTGGCTTCTTTAATATTAGACTTCATGAATTTGGATTCGAGAACAAGCTGCCATTAATCTTCTCCAGGAAAGAAGTAAAGCATTCTACAAACCTGTTGTTTCCTCCTCCGTTTCTGGCGGGGACTTCAACATATCTGATGGTCGGCTGCTCAACCACACGTCGGACAACCTAAGGATAACAAGTTATTGCCTTGCAAGACATATGGTTCAAAGAAAAAATAAACCACCATATTATTAGTGAATTTCAGGGACAGCGGAATGCACGTGCAATAAACAAGCATCTTGATAATCGTCGAAAAATAATACCTGAACGGGAGCCCTTCTTCTAATCACAGACTGCTGAACTCTGGGCACCTGCTTGACGATGACTCTCTGGCGAGGAGCAGGCATTTCACGCTCAATCACCTGGCGGATTGGCTGGCGAGCCTGGAATTGATACTTTTGTATTCAATGCCTGAGCACATGCATAGAACTGGGGTCTCAAAATACTGTTGAGGTTAAGAAAAAAAAACACAACATTTATGGAAAAGTGTGAGTGCCAACAATTGTCTGCTGGATGATATTGCGGAATAAGCTCTTCTCGGTTGTTTAGGGTTTTTTGTTCTTAGACAGCTAATAGATTAACTAAATGCAATAATGACGTACCGCTTGCTGGACGCGTCTGACAATGACTTTCTGTCTCGGCTGCTGCACTCTCTGCACAATGACACGCTGCCTCTGAGGCTGTTGCCGGGGAACACGCTCAATGCTGAAACAACACAGTTACATGTTAGACGTAATCCCGAAATCACGCGCATACATAAATTTTGATAAAGAGTTAACTCACATTCTTTCCACAATCTGTTGTACTGGTTGCTGAACCCTCTGTCTCTGCTGGAAGACTCGTTGTCTCGGGCGCTGACGCTAAAAATACTCGCATTACCATCTGCTGCACAGTCTAGCCTAGCTAGTCCTCATGAGTACCCGCTGTTATATAGCTACTGCAACTTAAGTGAACATTGCCAGCTGAATATTCTCAATAATGTAACCGTAATAAATTGTGTAATGTATTACAAACGGACCATGTTTGCGGCTAACGGTTCGTGACAAACCTGTTGCACAAGTCTGGTTGCAGCGGGCGAGCTAGCCAGAACGGCGGGGGTCCTTCCAGTCACTCGGCTCAGAATTGATCCCGGAGCTCTTCCTCTTCCAAAAACGGATCCCTGAGCTCTTCCAATTACGCGTGATCTGTTCGCCACGCGGTTCAGGATTCCACCGCTGCGTGCCTGCAAATGATTAGACTAATGGGGCAGTGTCAGCTACGGCACCACCCCCGCTCTAGGCTATTGAAAACTACAGTTTTTGGGTAAATCTTGTCAAAATAAATATCTCATCTCATATTCTATTTGTTTTTCTTACCGCTCCCGCACCCTAGAAAAGGAGCTCATTGTTGTGGACGAATATGCGGGATGACATCACAAACACAGAGAAACTCCAATTCGATCAAAGTGCGAATAAAGGTAAAATCCAAAAGAGAATATGCTGCGGGACTCTATCCATTGCATCATTTGCCAAGTATCAATTAGACGATCTTCCGGGTCGATCGACAAAGTGAGACAAAAGTGATACGGGCTCGTCACAAGGACGGGACACGGGTGGGGAGCATAGTTCATGGAGCACGCTACGGAGTGCGAGGCAACAGATGTTGAGTGCCTTCCACATAGACAATTATTGTCCAGGATCGCGTGTTTCGATAGATCGATAATGCTCCAGCTCAACCACACACTGGCCACTTATTATGCCCAGAAACGAGGAAAAAATCGTCGAAACGTACTGCGCCCACGGGACGAGCGGCAGAAACACGAAGGGCCTTTTTCACAGCGTTCTGAAAATTATCGATTTAGCTCAACGAATACGCGTTCTATCCGTGGACTTTAGTGAGCATTTTGTGCGCGTTTAGACTACCTACATGTACACAAAATGCAAGGATTTTGAAATTTAAGTGTAGAAAAACAAAGACCCCACCTTGGCCATATTCTGTAGGATCTTCTTCATGCCACCGGCGGTCAGCGATTCGGTTGACACATTCTGACGACGACCGATGGGACGGTTGACGGGTCGGTTACCACCGCGGTTGTTTCCACGGTTACCTCCACGCTGGCGCATCCCACGAGCACTGCGGGTGAAAGTAAGGGAACCACCCTGGGAGCTGCTACTATCCGAGCGAGACGAGCCAGCAGAGCGGCGAGCGCCGCGAGCCCCACGTGGCTGAAAATAAAATATCTTATAGGCTTGAACTGTTCGGTGCGACCACTTAATATACCTGTACATTTGTACATTACGTACGTCTCCTAACCCGACCCTTATACGCCCGGTCACTATATGGGTATGCTGTTATGAATGGATGGATGTTCTACTTTACCTCAGGAAGACCCCTGGTCACCTCATATATAACGCAAATAATTTAGGCTGATACGGAGGCCATTCCTGAGAGTCAAATCATTTACCTTGTTGCCTCCTCTGAGGACGACTGTTCTATTCGATGAGCCGGTTCCCTTATTTTGTTTCTTGTTCATCTTGATGATCTCGTCAAGGGACATGTTCACTTTATTATCCGACGACATTTTGTCAACGTTTGGGAATTTATTGGTTTCCTGAAGAAAAAAATTATACTTATACCACGATAATTCAAAGTGAGCAAACGTGAGAGCACGGAACATAGACAATTATTGTTCTTCGACAGCAATAACACAACGTCTTAAGTTTGCTTCAAACACCATGAATGAAATGGCACTACCAGCTGACAGAGACTGTTGGAAAGTGAAAGGACTGAAAGGACTGTGGCGAAACGCGATCGATAAACTGCGTGACGCACAATGGACCGGAATACTGAACGTTTTATTACACAAGCTCTCTCCTCTCAGCGGCGTCTCGCATGTGGGCGTGGTAGTTGGCAATCTAGTCAGGACATTCAGGCACGAGCGGGAGATTTGAACGGAGGCAAAAGATTTGGCCAGTATTCACAGCAACAACAAGTATTGAAGTGAACTTCAGTTAAGTATGCTTAAACTATTAACTAAATTGGTCCAAACAGACATGAAGCACGTATATATGGAATAAATATGTATAGGAAGAAAGTACATATGTACTTTTGCCCAGTTGTATTGTTTCAGACCAAGCCAAATTAGAAAAAAATTACGGAACAATAATCTGGTCAAAGTCAGTAATTAACCAGAGGAAAACGATATTGAATCACAGAGGTTAATAATTATTGAAGTTAATAGGGTGCATATGTAGTCAAGTATTCAATTTGTTTGCTCAAATAGCTGGGGCGGTTGTTAAAAACAGTGCTTTTAATGAACATACATTCCTTATCGACAAAGGGCAGCACACAATCAGTTTTTGTTTTTAGCACTAGAGAAATAAACAAGGGATAGTTCTGAGTTTTTACGTTGCAATGGACTGCAGAGAGGGCAAGGTTGTCCTGACCACACATGGACAGTTCAACCACACATGTGTGATCCAACGGAATATAGAGTGGTATAAAGATCATAGCGGTCGCAGATGCACTCCCTGTGGCTGAATATGTTCTAATTCATGCCACTAGCAAGACAAACGAGAAGACCTATTTGCCCTGAGCACACAGTGCGTTACGGTTCCTGAGATCGCTGTGAGATTACCCAACAGTACCTAGAATGAGCGGGAGCAAATGTACCTTACACATCTATCAATTGGAAATGAACATCTGGTTTGGCCGGGAGGAAGGTCTATTAACATAATTTGGTCCAATGCTCATATTCACATAGTTCGGCTGACAAAAATAATTTTGTTTCTTTAAAGGAACGCAGTCACGATATTTTCGTCATTTTTCTTTGATTTTCGTTAAATATATGGTGTTCTTTAAAAAAAAATACGGCAGCAATAACGTTACGGAAAAACGACCCCAGGGAGATAATTCACTGGTAATGGGAGTTACTGGATAGCAATAGATTGTGCATGAAAGTAATTGCACTGACTGCGGACGATAATGAATACCGTGCAGTGACACGTGTATCCCAAGTGTAACACTGTAGGGTATTTATGACATTTATAATCAACAGCTAACCGGACAATTGTATACCTACTGTAATCTAGTAACTCTAATTCTCAGTGAATTCTCTCCCGAGTTTGTTTTTCTGAAACTTCGTATTTTCTTCATAACTTCCTATTTTAATGAAAACCAAATAAAAATTGCGAAAATATCGTGACTGCGTTTCTTTAAGTTCTTCCTTCTATAATCTTCTACATTATCCTAACAAGCACAATGAGCTAGTGGTAAGCGTAGATATTTATTTAGCTTTTTGATAAGCGTGGAACCGAGGGTTTCTCCTAAGAGTGAACTCTTGACTAAGAAATCTTTTTTTTTGCTTATACGCTTTGCTAACAGACGAGTTGCAAAAGTGGAGATTTGGAAATTGTTTCTCAAAGATTATTTTGAGTAAAACAATTTTTTTAGTAATATTTAACAATTCGGTAGACTGTCAGACACGGCCACGATAAATATTATGGATTATGGCTAAATTCTAAAAAAAACTTGAAAATTCTAAAAAAAAAAACTTGAAAAATGTGCTAAAGTCTTTTTGCGTATCAACTTATTGTAGCCGATCGGACTAATAATTAAGGTAATGCGCGCTGGAAATATCGGAAACCCGGATAATTGAATTGGCTTTGCTAATTGTTTATAAAGGATATATGGAAAATTCTTTTAACTCTCTAATTGTTAGTAATTTAGATAATGATACAATTAGCTCATTAGCGAGATATTTTCGTGGGGCGTTTTGACTCAAAATTTCAAGAAAATTGAGGACTTCTTAAAGAGACTAAGGAAGTGAGGACTGCTCGATTTGATGAATAACGTTCTAAGGTAATGTTTTTGATGAATTACCGATTTTCTTTCCTTCAATCATGGCTACGACACTTATTCACCCTCTTCTCTGTTTTTCACACTTTCAATGTTTCAATAATATTTCGTGGGGCGTTTTGACTCAAAATTTCAAGAAAGAGGGCCTTGGAGGCCTAAACACCTCGTATTGGTTTGTTGTGTTCTGTCTGAAAATTTCCTAAATACAGTGCATATGCTCTGAGGTGACAACGAGCATACATTTGTATTTCCCTCGTATCCTGTTTATTCCTCCGTCATATCTTCCCTTTCCTGCTTTTCTTCCCTTTTCATCTTTAGATGCATCGACCACCCACTCCTCTCTTCTGGTTCTTTCGTTCAGAAGCATCGATCCCTTATTTGGGCACCCCTCTTATTTCTCAGCTCCCATCTTTACATTAATTCACATTCCATAAACTACGTACGACACTGAAGAGTGATCCGCGAGTGTGGTTTAGGATTCACCCAATTCTCGGAATTCAACGCACTTTTAATGATTTGCTGTTGTCAAGCTCATATCTTCCTTTTTTACAAGACTCCATACAAAGACAATCATACAACGTTGTTTGTGAGGCTTAATCAGACTTTGCCATAATATTATTAATACGTTCAATCAAATCTCTTTTTGATCATAGCAATTAAGAAGAGTCTTATTGCGTCTATCCCTCTAACGCATTAGTTCGACGTAATTGAAGTAACAACGCAGTGGTATTTTCTAGACAACACAGTTTTGCAGCTTATAAGTACCTAGGTTTTAATCAAACGTTATACATCTCACTCAAATAAATATATCATTAGTAAGCCATTGGTGTATTATTATTCGACTTCAAAACGTTATTTTCAGTTCTCGTTCGTGTTTGGCTCTGTATCGATTTGTTCGCTTCTGATATGGTACCGTTTTATTTGACTCTTCTCTTCATATGTACTTTCTATCACCCGAAAGAAAACTCGCGCTCTATCCCGTGAATTTGGTTCCTGATGCATTACTGCGAAGTGATGTCATTTTAGAGAAGTTTGAAAGGTTCCTGATTCCATAAGCTAGTTATACTTGTGCACGTGCATTTAAAGTGTCTCGCACTTTCTTTTCTCGTCACAGGTTGTACTTCACGTTCTACGTGAGAATTCGAGATTTTTACACTGAAACATTGCGCAGTGTATATGCTTAGAATATACACATAATGGTTTTGCAATATATGTCTTGTTGTCTTGCAAACCTAAAATCTTCAGCCATCTCCAAGTTCGAACAATTGAGTGAGTGTTTCAGGGAGCACTTGTGCCCTTTTTGGCTGGTTTATGAGGAGAAATTTCTCTGCTTCTCTCTTCCTATCTGCATCTCTCTCCCTCTCCCTAGCTGTCTCCTCTATTCTATGCTTCTTTTTTTCCAGCGGTCTCGATACTCTTTTCCGAATCTCTGAGTAATCACGTTTTCCGTCAGTTCCGCGGAAGCGAATTGGTCTCCCCTTTCCCCCTTTCCCCCCCTTTGAAAAGACGCTGTTCTCTAGACCTCATGATCAAAGGTTGCCCCGTCTAGCTCACTCTCCTACTTTCTATTGAATTCCCAAGTTCTAAATTCGCTCCAAATATCAGACACATTTGAGATCAATAACTCCACATGTTTCGGCACTTGCTCCCATGTTTTCATTGTGTGGCATTGACATCCATCGGAAGTACGAACATAATTAGTCCCATGAATACATGAACAACACAGTTTGTGAGCATTTTATAACATACATAGAAATCAACTTTCTTTTCCGACTTTAGTGCAACTTTAGTAGCAAGCCGAATAACAGAAAACCGTTGCCAATTTTGTTGCGAAGCCTTAAGCGATATATTACACTGTCTAAGAATTATCATACGGTTGATGGTATTGCTGTATTTCACATATTCTCACTAAAGCCCACTAAAATAAACGAATGAGATTTGAAACTAACATTCAAATAAACTGTAGTTTCAAGTAGGTAGACAAAAACCCCGCTGATTATTATTTACTGTGTAAACAAGGAGGGTAACATATCTCAAAATGTAACCGCTTCACAATTTTTCCACCGGAATTTTTGTTTACGAAACTAGAGGACTTAGAATTTTCCAAACTACCAGATTACCAGATTATTTATATCCATAAGCTCATTTTGAGTGCAGAACGGTAAACTTTTGTCACCTACGTCACAATATATAGGATGCTACGAAATGAATTTGACAGACTTGATGACAGTTTGCAAGCAAACTTGTAAACAATTGGAGACCCAATTAAGGTAGTTTTGATTTCGAATCTGAATTGTATATATAGATTTTCTCGAAACGGAAAATTAATAAAAAAAAATTCGTTCTTTTTTTTGTTTTCGAAAGTTTTTCTCATGCTGTGTTGCACGACGATTGTGATATTCTAGCGCGTTGTAGTTTTTTTTATCTTGTTGTGTTGCAGATATAATATAATGGACTCTACGAGTTCTGCCCCAGTTAGCAGCTTTCAAGGCAAACATGTTCAACTGCAAAACGAAAGGAGCAATCATCCATTATTACAACAAATAGAGAATATGCAACAACAGCATGCAATCAGTAAGTCACCTTTTTAACCCGCATTAAAATCACCCATAAAATTGTTATATTATTTTGTAGTTGGCATTTTCGTTCTATTTTGGTCATTTCATTAATTTTTGTTTCTGTGCATTGAATTCTATGTATATGAATACACTTATATATATCCACCCTTATTAACAACTATCTCTTTTTTACGCATAATTTGCGCATTACTTTTGATTGGATGTTGTTTCAAAAGTACAAATTATGGCTGCATTTTCGCCCTATAATTTTTGCCATGCACTTAAATATGTTCACGTGTTTTAATCATTGGCCCTATTATGGGTGTTTGCCACTAATAAGGCAATTTCCGCTAGAGAAATAATATCGTTTTCTTAAATATTGGCTGGTCTTGTGTGTCATGCAGCGTTCCGTTTTGTCGAATCCTGTTTTGCACATTTATTCTATTTATTTAAATATTTGCAAAAAGCTCAATAGTTGGGCTCCCTTTTGTTCTTATTGTTTCGAATCAACCAATATCTCCCATGTATGATTATGGGATTACTATGGTCACACTGCAAACGATCTATTGCAAAAGGGGTGGTACACATTATGTGCTTTCTTCCGAATTAAGAAACCTAAGGGAAGTCGGCGATAGCAATTGCCGGGTGCAAATTTTTGCAAAACTGAAAGGGTTTATTGTTGGTCTAAAAGGGAGATGACGCGTTTATTGTTGGTCGAATGTTAATAGATGTTATTTGATCCATATAACCGAATCACTGTAACTTAGTTGATCCATCCCAATAATTGCGCACACTGAAAGGTTTAAAGGCTCAGGCAAACGTATAAATTTGACCCCAATTTTTTATATGAGTGCTCTACAAGCTTACACAAACCTAACTGCGAAAACCACATTACAAATTTGCGAAACTGGGGATGTTATTTGCAAAAGAAGATCCGCAGAAATGCACCGCATTGTGAGCTTTTGGCTACTTTTGAGTTTTGACTACGATAACCCGCTGGGGATCTTCGTTTGTCTGACCCTCCAGTTTCCTCACAGGAAAATGAGGAAAATGTATGATCGTGCAAATTGATACGACAAAATCCTCCTTTGTATGAATTTGGTTGATATAGAGGGTTGCATTCTTCTTCACTTCTACTTCTTTCGGTTCATTCCTCCAGTTCACTCCAAAGATTAAGATAAAAATACAGATGCCTATGACACGATAAGCGCTTATCAATGTACTGTTGCTGATAACAGAGATGAACCCCAAAACAGGCACTTAGTGATGGTTTAGTTTCTTTTCTTTTTTTTGCGAACAGCCTAGATTTGCTTTTTATCTTCCGCACACTTTATTTCACTGAGGCTCAATCACATAGGGAGAGGGAAAAAAACGTGGATACAGTATGACTTAGCCGTACAATGTGAACTTCTTTTATTGTGACAGTTATGGAAATAACAATAAATTATATGTATACATGCATATATATATATATATTTAGGCAATGCTCACGAACAGTATCACATTTAAAGGGATAGGTTCATCTCAAATCACCCCTCTTTTTATTGTTTTTTTATTAATAATAGCACAAATATGATTCCCAGTGAGAATTAAATCAATCACGAACAATACGCCTCGCAGAAGAAGCTTCCTTTATTGGAAATAGGTGATCGGAAGCCAAAATCTAAACGCAAAACTAATACCGTACACAGATCGCGCGGGCTAATGGCAATTAGCCAAGCTACAAACTACATTCGGCAGGACATTATTTCCCATGGTGAATTATCATTTAAGCGTACTTGGCCGAGTATGGTTTGTAATTTGGCTAATTGCCATTAGCCCACGCGATCTGTGTACTGTATTAGTTTTTGCGTTTATATTTTGGCTTCCGATCACCTGTTTCCAATAAAGGAAGCTTCTTCTGCGAGGTGTTTTGTTCTGTGATCGATTTAGTTCTCATTGCGCATGATATTTGTGCTATTGTTAATAAAAACAATAAAAAGAGGGGTGATTTGAGATGAACCTATCTCTTTAAGGTCAATGCCTATAAAAAGTGAATGGCATGAATGCACTATTTGTTTATCGTTAACAGCACTGCCCTAGTCGGGATATTACTTCGTTTATTTAACCACGAGCATTCAGTGAAGGAAAGGTTAAGCACCTGCCTAAATAGACAGTGCGGCTTGTTGCTTCTTAACCAAAAAAATATTAAGATTTTTAGATTGCAAGTGAAAAATTGGGGGTTTTGGCGGGCGGGGGTCGAACCCGCATCTTCGGCTATCCGGGCCGATGCTTTTACCATTACGCTACCGGCACCCACCGCCAATTAGCACTCGTATTCGAGTTAAGATCCGCAGTGACAATTGAATGAAACAAATATAGTTTGTTCTGTTTCAAGTGGTTTTGTGTTCTGCGCCACAGACTTGAGTCGGTTCTGTGAACAGGTCTGTGATGTGTTTTGCACAAGTTCCGCTCGAAAGCACAAACGTTGCGGACCTGCTTGTGCTGGATTGAAAATCGAATGATGTAGCTGTGTGCGAGATAAGCGTTGAGCATCCTGATCTCACAAAACATACAGTGCGAACAGTCTCTCCCCTTCTCTGCTACTCTAGCCCTTTCTCTCTCTCTCTCTCTCTCTCTCTCACTCTCTCACTCTCTCACTCTCTCTGTCTCTCTCTCTCCCCTTGTTTTCAATACTATACTACGTAGGCAAACTTTTGTTTGAAAACAATAGCACTTCGTCCCCATACACCATATTGTTCTTCGATTGTTCTTCGATTTAATACATATAGATTCCCGAGATTGCTCCTGAGTGAATTTATCTTGCAAACACAATGTACCATTTTGCACAGTGCTAAAATAATCCGTCAGATTCTCCGAACAGATCTCTTGAATAAGGTTCTTTTTAGAATATATTAGTAAGCGGGGTAGACCATACTACCAAAATATTTCTTTCTGTTTAATTAGAGATCGTGCATTATTTGTCATTCGCGAATCTGCTAGTCTGATTGAGACTAAGCTCTTCAGATCGCGATTACTTTAAGGCGATATTTTGGTTTGCGTGTTTCCGGATTAGGCAAGTTACGCGTTACGTCACATAAATACTAGGAAACGAGAAACTTCTAGTGCCCGCTACACGGGGCCGTCGGGTAAACATAAAAAATCGCGTAAGTTATTTTTCGTTATTTTGTAGCTGTGTAACGGGTTTATTTAGGTTTTAACAAAAAAAATATCACTACTTTATTCACACATACAATCAATCAGGTACAACATCAATCAAGTACATGGAACAAGTGCGGAAGGTTTCTGGCGTCGTGCTTCTTCAATCCGCTGTGGGAATGCGTGGAGGGAGGGGAGATTTTTTCTTCGGATAATGTCGATCCTTGATCTTTCCAATGAAGTTTTGTGGAGTTATACAGAGTGTTTGACGACGAGACGAAAGGACAAATCCCTCGAAGTCTTCTGGCTAGGCAATGGGGGAGTCGCCTCGTTTTCCCCGCCTCGGTGGCATTGAGTGAGTGTATGTGGCTGGATTCGAACTCGGGTCGGCTGACTGCGAAGCGCGGACGTTTCCAATGGGCCACCGAGGCCCTTGATATATTAAAAGAACAAACGGTTTATTAAAAGAATTACTCCATACATCACTCCACGAGTAAACAAGACTGTGGTTTCATACGACCTTCTCTCCATAAACCCTCCTTCTGCTAGTCACGCGCAAACAGTTGGCCAAAATATTGTATGACCTTTGACCCATTTTTTCCCGAGTACCATTGTGAAAAGAGTATACGTCTTTCACACCAACCGTTCCTGCTATGCCTATTGACTTCCCGTTCCTTGTGTAAGTTTTGTTATGGCGGTGATGTAATTGATGATATGGCAACTGAATAACTTCAAATGATAACTAATTATCATTTGAAATAATCAATGAAAAAATTAAGTAGGACAGTGCATCCTCGTCATTTAATGAGATTGTTTACTAAGCCGTAGACGAAAAGGGATTTCCATTTTCTCGAGAGAATAGTGCATTTTTTTTGTATTGCCATTTGGAAGTTGCTATGGTTCCCCCTCGGGGGTTTGAGCACTTTCTTTTTTCTTACGTGTGCTCCATTGTTACGCCTCATTTGCCATTTCAGTTTATCACGTTATTTGTTTATTGATCTCCCAGCCTCTCCTTCATTTAATCTTTTCTTCCGTTTATCCTCTTTGGGATCCTTCATCACTAACCACTTTTGCTGCTCTTTTTTTGGCTTCCACTAAGTTTTCTTCTACCTATAGGACTTCACACTCGGGCAATCTCTCAACATCTCCCTCTCCCTATCTCATCTCTTTGTGACTATCTCTCTACGCTCGCTCTTATTATTGACGCCCTCCTTTTTAGCTCGTATACTGCAGCATATCACTGTGTTTCTTTGGTGTTTCCGTGTGGTCATTCTCTAGTCTCGCGTTGTGGAATCTGCAGGCAGTCTATGCTGAAGCGGACCTTCTTCCTCTAACGATAAACATCCGTGTTTTGCCACTTCAGCTATAAGGTATTATTATTATTATTCCCTTAGACAATTCGCCTATTTCACCGCTCTTTTGTTTTGGAGAGTTTTCGTAATATGTACTTTTTACATGATAGTAAGTTGTTGGATTTTGTCCGGATGTACGGTACTCTTCAGAGGATAGCTATAGTTTATTATTATTTTTAGATATTTTCTTTTGCACTTACTGTGACGGAAATATATGTCTGTGAAAAACAAACGTGAGTAGCTGGAATAATCCGCACCTGAAATAGACCTATCACTATGGTATGCAAGGACCAAAAGCTCCACTGGTCCTGGATCTTTATTTATTCGCCACTATACATAGTGTTTTCCGTTTTTAGCATTTCATTCATTGTTTGTCGAGTCTGTTCGTCGCCCACCCTTCCCTCTATGCATCACCGTCTGGGATCTTCGCTCTTTTCCCGACTAAACGTGATGTTTGTCAATGCTCAGCCGCATTCGGTGTCGTAGAATTTCAATGATCTTTCTGTCGTTCTATCTCTCGCTCTTTATTCCGTTCTTTTTCTTGTCGCTCACAGTCTGCTTGCTTCTCTCCCTATTTTTCCATCCAAACACGCCACGTATCTGCATACCTCCGCCCAAGTTTCCTCTAAAGATCCCCCACCTAGTTTGGAAACATCGTGGACTAGTGGTTTCCGAAAATACAGACAACTAGGGAACAGTTCAAGTAACACCATACTTCTTCACTAATGAAATTGTCGGCAAACCAGTGACGTATCTGTCCCCCTGAGAGAATACAATGTCCCAATGTATTGTTGCTACTTTTCATCTAATGTGCGCTCCCTGAGTCTCGCCCTAACCCCAAATACAGTATTTGCAAACTGAGTTCAATACTTTCCCAGCCACCGATTTTACAGACGTTCCTCTGATTGTGAGTGATCTTTCATGTCAACTCATGCCCTTATCTAAACAAAGCGACACTGAAAAATCTCTACTGACCATGCCTCATTGTCGTTATGTGTGTAATGAGTAGAAGATTCGTCCGTCTTTTCATGACTATTCCTAAGCACACCTGATAACAGTAGTGTATGCTATTTTACACACCTCAAATTGTTGGAAAACAGTCTAGCACATTTCTCATCCTCTGCAAGTGTGGCTATGTTGGCGATAGGTCTGTCTTCCTTATCAGCCTTCGTTTTCAAAGATCGTAAGCAATGTTCAAGCCCAAGCCCATGCGTTCTGCCCTTATCAAGTTGTCACAGATCTGTTGTCGTGGTAAATGGACGACAAGAATGTAACATTTCACAGACTCTGAGAATAAAGCTAATTTGAATTTTTTTTTGTGGATACGATCCTTGATTAAAGTTTCGCTATTTAACCTGCTGATCCGCATCGTTCTTTGGTCCTACGTGGCTGTAGTGAAACAAATCTGAGATTACATATGTGTATATCAGCAATCATCATTCAACTACACCCACTACATCGTTCACGTGTTTTCGCGTTATTCTTCCCTTTTTTCTGGTTTTAGATATCTAATTAGCTAATTAACTTCTCGCACAACTATCGTTAAATATTAATGCGCACTTATGGTGCTATTGTTTTTTTTTCGAATATTGTGTCTAAAAGCAGCTCAAAGTTCAAAGGTTAATTTACTAATTGGACGTTCCCTCGTAGTTCTTCTTTAGAAATCTCTACAGACTGAGACTGATGTAGTTGCAAAGATCAAATGTATGCACACACTCACACCAGATACAATGCAGTATGTGTGAACCCTTTTGATGTTTGCTCTAGTGCTGCAGATTGCTGCTGCAGAGTGCACTACTATGTATTGACAGTTGCACGAATAGTGTAGTTCGGGCCACATTGTTGTCACAGAACATATTTCATGCGCTCCGCTTATACTATACCTCACTGTCTGCCAGTTGTGAATTCGCGTAATTTCTTTTTGATTGAATTGATCTTTTTACAGAAAATTTTGTTATATCTTAATGAACGAAATGCGTTGAACATCATAGCATAGGATTTCAAAAAGAGCTGCTGCAAATATCATCTGATAGAACTTTTGAATTACAATTGTTTTTTTTTATCTTTCTTTGGAAATATGAAGAAATTAAATGAACTTTAAATTGTGATTTCTGCTCTGTAATTTTACCCTTTTCAAAAAATTTCTGTCTTGCCTAATACTACTCAAGCCATCCAATCCCAGCTACCCTTCTTGTTTTTCGAAACATTAGTTTACACGCTGCCTTGTCCAAATTAGATCAGCTATATTAGCGAATTATTGTAGCGGATAATCCCATTGAGAAAGCCTAGATAAATGAAGTTCAATTGCTCCTTAATAAGTATTATGAAAGGAAATCCTTGTTTATCACTTTGTGTTCTCTGGCATTTGGCTGCTGTTTTTCCTTGGGACTGTATGTTTGGGGCGTTATATGATTCCGAATGTGGTTTAACCCAATCTAATCCACATTATTTCGGATTTCTCAGTTATTTTCTTCGGCTTTGCCTCTGCCAATTGTGATTACCAAAAGATTATGGGGCGATGAGCTTATGTGCTTGTTATCTCATATTTACTGGATGTTTAATGCCGAGATCCGTACCTGTTACTCATTTTTTTAGGCTTCATTCTGGCCCTCTTTGAGATTCTTCTTTGGCGGAAAGTGAGCTTACGCAACATGAACGACGCAGTGCTTTATTTTATACGTGACCTAAAATAAAACGAAACGCCAGAAAAATGTTCAAATACACAGTTTAATTAAACACGGCATATTTGCTTTCCCATACATTTTTTTGTAGTTTCGCAGCGCACAGACCTCATATCTAGTATACGAATGAGTTTAGTCAAAGTTTGTTGCTGTTGCATTGTCTTCGTACTGACACTCAGGGCAATAGCACCCACGTTGGGGTTTTCTGCAGACGTTGACAATGAACGTAGATAATCTCCAACGTGTTGTAACTAGAGTTGATGTAATATCGTCACAATATCTGAACTGAATTGTGACGATATTCATGTGTCTTATTGCAGTAGCTGGAATAGATAGTTGAGTTCACAAATCGTTGACTGTTCTTGTAAACATTCGGAGGGGTAAGGGGACAGAGAACAATCGTTCTCTGGCATTCACCGATTCAACACTCCTGCTCTGTAAACCTTTGCACACTGATCGTAGTATTTCCCCATCGACTTCTCTCACTCACCATCAGTCTATTTCTCTTTCTCTATATTTCTCATTCTCCGTTGCTCTCTCTCGCTCTCTATCTCTTTCTCCTGTTTGTATATTTATCTATCTCTATCTGTTCCCTTTATTCTTGACTGTCAAATCTCTCTCTGTCGCTGTCTGCCGCATTTCGTAAACGTTTGCAGAGACCGTAGTATTTTCCCATCCAGCATTCCCGTTTTTCTTTATATTTATTTCTCTCTCTCTAACGACTCTTTCCGAAAAAACATCAGCCCCCTCTGTTCTCTGGTCATCTCCCATTCGTCAGGGTCCACTACGACATTTTCGCAATCAATTTTTCTGTTGCTGTGACATTACTGAATATCACCTGCGGGCCACGTAGCAATTGCTTTTATGCTTATTGACCAACAAACAAACTTCAAATTTTCCTATAAATATATCCGGGAGTGTATTCTTTACTGCAGTTAATTAGAAATTAGTGAAATCATGGCATTCTCACGAAGTCCCAAAAAAAAATTTTTTTTCACAATCTTCAAATATAAGTTTTCTTCGCTAGAGTAGCTTCCCTGAATGATTGTTTGTAGTTTTGAGAAAATTGTACTGCATTTCAGTTCTTCTGCTTTTGTTCTTCCATTGTTTCATGTCTGGTTGTATTGTGTATAATGTAATTATGAATACTATATTTGTTGTATAAAGAAAAAAAAGGAAAATTGTCTTTACTTAAAGCGAAATACCACCCGGTTTGGGGTTTTTTCACCAAAAATAGTTTGAAAAAAGTTATAAACGAAAATAAACATAAAAACACAAACAAATAAGTGCATCTTGCACAAAAATGTTCTCAAACAACCATATTTTGCGATTTTGTATGGGAAAATTCGCTTCAGGCGATTTGCCGATTTTAATACTAGCACGGCCCTGGAAAAATCGAGGGATGGCCTTTTCAAATTACCACGCACACCACAGCATCCAAATGACGAAATGTTGAAAAAATATTTTGAATTTGGCTAGTAAAATTCCAAAAACACACGGTTTGAAAATGGTGGTTAACGCACGGTTGTTTACTCCTCCTTATTTTGTATTTTTTTGTTGAGACCGACCGCTAATTCGCTTTAAGAATAATATTTTGCAATTTTTGTTCTATGTCTTGAAACGGCAATTACTTTAATATTATCATTACATATTTTGGATTATGAAAATACTTATCCAACATTTATCACCAATACTCGGAAAATCCGGTTAAATGATATTATTATTTCTGTTCGGTTGTCAGCCTTTACTTTGTGAGTCATTTGAGAGTGTTGGTTTATTAAGTGGAACTCGGAGTTGTATCCATTTAGATTTTTTTCAGACGCCCTCCTAAACTTTGCCAACCAGGATCCCTCGCAGGCGGCAATGCTTTCCCAGCAGCTAGCTGCAGTGGCTGCTGCACAAGCAGCAGGTGGTCATCCAACAAGCATGGCACAGCTACAACTTGCCGCCACACATCAAGCACAACATGCGGCAGCAGCTCAGGCTGCTCAAGCAGCACAAGCAGCACAAGCCCATGCTTTCCAAGCAGCGCAGGTGGGGACATTTATTCTTCTGCGTATTTTTATGCTCTTTTTTGATTCATCCCTTTCTTTGTTTTCTTTCTCGTTTTGGTCTAAAATGAATATTTTCTAGCCACAGGGTATTTCACTGTATACTTTTAGGTTGCTCAACAGGCTGCTATTTCCCATAATACCTCACTGGCTCAAGCAGTTTTGGCTAACGGAAGCCCACCACAATCATCTTTAAATGCACTCGGTCATTTGCCACAGCATACAACTTCTGTTGCGACTTCATTAGCTGGTTAGCTATGTTTAACCTGTTCAAATTACCACCAATAGTAAAAAAGAGGCTTACTTTGCTCACTTTAATTCTACTTCCTTCGCCTTTCATTTGTTTAATTTACTGCCATGCAGTATTGTGTGTACTGTATGTAATTTACTCTATTTAATGTATGTACTGTATGCGTGAATATGCGTGAAGCATATTAGTTTTAGGGTAACCACTTGTGTACTTCAATGCATATATATCATCAAAAAACATAACTACGATTAGACTTTCTTTAGTTTCAGGCGCAAGTTCTGCTATGGGCCCTATTGGGCAGCATACTCCTCAACAGGCCATTCATGGTGGACCTCCAGATCAGCAGTATCTGCCATGGCCCCTCCACCAACCAGCTGTCAACGTCCCATTCTTTGATGTGAATACATACAAGCATGTGAATCTGGACGTGCTTCCTTCGGAACACCAACAGGGTCTCGATCTACCACTAAATGATATGACAACACTCAGGTTTGTATGGTACACTTCTTATGTAGAATGTTGGAAACAAGTGGGAGAGCTTTATCATGCATATTAAACTCATTATTCACGGATGGAAAGGACACATACATACTTATGATAGGAATGCCGAACGAGAGAAACGCAGTACATCAGAATGTTCTCATGCGACATATAATTCAGAACCAGACAAGTAAAAGGCTAGCTGCTAACTTGGCCGACCGTTTCAAGTGAATTTATATGTGCATCATCGCAAAGTTATTATTTAGATTCTTTTTCAACATGGGCGTGCAAGAGTCTCGTGTGGTGCTTCTAAATCAACATTTGTCGGCGATGGGTCAGAGTACCTCTCATTCAGCTGGTTCGGCAATAACGTCTTCCGCAGCTCCTCCTGCTCCCTTAGTTAATCCGGTACCCCATCCCCCGGTGATGGCAGCGCCTGTGGCCCAACAACCGAATCCGCTTCTGATGCAGGTAAAGAACAGAACAATAACAGTAGAACACATAAAGCAACTGAAAAGATGTGCGGATTTATTGTGAACTTTCTTCCTATTAATGCTAGGGAGAATTATGTACAATGGTGCAGGTTAATTTTGTATTAATACTGATTGTTTCTTACGCTTTAGCTCAATCAATCCGCATCAACATCTGGATCTTCACTAGCGTCCGGGGAACAACTTGCTGCATTGGTGAACCTGCTACCTCAAAATCATCCCCTCAGGTTAGATTCATGCGAATTGGTAGTTACTTGTGCACAGTTTGCCTGATTAGAATGTACCAAAAAGGTTATGTATTTTAAGTTTGCTGGGCAGTTGATTTTCTCGAATATTCTCGATTTCTACGTTGCTTACCAATTATCTTTTCAGGCAGCAAGCATTATTAGTACAAGCGCAAGCACAGGCTCAGCAACTGAGCCAACAATTGGGACAACGGGCACCAATACCTAGTGGACTTGGCACTGACCGAAATGATAGCAATGCTGCCGCCCATGCAGCGGCAGCGGCCGCTGTGCAACAAGCCGCGGCACAACAACAGGCGCAGGTTGGCAGCCATACGTGGCTTTATTTTGGAAAAACTCTAAAACAGTAACAATCTATGCATCAACCTTTACATATTTAGTCTGTCACACTGAGAATTGTCGCGATGGGCGTGAATTAGATGCGGGCTTAATTCCAGGCGCGTCCGTTGGTAATAAATGATTGATTTATTGTCTTCAGCTCAAACCTCAAGGACAACAACAAATGCCACCAAAACAAACTGGAAGTTTGGAAGCTGTAATTCTCCAGCATGCATTAATGTCGGCCAACGCCGCAAACGGTCAGTTTCACATTTATCGGAAGTATGTAGTGAATCTGGTCTCGTGCATTTACGGACTGGATTGTGTTCTTGTTATTATTCGATAAATTTTAGCGAATGCCCGTAATGCTTCAATCAATGACTTGAATGCTCTCCGACTTCATATGCTTGCCCAACAACAAGCCCAAGTAGCTGCGGCTAGTCAACAGAACGCAGCACAAACTAATCTACCCGCTCACCTCAGAGCTCAACACGATGTGGGTACTTTTAAAGGAATATTAATTCACTGTTGCGCTCTCCCATAGAAACGCTGTGACTAACTTTCCATCGTTTCATGCATCCATCAGCCAGTTTGATTAGATTGACACTACCGCGTTTTCATTTTTAATACCTATGCATAAGTTGCGAAGTTCAGGAGGAGCCACCCCTCTAATAAACAAATATTAGTAGAAAGATATATATTTTATATTGCAAAGGTATAAAATGAAATCAATTATTAAAATATAATGACGAAAAGTAATAATTTGCATGATAGTTAGACTGGAATTCTTGAATGTAAATACCGTGTAAAACGCTTACCTCGTTTCGACCCCCTGACGCAGCGATATTTTTGATCAGGGCGGGGGTGCTCGTCAGTGCGTCACCCTGATCTAAAGTTGATTATTATAAATTGAATGCAAGTAGTTTTTGAAAAAAAAAGATAGTAAACACTAAGAATGAAAAAGGGTGACGTCTCGAGTTGTATAGTTGATGAGAAAAATGGTTTATTGGTTAACAATCAATTCAAATAAGACACTCATTTTTTTCATTGTTTTTTTTTTCAGGTATTTAAGAACACTGTCGTTTCTTCTGCGGGCGCCCTCTCTCCCCGACCTCCAGTCCCTGTAGATCCTGCACCAACCAATCAAGCTGCCATCCGACTGGTACAGCAACAGGTTAGCAGCCACCATATTAGGTTAACACTTGTGAATTTATCACTTGGTAACACTTTAGAAAACTTCGGTAAAGTTTGTGCCACCAGCAATCTAAAATACACGTTGACATCGTTATCGTTTAGGTCGCTGCAGTTCAAGCGCATCAACAGCAACAACAGGCCCAGCAACAGGCCCAACAACAAATGAATCAACAACAGCAAGCGCAACAGGAGATGATACGCAAGTTGTCAGCTGCAGCGGCTTCATCAACCCCAATCAACTCAACAGGACTTACCCCTTCGATGGGCGGAGCAAGTCATCGAAGCACGCCACATCATGTGAGAACTTGTGGAACGGTTCTGAATCAGTTTTCTTGTGTCATTTCTTTTTTGCTTCGTGCCAAAATTTTACTTGCATTCAGTCCCCTCGTATGATATTTTTCTTTCTATTTTCCTTGAGTATGTGACCTATGATACAGTTTCAGAATAACAGTCGTCCCGCAACCGCGTCGTCTGGAACTGCGCTAACTGAAGAACTGATTCCCCCATCGACGTCCCTTATTCAAATGTCTGAAAAACACTTCACCGATGCATTTAAAATGGGAAGCTCAAGGTGAGGCTTTTAATTTGGTTGCTCGCATGACTACATCTAGTTGTACCCAATAACAATAGCGAGATGTAATTACGCTATATTTTTAACGAAAAACGATGTTTTCTATTATAGCCCGGCCAACCCAATTGGTATTCGGCGGCCTGACATTAAGCAAGAAGTCAAGCAAGAAGGTATGCTTTTGTATTAGTTTGTTTATATTTCAGTGCGAGCATTGGTGTTCACAACTTGTCGATAATGATAACTTTCAGTGTATTCACTAAATGATTGCTTTACTGCAGGCTCAAATGTAAATACGAGTTCCTACGGCTCGCCACCAAATAGTGAAGAAAAGAAACCAAACGGAAATAATCTAGCGGAGGATGACACACCGGCGGTAGGAATTTATTCCTTTGTTTGTTTGTGGTTCTTTACAATTCTGTCTGAACTTCTGTAAATACATCATACAGAACGACACCTCCGCATACGCATCGTATTTCTTGAGCGCACAAAAAAGAACATGCAAGCATCCCCTTCTCCAGTCTATCAATTGCACCCTTCGCTCTTTTTTCTCAATTTTTTTTGACGACCTTTATTAAAAAAGGCGCTGCTTGACATCTAAAACTATGCGAAGCCCCTAATTGATGGATCCCTTTCCCTTCAAGATCTTTACAAACTTTCTCTTCGGCTACTGCTTTTTGCTTTTCCTGTTCAAACACCAAGGAAACTTTTTGGTTGTTTTGACTGCATCCGCGTGCTATCCCAGTTTTTACTCGGTTGTTTGTTTGACGAAAAATGGATCTAATTTTTGAGGTCATGTCTAGGTTGAGTGTTTTTGTTTCTATACAAGACGTTTACACGTAGTTTGTAGGGAGCGCACGAGGACGTCCCGCCGCGTAAGACTGGGGTACGGTAGTGTTTTGTGGATCATTCGTTTACGCACACTCTGTCCACTTATGCCAGATTACGGTATCTTGCGCTATCTGCGTAGACGGGCCTACGTTGCATCTCAATGATAATTGCTACTTCTTCTTTCAAAAAATGACCCATCTGAATTTGTTATGAACACAACTTTTGCTTTACTTTCAAAAATTTCCGCTACCACATTGCATGAGAAACCGTGGCTGTAGACTTGGTTAACAACTAGCTAGTCGCATACTAGTGTTTGTCGTTGTCTTCTTTTCAGCAGATCTTTCCTCGTTTGTGTGCGTGTGTGTTTGCTTGATCCTCTTATATGAAGTACTATCGACGTACTTTCTGGTGTAATTTAATAATTTCAGCTCGCACCAATCCTGATGATGTCCTACTTGAGCAATTGTATTGGAAAGGCAAAATCCCAGCTTCAGACCAATGGGATGGGCATCAATTTGGATCCGAGCGGACGACCGGTGGGTTCTTTTTGCGCAACGCGATATTAGAGTGAGGGAAAGGGAGAGAGAGATTTAGACATGGACGAGATAATAACAATCTTATTATATAAAGGAGAAGAGTTTACTTGGTCTTTTGTTTGTATGCACGCAACGAAATCCTTTCATAAAGAAAATTTTCTATTCGCAATCGAATGGGAACATACAAAATCTTTGCCGCTGGCGGTATTCGAACCCACAGCAGCACCAAACCCCTCGCTTCACAGTCCAACGCTCTACCCGCTGAGCTATGCTAGCTTATGACGAGGATAATCCTCTGCCCTACATACAGCACCTTCAATAGCAAATTTGCATGGTAGCATTAGTCGAGTGGTGATCCAAACTGATTATTATACGTTTCCACAATCAGAGACGTGTGAATGTGCGGGAGGAGAAAGAGACGAGAGTTAACTTTTTAAATTGTAGCAATCCTTTTTTTAAATAGGGAAACAATCGGCCGAAGGCCGATTCCTCCAGTCGGAGAAGAGCCCGTAGGGCTCTTCGAACGGCTGGTATATAATAATACAGGTAGAGATACAATATATATTATGCACCATTCTCTTTAGATCGACTTTGCCACCCGACCCGTCGATCCAATCTTCCAACAAGCGCGGGCACAACTGGAAAACAGCCGTGATCTTCAAGCTTCACCAAGTGGTAAGTTAATTTTTTTTCGAAATTTGTTTATAATACTGTTCCCAGCTGGTAAAGCGTGTACAGAACCAGTATTGAAGGCCACAGACTCCATAGTGCCTTGTTTTGCAGCCATGACGTCGTCATCTGCTGCCACAAGTTTTGCAGCGACGTCTGCTGTGGCTGCTTCCGCTAATATTGCCCAACCGCCGTCATCTGCTATTGGAATTAGTCGATCGATTGCCGATGCCACAGTTGATAGTCGTCCCTCGGGAACTCAACAGTCAACGGCTCAACAACAACAATCGCAGTCGCAGTTTGCAGGTGAATATCTGATATTCTGCGTTTTGTATATATGTACGGGTAATCCTCGACAATACAAACAATTGCCGTCCAGGGAGGCAGATGGCGCAGTGCCTGAGTCGCTGTCTCAAGAGCACCGTATTCACTGCGGCTCGTCGGTTCGACTCCTACCCCGGACATTAGAGCCTTCTCATTAGGGTGGATTGGTAGCAATTACGGTTGCGGAGGAAAAAGGTGCTCAATGGCTATCCCTGGCCAGGAAGACCTACTGAACCAAAAAAACCAGAGCAGGCCGGACCGTGTATTTCAGGCAGGGCACCTGCGCGGAGTTCAGTTCTCTTACGAAGACGGGTCTAACCTTAACCTTTTTTCAGTAGGATATATGGAATATAGCGTCCATTCTGTTAGTTAATTCATTCTTTTAAATGTTTGTTTTAGGAAAACATTCCCTACAAGATGAAGATGCCGACTCTGGAGATAGTAGTCCAGCCGAGAAGCGACTTAGGATTGCCACAGACGAGGACTAGACCGCGCTTGGATACTGAGAACCGCATTGGAAAGAGATTCTCCATCTTGTCACCATTCTTCGTTCTCGGATTTCAGTGATATTCGCTGCCCATTGTTTTGTTATTATTTTGTTCCACAAAACATTTTACGTTTTCATTCCAGATGTGCATTTGTTCCATTATTATCATCACGAATCCCATTATATATTTTGTTTTTCAGTTGCTATACCTCGGTTGTTGTCCAAAGCTAATTTTTTCTAAGAAAGTGTTCAATGAATATAGTATGTCCACTGACCCTTTCGAACTCCAACCCATCTTACCCCATCTCTTTCACTACGAACTATTAAATTCGTACAACTTTTTATGATTTTGTTTCCTGTATTTAAACTTTGACCGCTCTTTAGCCGCAAAGGGCCGCATTCACTATAAATTGGCCATTTTTATTCGATTTTCATTAAATGTAGCACGATATAATGAAAAATACGGTCAATAACAAGTTACAGCCGGGCAATTGCATATATATATACCCCGTCTACTGTAATCTGGCGAATCCCATTACAGTAGACTGTAATTTGGTACACCGTATTTTTCGTTATATCTTCCTATATTGAATGAAAAGCGAATAAACATGTCGAATTTATAGTGACTGCGACCCATTAACGATTCTATGAGCTGTAGGCGTATTTTCTGTGTTCGTTTTTTTTATATCATGCCTGCGCCCACATCTAACTATTTATTATACATGTGAGTAATCCAAAAAATCCTCGAAATTCCCTGATCTATGGAAAATTTGCCGCACGGGTCACATGTTTCCGTTCATTTTTTGTTCACGAATTCGTTACCAATTATTTTTCTGTAACTGAATATCATGCACCATCTTTCAGATAGAATTTCACATTGCATCTCCGTTTAATTGTTATTGTTTTGGCGAGACTTCAAAGTTACCATGTTGATCTTTATTTTTGATCGCTATATATCACACTGAGCGTATAACCGCTCAATTGCATAGTATGTGAACATAAATTACTATTTTTCCAACATACAGTTTTGAATTTGCAGTCAACAATTCGAAAATAGGACGGCGATAAACAAACAACGTTTAACATTGGCGGATCATAAATACAAATACAAGTAAATGGGATGTATCGCAAATATTTCCAAGGAACACAAAAAAGACAAAGATTACGACAATTCATGTTTGCACATAATGTGGTGCACGCTGAATTTCAAGTTATACTTGAATGATGAGCCCCACCCGCAGCACAAAAGGAATGTCTACCAGGTTTTTGTTTGTTGGGAAGGTTTAGGTGCTTGTTGCTAAACTCTAAAAAACAAACTATATGCTGTAAGCGCAGTCTTTGCAGCGCCCCATCGACAAGATGTCGAAAATCGGGGCATTCTATCGACGTTCGGACGATGTGAATATCACCTGCGATTTCTAGTGGTTTGCACAGTCGGCGCGAAAAAATGGCTGCAAGCGCATGTGCAACACGGAGTGGGCGGCGAATAATGTATAGTTGCCCAACAATGGCACACAGGTGGCGCGAAGGGAATTGAAGGCCTGTCCTTTGGTAAAACATTGCTTTATTATTTGTACTGCTTAAGAAAGGATTCAATTAGGGAACAAATCGCAGTGCCAAATAAATGGGGTATAATTAATGATTTTTTAAGCTAGTATATGAAGGGTAGGATTTTCCCATTTGTTTCAGTTACCTGTATTTACGTTATCTTGCCTTTGAATACTGTGTTGTGACTATTAGTGAGTAAGAACCACAAAAATAACATGTACCGTTTTTATACCATGTTGTTTGTATTGTTTTGTCAGAGTGCAAAATATACGCAGCGAGCAGGATTCGAACCTACGCGGGCAGAGCCCAATTGATTTCTAGTCAATCTCCTTAACCACTCGGACATCGCTGCACACACGCCGTTTTGTTTGAAACTAAGGTCGTGCCAATGGCGTTCTTGCTTGTGTTTGTTTGAAATTAAACTTTCAGGGTTTTTCTATTTGAATGCAGAAGAAGACTTCTTGAAATGGAAAAAAATCTAGAACAACAAGCATTTGTATTCATTATAAAAAAATTCGATGCATGGTCTGCTTCTTCGAGTGTGAAAATGTTGCGTTGCTATAATATCTAATACAGGGACTGGGATATCCAAGAACAAAGTTACAATACAAAATAAATAGAGTGACGACTGAGTATTAAATATAATTGCGCTAAACTGCATACAACTTATGTACATACATGCATATATATGTATATATCACTTTAAATTTATATGTACATATGTTTCTACTGATGACAGAAAAAACTTCACAGGGTGCAAAAAAAAGAAATTTTAGTGTGTTTTCTTTCTTATTTTGAGTACATTTCGTGTTAATTCGTCGTTCATTCCGAAGGACACCCATTTTGTCGTCAACAGATGGCAGCCATCGACAGGATTAAGCCTATTGCTATCCTTGCAGTCCATATACAACAAAAGATCCAATACACATTTTTCTAGACAAAAAACGCCAAGATTGAACATTCACTTTAATGATAGGCAAAACCCATTTAGTTTTTTTATTACACGTTTGCTTTGTTAGTATTTGGATACCAGTGAATGCGTCGTCCATTGGAAAACATCTAAAACGCGTTACTTCACACATATTTTATTTTACACATATGTCCTGGACATTCCGGTTTTTCCGGCAACTTCATTATGTGATCCGTGGTTCGTACATTTTAGGAGCGTACTTGTGGTGGTCTTAGCCTTTAGAAGTGCGGACATAGTTTCATGTTTCATTTTTGGAGTCTGTCCTAGAATCTCCGCCGAACGCATGAAACCGAGCAAGCCAAAGAGAGCATGAGTGTGTTGCAACGTTTTTTTGCTAACGTATGATCGGTATTACCATATTTTCACCTTATTTTCACCTTATTTTCTCAGTCAGTTTAGTTCTCGCACGTCGCTTGTTTTTTTTTACATGGATCTTTCTTTTGTTCCATCATAAGGTGCGCTTATAACATCTGGATGCCCCTATTCTTCATCCTACGTCTATGCACAAGGTATTCCATCATTATATCACGAGCACCCTTATCCCACTCCATCAAAACGTACGGCCGTATTTGAGACTCGTGAAAGAAGAAAAATGCCTACCTCCTACACTTTGAAAGAACGAATGATCTTCCAAAAAGTGAATACGCTATATAATACAGCCTAAGTTACTAAGCAGGCCAACAATCTCCTAACTAAATATCGTTTTATTTGTTTTAGTGTCCTGAGCCAGAATTGCAATTTTCTAAATAATGTTGAGAATCTTTTTGAAATTTCTCGAATTGAACATTCAAATGAACAAAATACAAAAAGAGTAAAGCTCTCCAAAGGGTAAAGAAATCAAAAATGGTATTCTCTGTCCTCTCATCGTTTACTTCGTCTACTTTCCACTCCTTTTCTCTCCTACCTCTCCCTGTCCCCCGGCACTCTGTCTACCTAGCTCTCTCTATATCTCTATCCCTTTCTCAACTTTTCTAGTCTTGCATTCAAGAATTCAGATTCCACTTCACGTACGCGAAACAATGGCTTAGTACGGATGGATTGGAAGCCACTAACAGCCTCAGTAGAATAGCGGCAAGATGTTCTATCTCAATCATTATGTAATGTTATTTTCGGGATTTATCCAAACAGAACCTTTCTTATTCTAACGCGCTTGTTTGTCCATTTTTTTTTTGTAATATTGTCCTTTAACAGTATTCGACAATCTGCGTTTGGATGCTGTCTTCTGGGTTTTTCAACCGTTGCGTGTACGGCATTGGTGTTCAATCTGACTTTGGCTGTTAGTTTTATACGAGTGTGTGAATTTTATGAGACCAACATTCCCACGTTTCCATTTATGTTTGAATTTATTTTCTTCGATACATAAGTTGCAAAATACACAATTAGTACTTACATTGCGTCTGTGTTTTTGTTTTTGTTTCAGTTTGCGGACAACTCAAATTGCCAGAGACAAACTCGAACTCTGTTTTCTTAACAATGCAGAGTAGTAGTTTTTTTTCTCTTTTTCGATTTTGAGCAATATGGTTCTTGGTATACATCCCGCCGCACGCAATTATTCTCACTACTGTATTCACACAATACTGTGAACTTGAACTACACATAATATATTATCCGGCAGCCGATTCTGCTCACACGTTCTCCTCTTGTCATGCAGAAGGCGATTGTTTTTTTTGTAAAGTTGCTGCAGCTGTAGCTTTGAGCAGTGTCCTCCCTGCGCTTGAATATTAAAATGTTTTGATGTGAGGCGCGAAAATTCGATTTAAATATTTCAACACTCTGCAGATTTTTCGATTCGTCAAATTTCCTGCTAAGGGCAATCTTATTTTTCCAATATGTAGTTCCGTCGGTAGCATGCAGCCTGTTGTTGCTTTTTGGCGGCTGTGGTGTTTTAACCATGTACAACACGTATAAAAATAAGGGATGCTAGGCGCAGACCAATCTTTCAACGCGGCTATTTATTTCTCAGCTCATTTTTCAACTTCTCAGGGCATTCCTCCCTTAGGAAAGGCAATCCAAAAACTTTATGCCACTCTTCCATCGAAAAAACTATTATCATTTATCTTATATTTTTTCAGCAATTAATTGGAATCTTATGCATATACAATAGCTCATCGACCTAACGGAAGGACATCGTACTGTCGAGTAAAAGCTATTAAAGTTGTTTTCTGATTGTGCTCAACCTAAAAATTATGGCAGCGCACCCAGAAACGAACTGTTCTGTGAAATGTCGTGCGAATCTTTGATTCATATTGCTCAGTAATTCATCATTCATTTCCTTCATTAGCTATCGTCATTTTGTTTCTCCTACTTTTCCCACGCATGCAGTCGTCTTCGAGGAGATTTCGAGAAATTTACTTCCGAGTGCCGTCAATTGCTATTCATTGAAAGTTGAATGTTGGAATGCGCGGCCCGTGAGCAGTGGCCTCTTTTGCATAAACCTCATTTCCGGTCTGATTGCCCTATCGCTTTGGAAGGGGCAAACTCGTTTAAGTCTATTATTTCAGCACTCCCTGTTCACCACAAGTGCTTTGTATTCCCCATTCCTTGCCTCAAATTTAGAATCCTACTTGAGCTGCTAGAAGTGTTCAGAATATTTTGCCCCGAACTTAGTTAAACAAAGTAGCAACTTCGAATTCGCGTTCACCATTTCCATTGCATTCTCAAGCATTACATTTATTCATGTAGGCCACGGCATTACTCTAAACAATCTACATGTTTCAAAAGTTTCCTTTCTTTTCCTCTTGGATGAGTTACTCTTTTGTAGACTTCCATTACTATAGTGTTTTCCCCTCAAGGAGGTATTCATGTGCCGCATTGCTTTCCGTTCCATAGAGAGATTAGGCAGTTTTGACAACTGCATCTGGGTGTTCCACGCTAATCCCACTTCATTGCTACTTTACTCACTATTCACACAATGCAACGACCTTCCATGTTCAGAAATTTCTTTAAGGACATCTATTTCAGTATGACATATGAAGATATATCAGCCTCAGTTATTGACGATTCATGCTGCTGTGGTGCGTGCACTTTACGTGTAAGTGATTCAATAACCACATTTGAGTTCGGCATTTTAGTTTTTAGCATTATTGTTTATTGTTTATTCGAGACTTGTCACATATTAATAATAACAATGTACTTATTGAAAAGTAACAAGCTTCCCTTGATTTGAGTCGTTGTAAGTCAATGATTTTAGTTGATATGTTAATTGACGCTGATTTCAGACTGCCGTTAAAGTGTGCTGGCTTATTGCTACCGCGGTGATATTTCACTCGATATTCGCTTCAGCTGTTCTGCAGTATGTGTTCCCCGCATTTTTATTCATATGCACTGTTCCATTCTACTTTTCATTCACAATTGGAGTGTTCAGGAAGCGATCCGTCCCCATTGTCGTCTTCTCCGCTTATTTGGTCAGTATTTGTTGAACATTTTGTTGAAAACAATTACCACACGCCCCTCTGAGTCTCAGACGACCTAATTCTGGAACGATGAAAACGTAGCTTGCCTTTGGCAACACCTGCAAATGTTGGTAAATGTACTGTTTCTTTTGTACCATAGATATTCTAGAGAATCAGTTGCATTCTATTTTTTCGTTGGCCCTAGAGAGCAATATGAATATGCGTAAGAGCTACAAAGAGAGCTTGAGCTAGACGGTCTGCTATGAGTGCCCTTTTATACTAACTCTTTGACCGAAACTCATAGACCACAATGGTGGGGATCCATGAGAAGCGTGGGATAAAATGGATGAGTAGGGGCGATCTTCGGTCACTTCCATGAATGTCCGCACCAACAAAAACAAAACTCGACAAGAGTTATGAGGCAAAAAATGAGACCGACGAAAACAGACAGGCCGAGAGTACCGAACAATAAATAAAAATAGTCTTTACCACATGCATAGTCCATTAGAACAATACCTTTTTAACACATCTTCCTTTCAATCCATTCATCTTACTACATATCGCAGATGAGCGAAGGGAGTTATCCGGACATAAAGAATGCACAGTGTATGCATTCAACGGGATATGTCTGGTAAAGGGGGAAACTGGAAAAAATGTCTCTCGGATGAAACCCAAACTATGTTACTAACAAAGGATTCCTATATTTAGTGAGTTGGAAAAATCATGACCACTCCTGAAAGGTTGTAAACTGCACCTTGAACCGTCTTCAAAAAGCTGAATGTAACTTATAATTTGCAGTTGGTCTTTCTGATCGTCAACATGCTGATTGCGGTACTCGAAGTGTTGCGTGCTTTTGAATTTATTGAAAAGATCCGGACATCAACCGCGGCAGAAAAAGACTTTTACGGTAAGTACCAGTTCCAGAAATTACATTCAGTTATGAAAATAAATAATAGTTGAACAACTTCCACGGGAAGCTGAAGCATATCAAGAGTTCCATAGTCCATAGTATTTTTTATACATTTTTTTATGGAATAAAGAGTTAATAATAACAGATCAGATGAGAGCAAAATGTTCGCAGCGAGCAGAATTTCTCCTTAACCACTCGGACATCGCTGCCATGGCGCTTTACTTCAACACATATAATAATGTATTCAGTTCACGAGGTTCCTTCTCACTGCTACAATGTGATACTCGCTTTATTGTCAATGGTTGCAATACTGTGGTGCCAAGTCAGTTTTGCATTTTTTTAGCGTTACAAGAACAAAGATCGATCTTAAACCACAATATATTGGGCACTTTTACACCAAAATATACAATGAAATCATTAAATAACATTAATTAATAATTTCTCAGCTAACCTTCTGCCGATACTATCATATGGTGCAACTACAGCAAAAGGGCCGGAGACCGGAATACGGGAGCAGAGACAGTGCGGACGTGGAATCCCTATCAACTGAATATTCATACATGGCATCCGAAAGTGACCGGTTAATTAAGTGATCGCAATATCATTAGTCTGGATAAATAGAGTGATAATTTGTATGTAAACAAGGAATTAGGGCCTTATCTTTTTTACCTCTTGTTGTGTCAGGCTAACAATATACACCTGTTTGTGTATTGTTTCTTCTATGACATTTTCTACTTGGCGTAGAACAAAGGTCATTTTCTTTTATCAAACCGACTAAAAACATAATATCTTCATTAAGTAGCGGCACTGCTTATCGCTTTGCTTTGAGTTGACTGCATATTTGAAAGAAGCGTGCACATCACGGAAACGCCAGGTCCCTTTATTGAATGGCCTTTACCGTGAGCACCCTAACGTAAATTAGGCAAGCGCATTAGACAATTATTATAGTATCATTTATGTAATAATCTGACTGCTGTAACAGGGTATGATTGTGATCTCAAATTGATTTCTTTTATTCATAATGATTTTTTTGCGATTCTTAGAAAAACGTGTAAAAAATACCTTCCTCTTGCCATTCTTTGATAGATTAACTTTTAAAAAATTATTAGGCGTGTTTTGTAGTCGGCACGATAGTCGAGCATTACTGCACGTAGTTTACGACACAAAGTAGAATTACGGGCGCGACATTATTCACTCTTTGAACATTAGTGTGTGAAGAAGTTATTTTCATTTGCTTTCTAATTATATACTGTTTTAGACAAACAAGCATTGGTAATTTACATTGTCTGATTGCTCATAGCAATTCCGTGAATGCTCTGTCCATTCAATTGTTGTTGTAGTTAATCCATTGTCACATAAAATGCAGCCCTGATAGTCTCGTTTCTTTCAATAAGGCAACAATATTTTGAATCTTTTAAGTAAAAGATCATGATAAAAAGATGTGTCGCTTTGAACGTATGTGAGTGCAGAAGAAGATCAGGATTACAAAATAAAATGAAGAAAAAATCCTTGAGGTGAACATAATCGGTTAAAACAATGAAGAGATAGTATGACACGAGTGTTTGCCGTTCGCTGACGATTACAATTCGATAATTTTATGACATTTTTCGGTTTCGCGCGCAAACACATCAGTGGTAATACGGTACCCGAGCGAGATACTGCATATCAATCGATAACAGATGGACAGGGAGGAACTACGCAATCTAAAGGTTCTGAAGCAGGACGCTCGAATTCATTTGTAGTTGTTAAAAATATGTAAAATAGTTTCCTAGCCACGGCTATATTAACGAGATCGCGGCTTAACGGCCTTTACGTATTATAAAAAATAGAACCTATGAAGCCTAATATGCAAAATTGACAGTTACGGAACAACATTAGTTTCCTTGTCTAAATAGGCTGACATAAAATACGAGCACAATATAAAACAAAAATCTTGTACATGTTTAAGGTAATGGGCACATAGTGTATAGGTGAACAATAACAAGGAAATAAGTGCGGCATACATATTAAATGATATGTAATTCTGGATGCAAATTTACAACTCAACTGATACGTTGCGAGATGTGAAGATGATCAGTATTATTATTATTATGGGCTTAATGAAATTATTAACTAGACTACTACAAAGAGTACGATCTCACTGCTTGCTTATTTGTGCAGCCAATTGACTGTAAAATAGCGAGTTGAAGAAAAATGGGTTAGCTAAGGGATGAGGTGACAACGTCTGTGGGGACATGTTTTGCAGACCAGGTAGTAGAGTGGCCAGGTTTGGCATCAAGTTCGGGTACAGAAGTAGAGGAGACATTATGCTTTGAAGATCGGCTGCATCCACCTTCGAGACCAGAGACTCAGGACTGATCTGCAACAATTGTTCATGTATTTTGTCGGTGACTGAAGCATGTGGGTTTATCATCGCACCTACATCTTATTGTACCATGTTTCTTTCGTGTTTTTGGTTCTGCATGTTTAAGGATTCAATAAGGATATATATTATAACAGGCGAAAACTGAACACTATTAATGAGAGTAAGCGTCCTGGTTCGAATTCAATAAATAAAGAATGCCCGCATATCTTACCTGTTCCCTGGGTGTAGTAGGTGTATGATGTTGTTGTGGACTGTGTTGAGTATTCGGTGCGGGAGTGGATTTCGGCGATGGGTAGGCGGAGTGTCGCTGCTTGCGCTTGCGTGGCCTGTAGACGTAATTCGGATGCTCGCGGAAGAGCTCATCGCGAAGTTCACGCGCCTAAAACAGCAAGGAATTGCAGAGTTGATAGTCGAGCCTGTGCTCTATGACCGAGTTACTTAATGTTATTGCGTCGTATCAGCTTTGTACGCCAATTACGAAACGGCAACATGTTCTTGATCGGTTTCTTAATTTGCCGTATTATTCATACAACTTCATTGAAATACTTTATTTATGTTTTCTATAATGTAAGCTACCTTTTGCACATATGGCGCCTTCTCTTCATCACTCATTCCCTTCCATTCCACTCCCAGCGCCTTTGAAATGAGTGAATTGTGGACTTTAGTCGAATTCGCAGTGATCTCTGCACGGCGCATCTGGGCCCAAACCTGAAAGCGGAATGTTCTACAGTATTACTGAAATGCCGGAATTCCCTATCCCCTGACCTATCTCGCCGCACCGCTCCTTTAAAGAAACTCTTTGTTCAATGAGGATCAGGTACAGTGAGCCGGTGATTAATTTGGCCCTCATTGTTCTAAAATGTCCATAAACAATGGATTCTTGATCGGACAATCGCAACGCGGTTTCTCTTTGCAGCAACATCGTTGTGTGTGCATTATTTTCTACTTATACATAGTTAGTGAAAAATTTGATGGTTGGATATTACGATTTTCACCGCATTGTGTAGGACAATGGGAATAATAATGAGACCCGTCGGGTACACTTTTCCTTGATTATGATATCAAAACAATCGCACTAGAAAGCGGAGCTATTTTACAGAGTATCCATTTTATCACTTTATAAAATTTCGCGCCGATCAATGTCAGAAGCAAGCACATATACACAAAACAAGACAAAGGCTGGTAACCACAAGCACATTCATGCACGACGCTTTTCAATATTCTATAGAAGGAAACAATGAAGTATTCACGTGTCACATAAAGAAACAATACTCGGGCGAATTGATGCGCTGCGTTGACGTGTTGCCATTCCACATACACACAACAATACAATCCTTATTATTATTATTTTCAATTGCGACAAATAGGCCTCGTTGGATAGAATGAGCTCATTGAAACGATAAAAAATGGAAACATTTGAGCGAAAGAAGGAAATGGTTGAATAATCAAATACTGAATGAGTAACACTGCGTTTGACGTATGTGGGGTGAAATGCAGTTAACCAGGAATAGTTAAGCAAGACAGAAACATACCATGAATGCATTCATCGGTCTTTTGATCTTCTCCCCAGATGGGGTTCGGTCCGTTCCGAATTCTTTCCTTTCAGCCGCACTCCAATGGGAGGCTTGGGGAAGGGTTGGTGGCGGTGTCGGGAATTGAGACGACATTCCGGCAATGATCTCGATCTACAAGTTAATTAAGACATATCAGTTATCAGTAAATCAAGCCAATAATAAGCTAAAGTCAGTCTTACTTTACCCAAAACCCTTTACATCGTTTGCCAAAATGAAGCTCGAAATGAAGCAGGTTAATTTGAAATGCCGGCTGCCTCAAAACACAAGACGAGAATTCAAGAAAAATCATTGAGCAACGTATTTGCTAAGGAAGTGAGAAAATAAAACAGGGTAAACAATCATATTTTGATAACTGACACATAACAATAGGCTTTAATTTAACCGAAACAAAAGAAAAGTACGTAGATAGAGTGGGCATTTCAACCGTGTGAGTGCCGTAATTTTGAAACGAGGCATGCAAGAAGTAAAGGCCCCTTGGTACACAGACTCTTTTCGCTTACCTGCAGTTCTGACATACTGTAGAGACGAGTGAATGACTGAAATGGATGTCTTCCTCTTTAGAGTAACGCCCTCAGCCAATGGCAATATAAATCTGAAAACACTAGAGGGTACAAACGGAAGGCATCCAATATCTTTATAACAATAACTCGCGTGCGAGGTCGGGATCCGTACCCATAGGTGTTTCGACTGTCGCTGGTAACTGACAACCAGGCGTCAGTTGTAACCCTTCAGGATATGGAACCCGAAGAAAGACTTCAAAGGATGAAAACAAAGAGATTCCGGTTTACGGACAATATTCTTAGATTCTTCTTACTGTAATAAAAGGTCAGGGATCGAAATGCAATTCAATCTCTTCATGTGACCGCTGAAAGAGAGCGGGAGATTTTGCGTGTATGACACACACTCTGTGTTCGTTGTGTGTTTGTTAGCGGACCACTGGCTTTTCTGTTGTATCCCGGGCCATTCTATTGTGAAGACGGACCGCGGCCGACGAGTTGCCTTTACAAAAGACAACCAAAGTAAACTGAGAAATTGTAGGCCAGGTGAAAAGTCAAACTCTCACACACAACTCTCCGTCCCCTTTTCTGTTGCACCTCATTTTCCAGGACGTTCAATCGCAAACACAAAAGTAGAATGCTGAGGAATTCATGTGGTCATTCTGGGACAAAGAAAGAAGATTGAATAGCAAAGCAGTACACGGGATAAAACATTATATATTAACGGATAAGCGCAAAAATATTAATTTATAAGGTACTGGATGTGTTAAGCCAGTCTCCAGATGTGGTTTGGAACAACGCTTCAAGATTCAGAAACTAAACAGTCTCCTTCTTAAAATAAAGAAAAACTATTAGCCAATTCCTAAAATGGCAATGACATCACAAAATTGAAGACAACAATTTCGGACTCACAATAGGTTGACCCGCCCTCTTTATATGATATGATTACGGTAACAGCCGGTAAGAATGCTTTCCGGTGCGGCACTTGAATCACTTGTTTAATGACTAATACCCGCATTCTACCACTTTTCATTCTAACAATAAATGGCAGCTTTCGACGGGGGTTATCTCAGGAGGCATTCACAAAACACCCAATGTGTGTACCAGTTCCGTATACCAGTTTCACGTAGCATAAAGCAAAAGACCGCAAGTATGCAGTGAGAATCAAACGCCATCTCCTTATTTGGTCGGTAGCAAACATGAGTGGGGATAACAAAAATTGCCTAGTATACTTCGTGCAAATATTTGAAGATTTCATGGTTTTCAAAAAAAAAAGTGTTTGAAAAAATGTTTTCGATTGAATTGTTGGGTGAGTGAACTGAGCGCCAAGAGTACTCTGTCATTGTTACTTGAATTGAATTCAAGGTCAACTCACAATAAAGATGTATCTGCTGGAGAGCACAAACATTCTAATGCACAGCATCTCAGCAATCTCTCTCTGTTATGAGACAATTAATATGATTGCATATTTGATGATACATAAAAGATCAGGAAATGCTCACGCGCTCACAATTTTCGACCAAAAATACAAATTCTACGGAAAACTACAAAAATCGCAGCTTGACATACCAATATTGAAATGGTTCCTTTTATATTAGCAAAAGCAATCATACATATTTTTGGTTCAAGCATTCCGCGTGTGCCCTTATCTACTAGAACGCTGAATACATACTTCATACGGTAAAAGATATCCTTGTCCATTATCAAAACAGAGTGGATTACAGGTGAAAAGCCAAGTATGGCTTCTGATTCTTGCATATTATTGGTGAACTATTATTGTTATTCTTACTATTGCCACTTAATTGCCATTGGGTTAAAAGAGCACAAGTACAAACAGAAATCGGATTTTGTAACAATACTTACACGACGAAAGCCCAGCAAAGCTAATAAGGCCGTGAGTGTTTGGAAAAACACAAAGCCGTGAATAGAGCTTTTGAATAGATGTTGTTTAGAAGGCGTTTGAATGACCATTCTAGGGAAATACAACGACGGCGACAAACAGCCGCAAGCCTCAAATGTCACTGATTAGTATACTTCACGATAGGTGGTGAGTATATCAGCATTAGCAGGCGATGTGCTCCGAAAAGTTGCTATGGGGAAACTACGGTACATAAGGACAAAATGGGTTATCTGTCAACAAATAGGGCACCAGGTTGACCAGGTGAGTTCTGAGTTCTGGAAGGGTAGATATTGAGCACGAGCTCCGGTAGCAGGATAGAATGCATCAGAAAACATCATATCTTTAGTTTATGTCTTAAAAAAAGAGAATAGCACAAGTGCAGGTATGCTGTATGTTTAGTTGGTGAAAGGGCCTCACTTGCTTCAAACAATTCCTCTATTTGAATGCACTTTCTTATGGTGAACAAAGAGGCTCCCTCATCCGTCTAAAATAGACGACAACAATCAAAATATGTTTCCGATGCAAACAACCGCTACAATTCTAAAAAGTGGAAGCGTGAACATTGTCCGTGTGCATTCACGAACAATATTCTGTATAATGTATCATTAGTGGCGAAGCCTTTACAGAAAATAATACAATGTTCTTCCTATAAGGCGTGTTCCGCAATAATATTGAGCCAAACACAGATCTTTCTTTATTTGGAGTTCGCAGTATAAGACATTTCTGAATGGCTTCTGTCTCACTCCACGGTGCCATACTACATATAGGTGGGAACACGAAGTCATGTAGTGAATGAGTTAGTTCTTCCTTAAACTAAGCTGTATGGAAGAGAATGGTCCACCGTACTCGGCCACACAAACATATGTCGGGTATTATGAGGTGATACAGTGACTCGGCTCGCCCCGAAGAAAACATATGTGAAATTGTGGGAACCACCGGAGTCCACTGCCTTTTCTCAGTGCATTTTCAGATGAATGACCCGAACTATGGGAACGGTTATTGCCTGCTTAGATATACCAATAAGTTCCCTTGTGAAAGAAGATTGGAACATTTATTTATTCTACTATATGCTTATATTAAAACTTTATTGAACAGTACTCAAGGGCACTAAGCGAAACACTGTTTTGAACTTAAACTGCAGCTAAGTCTATCGCTGTGCTTCAAAACTCTTTCTTCATCTAGGGCTATCGTGCGGTATTCCAATCCCTCTACTTCTTTTATTTCAGAATTTTCAAACAAAACTTGTAAAGCGTACGGACAAGCATACGAAAAGCGGTAGTGTGTCCTGGAACAAATGAAATCTAAATAATGAGTCCGGAGATCAAAAGAGTATTGAGGACAATGAAATAATATTGGCTTCTTGAGACACAATGTAAAAAGAGAGAACATCATTGTCGCACCAGATTTGAAAATTCTTCAATCAACAAACTGGAAAGTATTAATGGTAAAAATCAAAAAATAAAAAGGGGCGATTCATAGTGGACACAGCCGGAAATAAACGTAGCTGATATTTTGTGAATATCGCTTTATAATGTCACAAGCACTGCATCACTCGTTCATATAAAAGCACAACGGTGGGAATATAAAACGTGGGGAAGGGTGGTGATGAGGACAAATATAGATGTTTTCTTAATATTGTCTTGGTTTGCGTGAATACGGGCTAATGTTAACGTGAAGAAGAATAAAAACATTTTGGACTATTCGATTCTCTCTCGTATAATGTGATACAAGCTCGACATTGTGATGTAAATTTACTCCATAAGGACGCTTTTTTTATAGTATTCGACGCGACTATGCTTTTGTCTCAAGGGGACTAAAGAAAACACGGAATTGACAGCGTTTGCGGAAACAACAAATGTTTCGTAAGCAAAGAAGTGGGGCACGGACATTAATTAGCACTATACCTGCAGGAAAACTTTGCACAGAGATGTGTTGCATTCAGTGGCCATATTTTGTTTATCTATTTATACGAATGGTATTCAAATACAGACATTATTGAGCACAATATAATTAGAAAACGAAATGAGTATTATATGTAAATCAACAAAAATGTCCAAGCTCATAAACGTTTATGACCGAACGTGGCCAACTTCTTTACGAAACATCATTAGGTATGAATAGGTGTAACAATGTGTGACCATTAGTCAATGATTGTTTCTGAATAGCGCGTGTGAAGATAGACATGAGTACAAAGGGGGTGTGTCTGTATACGGTGATGGGAGGGTGAGGACAAATACCCTTTCTATGGTACCCATCCTTAGTAAAAGATTGGTGGGCGGAGCTAATGGTGTAACTGGTGCGATGGGTAGGCCTTTCACTTATTTGGGGTGGTATCTTTATGCAAAACACTTGTGCGACCTTATCAGTCTATTTGTCACACAGCGATATTTGCGAGCCGAGCGATAATCACTCAAAATTGATGCCGCCGTTCGACCCGAAAAAAGGGAGCGCGGCAAGTAAGTTAACATAAGGGACTAGACAAAGGGTACGACGGTCTAGGCTTTAATTTTCATTATATTTTCATGTTAGTTACACAAAATCTGATAAAAGTTAATACAAATGTATCTAGATAAAATACGAAGCATAGTGTGCAGCCCTTTAGTAAGTATGCAAGCAGGAAACTTCTCTCGTTTAGTTAACTAGAAAGGACACTGATATCAGGTATCATGTAAGTGGAATTAACGATGCTGTCTCTTTTTACATTGTACGATAATGATAATTTGATGAAAAAAGATCGGAAAAAGCGATAAAACCAATGAGAGCGACCGGCCGAAAGAGGTATGCGGAATGGTATACGGTGGTACGCGCTATACGCTATCTATCAACAACTGATACAATGTGATACAAAGACAAATGGCGCGAACAATACTGATCATACGGCCCAGGATCATATTAATTGATTATACAATATATACAATTACAGTTGGGCAAATGCATAAGACACATACCAAGCACAGTGATGACAATACTTCAGTAGATCAACATAACAAATTACAGGAAATTGAATTGAAAAATATGTATGGGATCAATTATCGTGCTCGAATTGTTAAAAGCAGAGGTTCTGCATTTTCACTCTTCACAAAAGAGATGATAGAATTAAGGAGGACTAAGCTAGTGTTCTGCGCAACCTTCTCCCTCTCACCAAGTTAAATGGGAAGAGTATTGGGATGGCACCGGCCACTCTCGAGTAGTGTTGGGGAACAAAATTGAGAGAAACACACATACACACGCGGACTTTCGCATTATATTTTAACAGGGAAAAGTAGAGTCGTCTTCCTTTTGATGAAGATTTTTTGGAGACGACTTGATTGTTTTAAACGAGAAGGACAATGATAAATCTTATCAATCTCTCGATTTGTCGGGTCCGACCATGTGAGCTACTCAAACAATTTGAACATACCTTTGAACTATGGAATATGCAACTGGCTTTGGATGGGACACGAGAAACTCACATACACACGCGGACTTATTATTATATGTTTAACAGGGCCGCGTATTTATGTGTGTTTCTTTTTATTTCCGTCCTTAGCGAAGCCAGGTGAGCAGTAACATGTGTAGAGGTTTAAACTAGATTCGAAGTTCATAATAATATCGTTCGTTCAACTTATTGTACCGTGTGAACAAAAGCGCTGAGATGTGGTGCCAAACCAAATAGATTAAAATGATAATGGTATGGGAGCACCGAAATCAACAAATATACGCACATCGGTTGGAAGAAAGGCGCTTTGCTAAGTGAAAGAGGAATTAAACAAATAGATATACCGAGGAAATATCATGTTGTAGACCATCGCCGGACAATTGGCACTGAACTCACAATCAGGTCAAGAAACCGATTGTGAGCTCCCACTACACTTAACCTCTGTTCCGCAACAAACATGAGTGACCGTTTCCAGGAGCACACGTGAGCAATGGTGCGATATTACCAACAAGTTCGCTTGTGACTCCTTTCCTGCATTCTGCCTCAACGAAATGTATCCGTTTCCTTTTGTGTTTGAGCGCAGTAGAAAATGAAAAGTGTTTGTGGTTTCGTCTATTTAAAATAGGAACTCAGAAAAAGGATATAATATGTAAGAGTGGTCGGGGGAGAAACGGAAAATTGCGCAAAACTAGTTGCTTTTTGGAAGAGTTCAAGTAGTTGTTGAATGAATGGTAACAAGAAAATGCGCGGCTGACCATTTCAACAATTGAAAACGCCTTTTTTTGTGAATTGAATGAGACCAGATTCAATCAATGGCCAAAATCACAAACAATTGGCTCGATGAGGAAAAATGTACTTTACTGCAAAATAGTATCAGCATAGAATACTGTCACTTGATGTCTCATACTCATAGACCCTCATGGAATTTTTCCGGGAGATCTCTGTATAAGCCAAATGTCGGAAACCCTTCCGTTCAATAGAGGGAACACTAATAAGAACACGTAACTTTGTACTGGTCTCACGGAACTCATATATTTGCTGTTACTAGCAACAGACGTGTAGTATGACGCACTACATAAAAACTGAAACCATCGTCGACTACACCGGAATAATCATCTAATACCGCAACATTAAAGGCGCCGTGATAAGACAAGCTGTACATGTAGTCGAATTGCCAGACAAAATGATGTCCAATAAAAGCCATGTACGAACACTATGGATATGATAATGGCACAGAAGCACAAGTTACATTGTTTAGCATGGACCAATCTCTGGTCTTAGTGTTTGAGTACTTCGCAGAAAAAATGGAGAAGACATAAGATAAAGCGATACCAATGAACAATTGGTGTGGAAGCAACGCTCATGACCTAATACTCTAGGCTTTTCCTGGATATTATTAGCACTCCGAGTCCACTTCACAGTTGATTACAGGAGGTCGGCTGGTCGCAGCTGCCCCCTAGGTCTGCCCCTCCGGTGTCGGTGCCTTAGCGATATGCGGCATTTTGTACCGGTTATGTTCCTCTGGCGTAATCCCCTCTTATTAATACGCGACTAATTGAGGAGAGAAGCTGATGAGTCGAGTTGCACCCACGACAAACACCACACCCAAAGCGCATGACAATAGTTAACAAGGGAGAGCTTCCGAAGCGCCTCATTTTGTCGTAATCTGAAGTAAGGGCTATGGTCGGTCGCAAGAACAATAACAAGGTCTTAAACATGAGGAGGTAAATAAATAAAGTGGTTTATTGAATATTTGGAACTACACACTATGAGGGTATTCAGTTTTCTACGGCTATTTTCCAAAGTGTGATCTATTATGCAACGCACATAACATTATGAAGCAAATATAGAGTGCATACTTTGGAATAGTAAAACATCAAGTGCGCCTGTGATCGCGTCAACGTATGATCATGTAGTGAAATACTGCGTGAACCAATGTTTGAACCCATCCTTTCTTAGAAAAGGCTGTAGTTTTCTTCGGGTTTCACTTTGATGCCTTAGTTATGGCTGTTTGTTAAATGAATAGAATCCCGAAAAATCGTAATTAGTGTCCTTTCGATAAATTCATAAATAATTGAGGATTATCATGCGCTCTGTGCTCCAAAATAAATCCCTCTTAATTGTTTTGATGAATGTTTATTGGTATCCGCAAATCTCTTAGGTTATGGTACAGTGCGCATTGTGGAATTAGTATTATTGTAAACAATTTTAGGGTTTCAAAGGCGCAATGTCAATGAAATTTAATTTGTTGCAAAAAAATTTCAGCTAATTGTTGAATGAAGAATCATGCAAGAATAAATATTAATGATGGAGAATCTATAGAGAGTCCTGTCCATAGCCTCGGCGTATGTATGCAGTATATCAACCAAACACAGTGTGTTCGCATTTCAACAGTATTCAACCAAAGTACGCGTGAGACGAATAGCCGATACAATAGGTGGCGGACAATGGGAACTGAGTACTCGAATAGACAGACTACAATACAGAGCCTATCCGCGGATTTACAGAGCACAGGAAGAGAAAGAGTGAACAAGGTCATGACGATCACATAAGGAACCAACCTTTCAAGGAACTGAATAAACCACGAACATATTTAGTTTAAATTAGGCTTATTATTATCAGTCGGATACTTGCGTAACATTGTAACTTGTTTATGTTACTGGTTCGACACCGCAGTGAACAATAATGCAGCACAAAAATACATTTTATTTTATTGTGCATCTAGCTAAGTTCGCAAAAGTTGACATGGATGCGACGAAAAAGAATAACCTATTTTCAAACCGCTTGTGCCAAATCATGGGTATCTTTGTTTTGTTTACAGCAGTATATATGTATCATATTCATATGGGGATTTAGCTCATTACCCTGGATGAGGAAGCCTTTATATTAAACCACCTGCTTGTCCTTAATCAAGGTAAACGCTGTAATATGTCAATATATAAACACGTGTGGGGCGATATTTAAAAATCAGAATAACAATCTTTCCCATTACGTTTATTTGTTTGGTGTCTACGCATATATAGTATTGCAGTATGACATCAATACTGGTCATTTATGTAAACTGCACGAGAAGTGGTAAAATGGTAAATTACACTTGAAATCCCATGATTTACCCCCATCGTTGTGATCTAAACAAGGATTCAGAATGTAAATTGCTAACTGACAACCTTTGCACTGTAATTGGTCGTGTGCCGTGCGCGGCTAATGCCAGCGGCTATGCAACCGCTCGCTAATTAATTTAAAAAAGTGGGCAGCGGACATAATGAGCGTTCACTTACTGTCGGAAACACCTTTCTATGCTCTTCCTTCTGGCAATCATTTGGAAAGGAGGAAATGGTTAATTATCGGATTACGGTACATCATAGAACAGGAAACTTGGGACGGCTTTCTTAGCTATAGAAATTATACATAGATGTTTATCACAAAGAACACAGGAAACAATGCTTTGCCATTGGTAATTTCTCATTCTTCTGGTTAGTGAACGTATTGTAACCATACTACATCGTTTATGTAGCATAAGTTATTCGGATATAAAATGAAGGAGGAAACTTTGACGCCGCCAATAGTAGTAATTACTCAAGTTAATGAAGTATATGTATCATTTGTTGGCAGATGTGTTCCTAGGTGTCGTTTCATGTGTTACAGATATATAACATGGGTACTCCTAGATTTGATCTATTGTCGGTAACTTTGTACTACAGTGGTGAACACCGCAATCAGTGCCACTTGATGATAGCATCTAGTAACGTGCATGGGAAACATCGGCAAACTGGACTGAGCGTAACCTAATTAGAGATAGGCAAACCTGTAGCTGACAATGAGATGTAGCCTTAATTTTCCAATATATGCTTGGCCGTTTCCTGAAAAACTCAATCTCTAACTGTTGGCATTACGCAATAAGAATTAGGTTCCACAACATCAAAATTACGTAATAGAGGGGAAGCTGTTCACGCGCAACCATGACAGGAACTTATGCAAAGTTATAAACAACGAATAGTATACATGTGTTGAATATGGTTCTCATTTGGCGCAACTTCCGTTACAACTGCGCTGGCGACCTTAAACGCCGGGGTGTGAAAAGCATACCCATAGTACCCATATTTACACCGATACCGTAGCTAGTCATCTATCCCGTAGTGAGACACTTTCCACACAGTCCTTTCCTTTGTGAAACGCAGAAAAATTATCACCTTTTTATTGGAAAGATGCTGTCGAAACCTTGGTCACAAAGACTGGCAAAGAAAGTATGAGTTCTTTTCAAGAGATATTTAGCTAGCGGAAAAAAAATGTTTGCGCAAACAGAGTGGTCATTGTGATGATAGCACGCACAATGCGGAGGATTGGAGAAAAGTTGCTGAGGTAAAAAAAATAGGTCCATTCTTCGAATCTTTGTGTGTGCGTGTCGGAGGAGAGACTTATTCAACCCCTGGCAAACCGACATGACCGTTTTTCCCGTTTGTCAACAGAAAACACAAAAGTTTTGTATTTGAACAGTCGGCCATTGCGGCTGTTACACGAAGAAAAAAAAGAAGGATGCCAATAGAATTATTGGGTATTTGGGGGAACACGAGTTGGCATAGAATCGGCTATTTGGAACGAATGCTTATACGGCCCTGTGGACTTTTAAAATTCTTATTTTTGCAAACCGTGGACTGAAATCACTTCATTGTGGTTAAATAAGCAACCATAAGCCTAAACATACCTTCTCCATAAAACCGTCAAGTCTAAAAGAACGTGCGCCTTATGTGTCACACACATTGTATTGCGTACATTGTATTTGCTACAGTTCTTGCAGGTGTGCCGTGTGAGCCGGAGGTATCAAAGTTGCTCGGCGACCTCAAATAACCCCACTATTTGCTCAAGATTTTAATGAGTGGGTGCTAATTTGCTGGTTAGTTGCCTGAAGCGTTTGCTTGCACGCGAAGTTGCACGCGCCACTTCACAATGCTCGTTGACACCTTCTTGAAATGCAGAAACAGAAAGACGCCGACAGCCCGGTGCAATACAATGTAACGAAGCTGTACACCAGAACACCACCGTGTTAACTTTGGCTCGCGCATAAGGACGTGCTTGCGTTTGCGAAGTTCAGAGACTGTTTCAGTGAATATGGAAACCAATTGTTACAACAGGAGAAGAATGGAGAATCTATATGTTTAAACAAATTAAAGTTATACATACTTATCCTTCTTCCGAAAACATATAAAAAAATCAGTTCCGAAAAGAAGAAATCGCAAGCCACCATTATTTCCCTTGAACATGCTTGTCACTGATTTTTCATCATCAAAACTTTAATATAGAGTTGTAATTAAAAAAGAAGTAAATAAATTTACAGTAATAATAGGAAAAGTGTAGAGTATTGATTGATAGATAGAGTGTATCACGTTCTTTAACATGATAACCCCGTTTCGACCCTGATCGTATACGAGGATTTTGCTGTAGTTGGGTCTCATCAGAAACCAAAAAAGGCTCCCAGTGCTTATTATCCTTCCCTTTACATTAATAATTGTGGATAAGCATATACTTGGATGTTTGTTTCGGTTTCGGCAACATAAAAAAACACAATACAACAAAAAACATTTCGCCTAGACTTTAACATTGATAGCTTGAGTTAACTGAAATATAGCTGCACAATAATATTACAAGCGAGCCAACGCGCTCATCATATCAAAATCGCGCAACTGATCACGTGAGGACAACATACAGCACTAAATACAATATATAACTAAAGTAAATAAATAATAAAACGTGTAGTACGTGATAAGTTAACTTACTGCCAAGCCAAACTGAAATGGCTTTGTCTCGTTTGTGAGGGTTTACTTTGTTTTTATTGCTTTCGTGTTGAGGGTTATATTTACACAGGCGCGCGTTATTGGATCTATTGCGGTTCATATTTGAAAATAATGCTTAACAGTAGCGCAAACAAGCATTTTGCATATGGTTGACTGTTGTTTCTTAAAAAATCTTTAGTAGTTAATGCGTTTTTCTTCCGATCCATGTGGATTGACCCAAAGGACAACTCAATTAAAATTGTTGATTGTACACGAAGCGTTTTAGCGCAAAACTACAAACAATGACACAAAGGTAATCAGCATATCTATTCAAACTGTAGTAGACACGCATAACAATCATACCCGGTTACTTCGTTTATTCAAGTGGTCATAATATCAGGAAAGCTTGAGCGGGAATGTAAATACAACATAGAACAAACGAAAGAATTAAATACACATGAATGCATGGCCGTTTTCACAGACGCCTACAAAGAATTAGCAACCTCCATGAACTCTTTTACCCGGTCTAGATCAAGTTTATTCTTCCAGTACCCATCTTTCTTGAATTGGCTCCCAACAATGACTCCGTCCGCGTTTTTGAATTTTGGCAAATTGAGAGGCGTGACTCCGGAACCAATCAGCACCGGAAGGCGGCTTTTTTTCTTCACGTCTGTAATGAATCCACTGAGTTCCTAATTATATTTGTCTTGGACTGTACGCCTAATAGGGAGGGTGTAACAACATGGAGCCGAACGTATAATAAGAGGCCATTTCACAGTCACACGTTTGTGTAAAGCTAACCATCAACATCTTGCGGATTTGCCTGTTGTCCGGTGCAACCGCCAGTCACAATCACTCCATCCGCGAGAAAGAATTCGGCAGCTTCAGCAGTGTCGCCAACGCTGAGGTCAGCCGTCACAGAATGAGAACTGAACAGCTTGATGCACTTTAAAGAAAAAGAAGAAACTAGGTTTATATGTGTTCTATGCACAATATACAGGGGACAAATTGATCAGTATTTGTGAAAGAAAGAGCACATGCATACTATATATTCCACACAAACCTGTGTTTCTTTTTCACATCAGTGAACACAGCAACATTTTCTGCGTTAATCATCCTACGATACCTAAAATGTACAGGAAAATCTTTTATATATTTATAAAAATTGTGTGATCAATTGTGTGATCCTATCAAGCTGGGCTTTTCACAAAGGAAACATGTCATTCGGCCGGGTATAGTAAACTAAAAGTAAAACTGAAAGAAGGCCGAACCTCAGCAAATCGCCAGCACAACCGTCCATCCAGCCCTCGTCAGCAACGTGCGAAAAGACAAAACACTCAGCTCTTATCATGTCAAGGCCTTAAATTTATAAGCTTACAGACAATTTGCGAAACTGTCCTCTGGTAGCTAGTCTTCAGGATCTACAAGTTAGTATGCTTAACCACATGCGTCGGAACTTACAATTAGTAGTGTGGACTAAAAGATAAAACCGATAGACCTGTTCTAAATAATTCTTACCAGTGGCCTGAGCAATGGCTATAGCCTCTCTATTAGCTCCAGCTAAAACTTGTACCCCGAGGAGTATCTCGTCTCTCCTACTGCCCATCTCTTGAACAACCGTCTCACAAGCCATAGCCATCGTGCTCACAATCTAAAAAAAAATAAGTTACGGGTCAGAAAAACCATATGGTAACTCACTATGTTTGCTGGGGTTATTTACATATGATTTCCTAATTTGCTTATTGACGCACCCCAACAGAAAATAGTTTTTTTGCGAAGTGGTGAGTAACCACCCATCACCGAACGATATCATTGATTAAACCTATTAGTTAAATGAAGTAAGAATCACCTCCGGTCCAATCAGCTCCTTTTTCACGTACGGAATGTCATGCATGTTCTCGATGATTATGCCATCCTAGGATAAAGTGTCGATAGGAGAAACAATCGGTACATATCTGCCAATTCCTACCCTTTTTTGGAGGGGTTTAGAGCTAGAAAATTGCATAACAATGCCTCACAATGTTCGCTTTTGCGTAAATTGCAGCCTCCTTGCGAACAATCTCGTAAATGTCCTTATTTCGCAGGATGTTGTTCGGAGTTCTAAATACACCAATTGTAATGCACACAAAGCTTACCAAGGATTCATCAGTCAGCAAAATGCCAGCTTTATGTGATAGTATGCCTTACCCCGGTAGTGCTGGCACGTGTATCATTCCAAATACAAAAGGTCTCTGTAGACTGCAAATCGTAGTGACTGCTTTCCTTGACATTCTGAAATATAAGTTATTAGCTCGATATGCCAAGTTACCCGAAATAGACTTATGGAAGTTCGAGTCATAAATACTACTGATTGGACGGTAGGGCGTCATTTTTTTTTAAATATCGAGACAAATATTATATTAGGAAGACTATTTCCGCGATGTAATTCTGCAACCACCTAGATCTTTCGCACTAGCCTAATGTTTAAAACAAAACTGGTTGTGCCCAATTACAGTTGAAAATTTTTATCAAACTAATTTAAATCCACCGATATTCTTCAGTCAATGAAAAAAATTGGTCTCCGTTTCAAAACATCGCGTAATCTAGTTTTTCCTTGAGCTCGCTGTGATGTGGTATAGGATCTCTGACTAGGCTTCTACACCTATAAAGCCCGATACCCCAATTATGTGCGCGATGAGAGGTATAGCAAGCACGGTTAAATACTTTTCTTCGGACGAATGCATAGGCACTCATAATGCTCGAAAAACATTTTGCACTATTTGGCTTCATAAGCCAGGAATAAGCTTTCCCCCACGAAATTTTCTTCCACTTTTCATTTCACAGTCTGTCTTCAACTTTCTGATGAGTGCCATTCATATTAGAAAAATTAAGTAATCATAATGATTCCAGAAATAGTTGACTCTCTACAACCAGCTTCGGCTACCAGCTCACCACGAGACCTATAATCCTGTTTATTATAAAAATGTTGCTATCGATTGTTTTGTCAAGTATAATAATGCATGCATCAGGTTTGTTGTTTTTGTTTAAAGTTCTCGACTTATTGTTAATGAACATAAGCAAAGAGGTTATTTACTTACGTTTATATTTGCAACTACAAGACGTAAATATTTGCAAAATGCCTGACGCAGTACCCATACATTGCTCTTGATTTCCATTGTTTTATTATCTGATTACCTGTTTGCTAATCAACGACAACACGTCGAGCTATATACTACTTTCTATCCATCATTTCATTGTGATGCAAACACTGTGGTGTTATTTAATAAACAAATAAATAAAAAGGATAAAGAGCATAACATAGAAACACACTTTTTTTTAGCCACTGAGCAGAGATTCGGGGCCTATTTGTTTTCCACTATTCCTACAGTACAGGACATCACTCTCGAACATTACGAGGATTCACTCTATGATGAAGAGGTACAGTTAGGTCAATTTACAAAGAAACCGACAAAAACAGATTTTATAATCTAATCATGTTATAGAGAACTTAGAAATGACACGATATTCGTACTTTTGATGGCTTCTGAAATTTTTTTAAACAATATTTATTGAACTTTGGTAAACTTAAACCAAATCGACTTAAAAAGGCTACGATTGATGAGTATTGCCATCAGAATTAATATATAGGTTCAATATTTGGAGCAGTCGCAGAATAAAAGCAGTAGGGAGATCAAAGAAGAATATGATATTGAAATCGACAGATCATGGAAAGAACAACAAAGAAATAACCTTGTGGGAAATGGAGTAGAGTTTGTGAGTTTCCGTTTGCACTAAATATAGAGAAGCATGTAGAAACGGAATAAATCCTTATTAGTCTGCTGAAAATGCCTTTTTCCCAATCAAACGTTTAAAAAACGGATTCGTTCCCTACCAAAAAATTTTGCGTTTCAAAATGTCAAGCTTTGTTAGAAACATACTTTTAAAATATAACCTAGACACCAAGGGACAAATATAAATTACGTAGATGAGTTGTACGTTAGTGCGTTTATCATATTCCACACGATGAGATATCATGATACGAAATTTCTTAGGTACCAGCGCAACCCAGCATCTATGAGCGATTCGTTCATACAGCTCCTGGTGAAGGTCAAACTACGAGCACAACAACACCTCAAGCGGTTACAACAACAGAAGAGCTGCCTTTAGGCACAACCAGTCCGGTGGTTCAAAGCACAGCTTCAGCCGCAACAACAAATGCAAACATGGACTTCTCGCAAACTACTAGGCAAAGCGATGACACAACTACGTAGGTTTCGGTCTTAAATATGGAACGCAATTTTTCAAAAGGATACGTTGCAACGACAAAACCTGCTGATCTTCTATTAGTACGAAAAAGTTCACATTTCAGAATAGATTACCCCGTAACAGCCGTTCCCCCTCAATCAATACAATCCATACAAAAGGATGAGCCAGTTCATATTGGAGAAGAAAGAACCCTAATGGCAGACATCCAAAGTGATGTAAAAATTCTTCGACGGGATTTGGCTTTGGTAAAGAAGCTAATGGCCAGCTTCTTACTGAAAACCTATCAAGCAACAGAAACCAGAACAAGAAAGACGTTAAAGGTGAGAATCAAAATATTTGTAAGAATTGTCTATACGTTACAATAAGATACATAACGTTTCAAAACAGTGAAAACAACTGACGTTTCAGCCGCTCAGATCAAATTCTACGGATAAAGACAATACTTCTCTTGGATTAAAATCAAGTTCGGAAGAGGGCAAGAATACAACTGCATTGAAGTATAGGGACACCACGTCAACAATGCCTCATGCATTCTGGCGGAGATTCAGAAACAAACATCGACCACCGAAGAACAGGATTGGCTATAAAAAGTAACCCATTCTAATTTTGAACTCCTCTAACCCTAATATAGATGGGATATTCTTTCTCACTGCCGTAAAAAAATCAATGTTTAAGTAATTTTCCGAAACGAAAAGATAACAATTTTGCCACTGATTGTATGGAAATTTAATCAACCACTAACAGACATGGACAAAATAAAAATATTTATTCAAAGCCGTTTTCAAATAATGCACTCGCATAAGTAAATAGGGCGCCATCACCCACGATGCCAATACTCTACCAGCTACAACTCTATAAAAGGACAAAAACGAAAAGAAACAAATAATAGTTGTACATGCTTGAGCGTCAAGACAAAAACCTGACGCCTACAGTTTAACTAAATACATGTATAAACCAAAATCAGTACATACAGCACAGTCACCAGGGTCATCTATCATAACTAGTCAATAAGCTTTGAGACAGAAATTGAAAAATGGAAACGTTGACATGCACAGTAAAATCTCTTTGGCTGGTAAATATCAACATTTTTGTGTAAAACTAGTTGTACACCGTAATGTGCTCTAAAATGACAAGGATGCTCCATGAGCTGCTAGTTAATGGTCGGTAACCCTAGTAAAAATAGAAAAGCGAGAAGATATGCCAAGGAGTTGAGCCTTAGATCGAGAGCTCGAACTTAACGTCGACGGAGGCCGACCGGGCCATCTGCATTATGTTGGAGAGCTTCACAACAAGGCGGGCGGCCTCATCGAGGTTCTCAACGGGGAGAATCTTCAGATTAGAAGAAGCAATGATTGCCTTTGCCTCATCGACCTTG